>JAGDYQ010000014.1:8087058-8313845 GCA_021962125.1 Bulinus truncatus | reverse complement strand
CAGGGTTGTTAGTATCAAAGTATTATCGGTATCAGCAAATACAGTATCGGCGATACTTTTTTTAGTATTGGTTGATGTATTGCCGATCCTTTTTGTATCAAGTATTGATTCGTGTATCGCCGATACATTTTAACGAAAAATGTTCGGAACTCGATACCAATACTATTCTATTGCCACTGTTAGCTTTTTTGCAGAAAAACAATAGCGATTTGAATGCTTTAAGAGTAAATTCAATATAAATTCAATCACTACTTGTAATCATAGCTTAAAGATAAGTTGGCTTCAATTAATACTGTCTATACAACTATCGATTGCTGGACGTCCAGACGAAGAAGTTTTATTGGTGTTACTGTGCATTGGTTAGAACCTGAGTCAATTTGAGCGACAAGGCTGTTGCTTGGCTAAAAGTGCGTAGAATAGTTGGCCGACATACTTATAATTTAATTGCCAAAGCACTAGAAGCAATCAACAGAGAATTTGAAATAAGTGACAAAATTATTTTCAATGTAAAAGCGGGTCAAATTTTTTGTAAGCATTTCGCTGCTTTGTAAAGATGAAATGGATGAACTTAAATGTAAACGATGTGGATTTAAATGAAGATCAGCAGCAGGAGCAACAGGGATGATGAAGTTTTGGTATGGAATTTGAACGAATTGATGATTTACTGAAGCCACTCATGTGATAATGATGACGAACAGGAACCGGTTATTTACCAGCTACCGCCACATCGTAAATTTGCATGCCACTTGTTAAATCTTATTGTTACGCGTGATGCTAAAATATTACAAGAAGTAACCAAAAGCTTGTCAGTGCAAACATTTACAAAGTTAGTAGTTATCTAAAACAAACAAAATCGCCTATCTATGCAGACCTGTTATTGATGGAAATAATGCTGGATTCGATTTTATATTTTCTGGACCCAGAGGCAAAACTGACAGCAGTGGTCAATCCAAAGCTTAAGACCGACTGATCAGACAACTTGGATTACAAGGCTGAAGTTGTACAAACGTTAAAGCGTACGGTAAATGCACTGAGTGGTCTGAACTCAACTTACTCGGCAGGATGGTGCAGCTTCAGTACAGTCAGCAGTACAGATATCTAAATCTACATATTTTTTTGCTAGTTTTATCCATCATAGCAGAATTAGGACGAATTGCTTAATAGTAACAGTTCTGCTGAAGTAGACAGATATCTTGAAGATAACTCTTCAAAATGCAGTCATTAGCAGCCTACCCAAGTTATTGAAACTATAACGCAAACAGTGCAACTAAACACTGGACTTAGGCTAGTGCTGCAGTTGAGCGCTTGTTTTCATTGCATTAGCTTTTTTAAACCATTACGTTCTAGGCTAAGGAAATGATCATTTTGAAATGATGAAATTTACGGTGCCAAAGATATGAAGTGATTAGCATTAAAATTGTGCTTTGAAATTGAATTTTATTGTTTTTTAACTTTAAAAACTTGCACTCATTATATTTTAAATAAAAATATTTTGTTGTTCTGAAAAGTATTGGTATTGTATTGGTATCGATTTTGGCAATACATTTTTACTTGAGTATTTGTATTGGTATTGGCGATACTATTTTCACGAAGTATCGGTAATGGTATTGACGATACAATCTAAGAGTATAGTTAACAACCCTGTACTTTTCTTAGAAAGTTGCAGTGTTGACAGTTCGTTAGCTACTGGCCGGTTTGCATTGTTGTGTCTAATAAATAATGCAAAATTCTATTTAAATAAAATATGATAATTATTGCAGAGTTATTTTAACAACTGTCTAATAGATTTTTAAGTAGTAAACAGTTTTTAAGCCATATATTTTTCTACTTTGTTAACCCAAATTCTATTTTTAAAGTAACATATAAAAGTAACTCGTATTAATTAATTTTAAAAATTAAAATACATTAGCAGCTATAGTCACTATAGATCATATACATTTGACAAATAAAACTGTTCGAAAGTCTTAATGTCAAAAATGATAGAATATGGTTTATTTTACTAACTTTCATAGATTTGGCCTAGATACTTTGAAAAAATGCTTTAGTTGTCTTTTTTTTATTTAAATTAAACTGTTTAAATTCATTTTATAGTATAGTATTAGTAAAGAAATAATCTTGGCCAGTTTCTTGTTTAAAAATGATTTTTAGTTTATTATGAAGAAATACCTTTGACCTCGACTTTAAGGTACATTTTCCATAATTACCTTTGTTCAGATAACCATTATAATAGTAAACCTATTCACAATATTAAGAATTATGAGCAGAAACATTTGAACAGCTTTCAGCTACAGGGGCAGAAAGAATTAAGACAAGGCATAGTGGGGCCCCAAAATATCTGTTTAACAGTTGTTGTTTCATGTATCACTAATTGTAACTTTTTCAATCGTGAACTTTATAATTTGTATTACCATTGCATCAGGCTAAATTTCTCAATCTTTTATTTCATAAGCAAACACAACGTTAGTCATTAAAAGGTTGTGTGCAATTAGAGGAAGCATGCTCTCGAAGAATTTGTTTGTGTCCTTTTTTTTATAAGGTCCCACATTTGACACTCGATTTAGCAAGCTACTTTTAACTTGTATTGATAGAACTAAATTCAAAGGCAAGGTATGTAGGATAAACAGGATGGTAAATTAAATGTCATTTATAAGTTATCCTGGCATGACCAACAATTTTAAACGTAGTAAAATACTTTCACAGATTACAAAAATTATTTTAATTTGCATTAACTTTGACACTGAACGAATGGTATTTGTCATCCTTTGGTTAGTGTAAAAGTCAACTTTTTTTTTTAATAATGATCTCTTAAGTTTATGTAAATTCTCAAGGTTAAAAAAAAGGCCAAAGTTGTCCGAAAAATATGTAATGCCTCATTCTGTCATATTTTATTTAGAAAAAAAATCTGCCCCGGTGTTTCTTAATTGTAAAAACCAAAACTAACATTTACCTAATATTTATATAGTATAGGTGTAACGCTCCTAATATCAGAGCAGTGTTTATTTTATTATTGCATTTCATCTTTATTTACACAGAAACCTTAAAGGAATGCACAAATTGCAATAAAAAAAAGAAATCTGACAAAATTTTCAAGAATGATATTCATGATTTACACACAATAGCACTGTATTGACATTTTTATACTGGTAATGAGACTGCAATGTAATTATTCAGTTCTGGAAACTGAAGGTTATATGATTCATAGACACAATGAGTGGGGGACACTCATGTAATTTGAGTCTCTTATGTATTATACTATGGCGTCTATGGAATGTTGTGAAGACATTTTGAGCTCTTTTGCTGTATTAACTAAGATCTGTGTGTATTATGGTGTGTTATTTAGCTCTGTGGGTACCTATTTGTGTGTATTTGTAGTATTATGGTCATAGTAGTATCTCATTACCAAGTAAGTGCATCAAATGGTTTTTAAACCCCTTTAGAAAAGACCAATGAACAACACCATGTACCTCATGTGTAAGCTCTTTATTTATTTTTTGCACCACCACTGCTAGCATGATAAGGTGTTGTGTGCCTGCAACACCAGCTATTTACTTTTAGCTTCACTATTTGGCACACTTCTTCATGACTAAATTTCCCATCATAAAAATTTTTAATAAAAGGTGATGAGCTTCATAATTTTACAAGATGTTAATTTATGAAATTATTAAAGTATTGTATTGTCCTGTAGAATCTGTACATGTGCCAAATTGGAGCTTTCTCACTTATAACATTTTCAATAATTTATATAATAAAACCCAAGTATTGGTATCTCATTGTATCCATCCTATTACTAAACTCTTTGTAAATTTATTTGATTAAAATTAATTCATCTGAGCTAATTTTTATACTTTACAACGTATTGTGGCAGAAAATTTTTAGAATGCTCTTTTTAAGACATTACTATTAGTGAACTAGCATTATTGACCCCAAGATATGTGAGTTTGAGTTACATTAGTGGTTCTCAAGTTGGGATAATGGGGTGACAGCCAGGGATTCCTAAAGCCACTTGTAACAACCTTCCAAGACCTACCCATGGATGGGGCTTGGGAGAGAAAAGAAGGTTGCCTAGTTTTGAACAGGTTCAATGTCAATCGTTTCTGCTACTGTGGAAAGTTTGAAGTGAATGTAGATTAGATGCTTTTTAAGTATCCTAGGCAGGCTAATCATAGGGTGGACAACTCATGCAGCTTTCAGGCCATTATGAGAGTTCCCGTATGCTGAGGAACACACCAAGCTTGAACTCACAGGTTTTAAGTCCACCTTGCCTATAAACTGAGTTTAAAGAGAAAATCTTGTCTGGGGTGGACTCAAAATGCTGCTCCATTCTTTGCAAATTACAGAATAATAAGTGGTGTAAATTTTGTTCTTTGATGGTGGCTAAGTGCCACACTCCTAAATTAACTGCTTTATATTTCCATAATACCATCAGAGATCCATTTAGTATTTTGTGAAATCTGTTTCTTTTTTTTTTTCTCATTAGATTGAAACAAGGTTAAAAGAAATTTGTAAGATGACGTCGTCTCGCGACACTTCCCTCTTCAAAATTCTAGGACAAGTAATTAAAAAGCTGAGATCCAATAAAGAAAATGAAACCAAGTTCCAGGCTAAATTAGCTGAAGAAAAAGCCAAAGCTGGAATGCTGCATGTAAAATGCGAGGCTGCGTCTGGTGATTTAAACAGGGTGAGATCAAAGCTTAAGATTTGTTCAAAAACAGTGAAAGCTGCTAAACAAGCGATATCTGATCGAGGTACCTTTTTCTATTTTTATATGCCACATTGACATGCTTTATTTTATATTCATGTATAAATTAGCTGTATCTTCTAAAACCAATACAAGATTTCATTTATTATCTTTATGAAATTATGAGAGGTCTTCAATTAAAGCAATTCGGCGCATTAAAACACATAAAAGTAAAGTTCCCTTAATCCTAACAGACCATCAGGGCAGATAAAGTATAGAATTCGTCTGTTTCTATAACTTCAACATGTTTAAGAATTGTTCTGTTAGTATAATGCCCAGCCGCCTTTACTTCCCCAACTTAAGTCAGATATCCATTTAAAGATGTTTTAGGGATTTGACACCAAATTTCACCTGGAAAAGTTTTCATCGTTCTCAGTAAGGATCGAACCCTGAAATCTCAGGTCGACAGTCCAGCATTTACACCACTCGGCCATTGTCCCACAAAACACATGTAATGCGTAAATATGATTAAATATACACATATATTAAAGTAATTTATTTAAATATTATTTAACGAAAAGGTTCTATGCCAATTAAAAGGGATTGAATTTTAGGCAAAATATTTGTGCTTAATATATATTTGATTTCACATAAACAATTATTCCATGTTAGGTGTTTTGTTTTTTTTGGAATCCCCTATTCGCAAAAATGGTTTGAACCTTGACCTTGATGTTGCACAACAGCTCTGAGCTCTATATTTAACATTACACAGTCAATATGTTCTTGGAAAAAAAAGCTTTTAAACATTTCCTTTATGTCTTTAATTGAACATTAATCCTGAAATGGGAATAAGTTTCATGATTGGATAATTTTTGAATATTTTTTCTACTCACATTTGCACATAGCTCAAAAAGTTTAGTTCGTGTACCAAATATATGATAATTACTTTTTTGTGATTTATTTCTTACAGACTTTGAAAAAGCCTTGAACCTATTAGAACTATTAGACTTGGCTGACAGTTCAGAAGATGAGGAAGCTATGGTAGATGTTATTGAAGGTGAAGAGCAAGAAATATGCAGAAAGGGGTTTGACACATCTTCCAGAAATACGATCGTTTCCATAGATGATGCCGAACAGGCAGAAGGAGGGGTATAATCTGGTTTATTGGGACTTGATAAATCATATAGGTAAGGACTAATATTTTCCTGTGTATCTGTATCTTAGTAAAAGTATGTTTATTGAATGATTAGTATCTTCAGACATGTTTTGAAATAGTTAACTTCTCTTAAGCCCCTGAATGCTTATCAGGGCAGATGAAGTGTGGTATTCATCTATTTCTGTAGCTATGGAATATTATGGGATTGTGTGTCTAGCAGAAATCTTCCCAAAAAAAAAAGTAAATTCTAGTCACTTTAAAAACTAAAAGATTTTGAAAAATTTAGAAATGATTAAATATATTTTTAATAATGTATTTCAAAAATCATTCCTAAACTGAGCTGTTTCATAAATATATTTGTTTTGTTTTGACAGTGACTTTCATCCAGTCCTACTTGTGAATTTTAGCCTGGCCTGGCTAAAAAAACCTTTGATGAAAGGATTTTTGAGGATTTTTTTTTTTTTAATAAATGAATAGTTCAAATTTAATTCATTTTGTTTGTATTTTGTGCAGTCATTGAATTGAGTTACAAAAATTTAAATATCATATTAAATACAGACTATTTACATACAAAAAAAGAAATATGAAAATTAAAAAAAAATGTTCTCAAAATCCAACAACTGTAATATTATATTGTAATATTCAATATAATAAATCTTAATACAAACTGACATTGCCATTTATATCAAGTAAAATGAAAGGTTACCTAATAGAATTCTAAGTCTATTAGTATGATTGCTATGTATTTATAACAACTAAATTAAGAATAACATCCAGACAATTTATAATGAAGCCTGGGTCTAAAACTGGTCTGTTATTTCAAAAGTGAGTTTATGCTGGCAGTTGGCATCAATGCAACAGTCAGGAAGTGCACAGCACTTGCCAGGGGCTGGTGTTGGGTAAGTACAGTTGAACTTTTCCAGATCCTTAGAGACTAGGCATCTGGAAATAATAAACATGAAGAAATTTTTTTTCTCATTGAATACAATTAAATGGGTGAATACAGAACTCATGCTGCAAATGAAACAACATGTTAAGACAGCCTCTGTATGTGAGGATTTTCAAGTGTCCAGAATATGGATGGACATTGGGTACAATTGTGTGGCATATTAGAGGCTCAGTCTCTTATGCTTAGTGTCTACATTCATTACACCTTTGCTCATAATATTTATGGAATAAACAAATAGCATTTGTTTGTTTTTTTTTACTAGGTCATATTAATAAGTAAATTGGTTTTTAGAATACATTTTCGGTCAATCAGAATTCCCCCCTACAATTCTTTGAAATAAATTTAGAATCTAAAACATATTCTTGGGCCAAGATCTTGTTTAAAAAAATAATTAAGCATATTCTTTTCATACTAGTAAAAAGTCAAATATTAAATGGGTGGCTGAATGCTGTGGGTTACAGGTTAAATTCCTGACATGCCAAGTCACACTGATGCGCTACCTACTGCAAAACACACTAGTATTTTCCATGGGCAGCATCAGTACAGACACATTCGTAGTCGCAGCCATCTTACCATTTTTCACCTTGTCCGTAAATATTGGACTTGTACATACACATGCCATCTTCAATATAAAATTATAGAAATAGTAATATTGATGAACTCTTACAGCATACATGTAATTCGTCTTATATTTATAAATACATGTGGACACACAATATAAATTTAATATACACCAAGTCACCAAGAATAACTCCGAAGAGACCATACTACCTTTTTATACAAGTTCCATAGAAATAATAATATACATAATACATCAAGTAATTTCTACAACTGATCTACAAATAAACTTAGCTATGACATATCAATAGATGTTTCCTAACTGAGATCTAAAAAAAAATATTAAAATATTTTACTTAATTTAAAGTATTGCAGATAGACCTATGGTTTCATATTATATATTTTTAAAAAATAATAATAATTCCACTGGTAAAGCCCAAGGCCTGCATTACATGCACTTGGATTTATAAATCACTCTGTCACCAAATGGTGGCATAAGCGGTATCTCTCATATCGGCAGACACTTCGCTTAGCATAAAGTCAAGATGAACATATTTAGGAGTACCAATGATACTTACGTAAACTCTTGTCTTAATCTTCATTTCAAGAAAGTGAATGAGCATATTTGACCTACATAAAAAGACAGCTCCCTCAAATTAAGGAAAAGTAACTGATGTTTATCCACTGCTTTAGTGGAGTGTACACAAGGGCACAATTGAAGGGGGTCTGTAGCACCGACATGTACACAAGGCAACAATTGAAAGGGTCTGTCACACCAACATGTACACAAGGCCACAAATGAAAGTGGTCTGTCACACCAACTAGATGTACATAAGGCAACAAATAAAGGGAATCAGTCACACCAACAACATGTACAGAAGTTTTGAGTTCTGCTTTCCACCACAAAGCTATTGGCAATGATCATTCTATCATATGTAGAGCCTTAAATGACATTAGACAGGTTTAGAAAATAAAAAAAAGGTTCAGGATGATTTGTTTAATATTTTCAAAGGTGAGCGGCAAAAACAAACAAAAGGCAACTCTTTAGAAATAGAAGAGGCCTCACTTATTAGTACCAATTATGTAGGGACCAAAAAAAAAATGTTACAATGAATCACAATTAGTGGACATGATTGTCGTTTTTTTTAACAGGTAAACTCTTCCTTGTGTGATATCACTGTATTGTGTCAACAGAGATCATATTAAGTTTTACATTGGCTCTGTTAATTGAGCACTGAAAGAGATTTTCAATTTACTCACTTGAAATGGGGGGGGGGAGGATGGGCATTTCAAGTATTAATTAGCATTTTTTCAAGGGTCCTCAAATACCTCAAGATGGTACTGACCTACATTGCATATATTGAGCAAGCAAAGTTCTCTTAACCCTAATGAGCCATCGGGGCAGATGAAGTGTAGAATTCATCTGTTTCTATAACCTCGGCATATGAAGGGGTTATGTGGTTAGCACAAAGCCCAGCCGCCTTTACTCCCCCAACTTAAAGTCAGGTACCCATTTAAAGCTGGGTGGACTTGTGGGACTTTCACCAGGACCTGAAAAAATCCTTAGGTTCTCACCGAGATTCGAACCCGGGACCCTCCGGTCGACAGTCGAGCAGCATATATTCAGGGTTCTATCTTTCTCAGATTAAAATTACAGGAAACAGGAACCTAGAACTATCTTCTATTTATTTCATTTCAGTGAGATTCGTGCAGCTAAGTTATACTAATATGTTTTAATATCTCTCTATATACAAGTAAATCCATTGTGTCACATTACTGCAGTCTCAAAAAAAGATGACTTGCAACAATTTGGTGATAACATAGAAATGAACATTATACATGTATATACTTGCATATATACACATCTATGCCTGGAAATATCCTACTTGTTAAATTCTCCCTTCCTTAGCACTATTGCCATTTTACTTATAATGAAAACGATGAGTGTATTTTAAGTTATTTGTCATTTATAGAGAAAAAACCAAACTCTAATTGCCTGATTTCTATGCCTAGTTGTGAAAATATTTTGTGGCCATTCTGGCACAAGCTCTGGGGGGGGGGATGTTATAAGGGGATACACCATCCTGGATCTGGTTACATGGTCGATGTAGAGTCAAGAGATTCTCTGATCATTTTAGAGTACATAAATATAAAATCAGATTGACTAGAAATATAATAAGTGTAATGCATTTCAATCTGAAATTATTAACTTGTTTTTTTTCAAATACTCAAATAAATGGCACTTCATATTTAATTCAGTATGTTTAATAAACACTTTCAGCAATATTACAAGATGATGTGAGTGTATTATGTGCAGTCATTGAATAACGTTCAAAATTTTCAACTGTACTACTAAACACATGGACCAATCACATACAGAAAAAAAAAAAATAATAAACCATTTAAATTAAAAAAAATTGTTATAATTATTTTTCTCGAAATCCAACAACCGTGATACATAATATTATAAATGTTATTAAATCAATATGAAAAGACATCATGTCGTTTAAATCAGGTCAGATGAAAGAAATGTTACATAATATAATTCTGTTACAAATGAATTTCTTAAGTTCATTAATATAATTACTATGTATCTGTAATGACTAAATTAAGAATAATATTCGGACAATTTATGGTGGAACCTGGGTCTAAAACTCATCCTTGAACTGGTCTGTAACTTCAAAAGTGAGTTTATGCTGGCAGTTGGCATCAATGCAACAGTCAGGAAGTGCACAGCATTTGCCAGGGGCTGGTGTTGGGTAAGTACAGTTGAACTTTTCCAGATCCTTAAAGACCGGACATCTGGGAATAAATAATAAATATGAGAATATTTGGTTCACATTGAATAAATTTAATCGGCGGAATACAGAACTCAAGCTGTTAATGAAACAAAACAACAGTTTTGATTAATTGGAAAACCAAATTCACCTTGGCCCAAAAACTGAAAAAATAATTTGTATTTGTTAGTTTCAGGTGTGAGTTTTGGTCTTTGATTGGAAGGAAGGGGGGAGGGAAGCAACTGCCCCAAGACAGGAAGTTACAGGACTGGAGAAAAGTGGGAACAGTATATAGACAACATTTGCGACTCTCTGCCCTGCAGGTGGCTCTCTGTCATCCACATGGTGCCCGCCCAATGCCCGGATTACTTAAGTGTACTGTTAAGAGCGCCTCTGCATGTGAGGATTACAAAATGTCCTGAATAGGGATGGACACTTATATAAATCTGGATATTGGGTACAGGTGGTGGCCCAGTCTGTAATGATTTATGTCCACATTCATTACACACTTGCTCATAACATTTATGTAGTTAAAAAAAAATATCACTTGTTTTTGTTAGGTCATGCCAGATGGAAAATTAAACAAGTACATTTTATTTTTCAGAATTAATTTTTTGGTTGATCAGAATCTGAAAAAAAATTAAACCCCCAATATTTGCCTACACAGAAAAATTACATGTACAAAAAATGCTCAATTCATCTATTTCAGCAAAATTACACCCCCCACCCCACTTCACTTTCAAACCTATTTAGAATCTAAATCAGATTCTAAGGCCAAGATCTTGCTTATAAAAAAAAAGTATGAAACACATTCTTTTCATACTGTGCAAGCGAAACGATTTCTCCAAGTGAAATATTGAAATATTTTTGGTGAAAAAAAATAAATGAGCGTGCCGAAAACAAAAAATACTTGTCCTTACATTCCTCTGCACTCTCTGTAAAAACCGTCTGGTTTCTGTAGACAGGTGCATTCATACTGGCACCCCTCTCTCCAAGACTCTCCAGGAAGATGTGGGTTTTGATTGAGGTCGAGACAGTACTGGCCTGGAAGTAAATATGTAATGGGCTAATAGAAAAATGACACTAAAGATAAATGGATATCAAGTTGGTAAAAAATGTACATACGGGGGGGGGGGGGGGGAAGTTAAACAAAATTATGTTTATATTTGAAACTTGGTAAGTTTAATAGTTAGAAAAAAAAAAGAGAGATAAAAAACTTGAGAATGGAAAAAAAAAGTAGTATTTCCATTGAAGCAATGGCTAGGCGACAGTAAGATATTAAATGGGTGGCTGTAGGTTGAAAGGGTTAAATTCTCGCCCCATACATGACACCTATCACTGTCTCCCGCTATGACCTCTAGGCCATTGCACTACAGGCTATGGTGGGGGGATGAAAGAAGTGCTCTACAGAGACTACATCAGTTGTGGCTTAAAGGATCTAAGAGGTAAACATTTCATCCTAACAGGGACTTTACAAAAAAATATACAGAATCCCCCCCCCACTCCCCCTCAAAATTGATTTATATCCAAAGAAACTTCCTTTCTTCTCCAATGATCAGCATGTCAGAGCGAAGACCTGGCTTAAAAAGGTCACATAAATTAGCCTAATCTATTGCGAAATGATTACTGCCTGCTTAAATAAAAAGATATAAAACACGGACATAACAAGATGCGAATAAAGCTTTAAAAGATGTTTTTTTCTATTTTACCTGAACATGTGCTGCCGACAAGAATGGGACAACATGAACCTTCAACTTGGACCTCATTGCAGCCAGGTGGGAGGCTTATGTACTTGGGACACCTGTAGGTGCATGGGATAATAATTAATGGAAAAAAGTCGAATGAAATAATCTATAAATCAAATAATCCCTAAGTCAATTCTAATGTAGCCTACATAACGAGAGTGATAAAAAAAAAAACACAAAGAAACCTCCAAGAAAAGAGTTCTCAAAAATGGAATAACGTTTTTTCTTGAACGAAATTCATTCCAACACCAAATCAAATTAAATGAATGGGGAAAAAATAATGAAAAACAGTGCAACCTCACTGAATTTTTAAATGTGTTATTAGACTTATCAAAGGGCGGTCACTCACAAGTCTTTACACTGAATGGAAACCATAGTGGCATTGACAGAGTTACAGGTGCAGCTTCTGTCACAGCCTTCCTGCCATGACTGACCCACAAGGTGCTCTTTGCCGTTATAGTGGCAGGTCTGACCTGTAAAAGCAACAGTTGAATGTATTAAGTTTGCATTTCATACACTACTGGCCATTTTTTTCTGCAAAACTATAAGCGTGAGATCTGACTCTACAACTTACCAGTGGACAATGTTGTTGGGTGAATTTCTGTTAAAAAAAGGGAAGAAGAAAATGTTGGAATGTCTAAAGTAATCAATACAAGTATTTAACATTAAATTACACTTACATTTCTCTCAGGGTTAATTAGATTAATTACTTATAGAAAATCTAAAAAATATATTCATTTTAAAATGAGTAAAGATTAAACATCTGAATCAGATCATTTTCATGTCATTTAAAAATGAGTAAAGATTAAACATCTGAATCAGATCATTTTATTGTCATTTGATTCTTTGGAAAAGAATCTTTGAGTTTCTGCCCATTTCCTGAACATTCTATAAAGCTTGTTAGTTCTATATGTCGGAATCAGAAGTTTAGAGAAATATCAGGAATCAAAACCACCACAGTGTCATCTAATCTTCAATCTCCAATTAGAATGAAAAACAAAAATGTGCAGCCAATGACAGACCTGTGTTAGAAGGTAAATTGATCTGCAGAAGGTTGCAACAAGGGAACTCTGGGTCAGTATACTGGGTGCAGTTGTAGCCGGTGGGGCAGTGAAGTTCGATGCACCTGAACGGAAGAGAATGAGTTTAATAGCTTTTTTTTTTATGGTGCCAGCAGCGTGTCATTTCTGTGTATTCTGTACACTGTGGATTGTGCGCAATACGCAAACTGTACACTAAAAATAATCACCTCTTAACTCCTTTTAATGTATCATGTACATTGACATGTTTAAATCTGATGTCATTTAAAATTTCAATAGACTATTTATATAAAGTGACCATATTTTTTTCACAAAAAAAAATTAATTGTTTAAAATAAAAAGAGACAAACATGTACAGAAGAAAAAAAAACATGTAAATAAAACATTAATTGCATACAAAGAATATACAGAATACACCGCAATGTTTATGTGCCCATAAATAAATATTTAAATACTAGCTGTACCCTGCAAAACGTTTGCATAGAGTTATATCCCCTTATGCTTGATCGGTAGGCTAGATTATTTTTTGGTTTCGGGCAGATCCGATTTTTTCATGGTTGTATTTTAAACTGGAATACTGTTGTATTAATTCTTTACTTTCGATTGAACGCACACTGGAAATGAGTATTATTATATATGATATTTTTAATCAGGTGAATGAATGTTGTTTGTCAGTGCAATCATATTCCAACAAAAAAAAAAAAAGCTGGACAAATATCTACAAGAAATATTCTTCAAAATTCAATAGTCAGGCATTAACATGACTTATAGACATAGTGTATTTACAAATGAATATGCCATGAGAGGATTCAAGATGGCTCAAGCCAACCATACACGGACTGGTTCATTATAGACCGGGAGCCTTAGTGCATCATGTCTAATCATGCCTATTAACGTGATGACTAATACGGTGAGCTAGCTATACAAAAATTTGTTAAGATGCAGTGTACAAATTTCAATGTGCTAGAAATTAACTTGGCAAAAGGTGGCATGGAAATGTTTTGATCTGACACAAAGTTTTACCTTTCTTGTTGTCGGCATTTCGTGAAAGGTATAAAAGGAGTGTATTCAGTGTGAGTTGAATGGATTAGTGCAAGGCTTAATGCCAATGCATTGTAAGTAAAGTAAAAAAAGATCTAGAATTCATCTTTACTTCACCTAATCTCAGGTACACATATAAAGCTGGTTGAGCTTGAGGGACTTTTTAAAAAAAAACTTTCCCCGGGGCCCTGGACAAATTCTGTTGGTTCTCACACTGAGGATTGAACTTGGGGCTCTCAGGTCGACAGTCAAGCATTCTACGCTGCTTGGCCATGGTCTCTAATACCAATGGGCAACACATACCAGTACAATTTGCTTTTTTTTCCATGAGGATCCCAAAAGTTAATTTTTGTATATAAAAGTCTCTCAGTCTTAATGGGACTGACATCAAAGCAAACAAACTCTGCATGAAACAATCAGGTTCTCTATCTCACCATTTTTGTAGATCAGATACCAATCAATTTATAGAGAGAATAACTCAGATGATCACAATTTAAAATAAAACTCCCATGGAACTAGGACTTTACTTACATGTTAGAGCAGACATAGCTTCCGGTGGAGCCGTTCAAGCAAAGACAGTTGTACTGGCATCCAACAATCCAT
The DNA here is from genome assembly GCA_021962125.1 of Bulinus truncatus. Classification (NCBI taxonomy): domain Eukaryota; kingdom Metazoa; phylum Mollusca; class Gastropoda; family Planorbidae; genus Bulinus; species Bulinus truncatus. The sequence goes on along the minus strand of JAGDYQ010000014.1, from coordinate 8,299,298 downwards.
CTTGCTCCTTCCCTGTAGTTTATTCCTGTTTCCTTGTGTGTACAGTAACCTGTCAGGGTGAAAATGAAACTTAAATTGTTATCAAACATTGGAAACAGGGAAAATGAAGGTTGAGGAAAAAAATTACAAAGAATGACTTATTGTGTCAGTGATATGACTTTTTGTGTCGTGATATGACTTATGACTTAAATTAGAAATTAGACAGCGTTATTAAGTTAAAAAAAAAAAAATGTAACAAATGAATATTATTATGATTTTTTAGGAAATTTGTTTTAAGGGAAGAAATTTACAGGCTTAATTTATGCTTTAAAATATGATTCTGATTTAGACATAAAACTAAAAGAGCAAAACAAATTACCAGCAGTGTTGGGGTTAGGTACTGTGCCTGGTGGGAACGTAGGCAGAGCATTAGCGCTCTGGGGTCTGTAGAAATGAAGAGTGTCAAAAGTAGTACGTGGTGCTGTAGTCGGTGGAGATGTTGGTGTTCCCCCGGCAGCGTATGTTGTTCCTACTGTAGTTGTCACGGCCAATAGTACGTGTGGGTCAGGACCTTTGACAACTCCGTAGGTGTACTGGGGGGAAAACAAATCAGAGTCCTTAGAGTTCACTGACATGTGCAGATAACATAAAAGTAACACAATTATTTAAGAGTATTTATGAGCTCTACTTGTGGGATTATCTCCTGCCCTTAATAAACCCCCCCCCCCCCACAGAAAACGAAACAATCATATCACAGAGTCAAATATTCATTTCAGTGAGCATTTTCCCGTGCCACTAAAAACTGCCTATTAGCCAGCCTATTGCTCAGGTAATTTACTTAGACAAGGGTAATATAATAATATAAAACTAAAAAGATGCTTCAAATTTTACCGTCGGAGTTGAGTAGGTTGGCTTTGGTGGGTTATGGACAGACAGTGGACAGCTGGGTACTTTACAGCAGGCATCGAATGGATCGGTCACCACGGTACACAGGTCATTCTTTGGAGCATATGTTGGGCACCTACACAAATGATTAAAGAGGCTTTCTAGATGGTGTTATAATGGATGCTAAAACTACAATTTCATTCCATTGTACCGATCATTTTTTTTTTTTTTTCTAGAAACGATATGCTTTAAAGTATTTAAATAAAAAGTGCATAAAGGTCAGAGATACACTGGTTGGAGAGATGACAATAATTATAAAAGGATGAACATTTTTTATATGATCTAATGGTGTTAGAGGAATCTTGGGATTTAAAATATAACATCCCGGGTAAGACTTGGAATTCAGTTTGGGTGTGATTTTAAATAGATAGATAAACAAGTTTCACTGGTTAAGACAAAGCAGTCCGACATTGTTCTAGTGATATCTTGGTAATACATGTATTTAAATCTGACCAGTATTTTAAGACTGACACCTTATATTTATGATAGACATTTTAAAAGCAAAAAAAGGGCATGATGAAACTAAAGAAACAACAACAACCCAAGTACAAAAAGGTCATAAACTGCAATAAATGGTCCGACTTCTAACCTCGGTATGCATGCCATGAGTCCTGTGGTTTCATTTAGACACTGGCACGTGTTACCGCAGCTTCCATCTTTTGCAGCTTCTCCTTGGGATAAAACCTGGCCATTAAACAGACATCCCTCTGAAAGCAAAGAAGGAGATAACATTTTTTAAAACCACAGAAATAATGTTGGTCACCACTTTTACTAATGCTGCCATGATATCATGGTTTCGTATTGAAATAAAGATCATTTTACCCACACTTAAAACTTCTAAATGAATTTAGCAAATTTCAGTTTAATGGTATAATCTTTTTTCTATTAAAAAAACAAACCATTTATATATATATTTGTTATGGATAATTGCTAGTTCAATAGAGGGAGAGCAGTTCTGTTCTAAATATCAAAGTTTTTTTCAGCCTTGCTATTTTCTGATTTTTATCCCTTTTTCATCAAAAAAGTTTTCAAAAACAGCTGATTAGTTCATCAAACAATGACTATAATTTTACTTTGACTGATTTTCTACTTACTGACAGTAGCTGTCTGATAGGCAGATACTGCTGTATTCACTGAACCATCAGGGTTTAGAACAGGCAGCAAAGGCTTCTGCTGGCCAGTTGCGGAGATGACGTAAATGTTGGTTCCAGCGAGCGGTCCTAACAAATTGGTGGTGGATGGAATGATGACAGTGTTCAGTGGGCAGCTAATGTGGGAGCAGCAGTCGCTGGCTAGTTTCTCCAACTTACACCCTGTTGGTATCTGTGTATACGTTGGGCATCTGAAAAAAGTGACATTCGTTCAACAAAATACCAAGTAAATTGGTCAAAACTGTATTCCTTGCTATCAGTCAATATCATTTATTTCACTGCATATAATTAAAATTTAAAAAAAACAAAGCTGACAGCAAAATTGAAATTTATTTAAACATTTCCTCTCTAATGAAATTAATGTTTAAAATGGTTAGGATCATAAAATGTTTAAAAAAAATTGCAAAGTTTTCAAAATCGAAACTTAAATTTGGAAGTGAAACCTCATGTAACATACAAATGAGAAGTATTTTCTATTTCATATGTTGTTCTACATGAATCTGATTCTGCCCTTAATGTCTACCATATCAATGCCAATAAAAAGGGTCAGTTTATAAATAAAAAAAATAAACAATCGGATGCTGTTCTGCTCATGCTGAGACATAACACATGTATCTCAAAACACAATGACAGCTTATAAAGAATCTAAACTGCAAATCAGATAATCCAGTCCGAAAGTCATTTGAATATTTATACAAAATTATTACAGAAGTGTAATTAATCAGCAAGATGGTGTATATTGGTCAAGTTATAAATACATGCACAAAATAAACACTGATAATTTTTGTTTCTTAATTTTTAAAATGCTAAATGTGTTTTTTTTCTTTTGAAATAAAAACAGAATATGACAATAGTTCAGACAATACATGTATATATTTCTTCCTTGGCATTAGTGTGAAATAAATAATGTTTTAATAATGAGCTATTAAATAGAGCAGATAAATATTCCTACAGCATAAAAAAAAAAATTCCTTAACTTGAGCTTTTAAAACTCAGTTCTACCACAAGCCACCACAATCTGAAGGGGGGGGGGGTGCTTAAATTACTTTTTAGGAAGATATGTCTATAGCAGTTTTGGGTTGACTGACCTGCTCCAGCATCTGTAGTAGCCATAGTACTGAGTGTCACAGGTACACTGGTGTTCACAGTCAGGTTCCCACACATCACCAGCCTTGTACTGAACACCGTTGTAGATGCACTTGTCATCTGGACCCGGGACGAAGCCTGGGTACTTGATGTGGCAGAGTCCACAGTAAACTGGGCAGTTCTCAGTCATGAATGGCCGGTAGTTACCTTCGCATGTATCCTTGCCATACAAAGGACATTCAGGTTTCAGATCTATGCAGGGTGGCTGCTTTGACTCATCGTAGATTTCCTTGTCTGTAGAGATGTTTTGTTTTAATAACTAATTTCCTGATTAGTCTTTAAATAAAAATAGAGCAAAAAGGAAAAAAACTGTACGCAGTTTTCCATTTAACACTGTTTGATTAATGATCCTAATTTCAATCAATATTCTTCTTTTTAATTAATTTTCCACCGCATTTTTTTTTATTCACTGTACAGCACTTGGCAGAAAAAGGTTTTGAGGTAATATTTAATTTGATATCTTCTAAACCATACACTGTTATTTTCTGTTATTTTGAAATAAAAAATTAATATATAAAAAAAAACTTACAGCCAGCTTTTTCTGAAACTGTGCCAAAACCTGTGACAACTGCTGAAGTTGTTTGAAGTTCACATTTTGGCTGTTTGCAGCAAGAACCTGGCACGGACTCCAAGTAGCAGTATGAGGGGAAGGTGGCCATATCATAAACTGGACATCTGGTTGGTTCATATTAACATTACAAATTTTGGAAAATGAAATCATATACAAAAAAATAAATTTGGCTGTAAAAAAAAAGTTCCCTTGCTTGTCTAATTTTAAACGTAAAGCAGTAACAGAAAATATAGGGATGCCAAAGGAAATAACTCACGTTCCTGTGCAGTTAATAGTGCCAAGAGAAGCATTAGAGCAAATACACTGACTGATGCAACCATTGTCAATAAATTGATCCTGGACGTACTGGCGACTTAGGTAGTTACACACATCTGTACAAAATGAAAATAAGCTGATACATTTTTGTTTCGTTCAGCTCTTAAATGTAGCAGCTTGTTAGAACAAAGTATAACTCAGTCACCAATCTGCCTTTCAACAATATCAAGATAAACTCACCTTGTCCATCAGGTGAGACTCCAGGGGATTTCAGGACATACGTGTTCACTGTTGAGGCGAAGTGACAAACGGGCTGAAGACAACATTCGCCCTCTTTCTGGACCAGAGTGCAAAATGAAGGAAGGCTATGGTACACGTCACATCTGCTCAACAAACAACAGACATTATAATACCAGAAAGAAAATGTACAGGGCAGTGAATATAAAATGCTATTCAATCTGGTAAATGAGTTTGATGGTAATATGGATAGCTTGGTTTGTATACTTCACACCTATGTGCTACCTACCGCGAAACACACTCGTATTTTCCATGGGCAGCATCAGTACAGACACATTCATAGTCGCAGCCATCGTACCATTTTTCACCTTGTCCGTAAATCTTGGACTTGTACATACACATGCCATCTTCAATATAAAATTATGAAAAAGTTAATATTGATGAACTTTCACCGCATTAAAAAGATTCTTAAAAAATTAACATTTTTTTTTTCCATTGAAGATCAGCAGAAATTTAAAAGTATATGCAAATGTACCTCCAGTCTAAGGTAAAATATTATCTCAGAAATGTGCAATTGCTATGTCAGAATCACAAAAAGAAAAACAAAAAAAAAAATAGTCAATTCAACTGGTGGGTTAAACCAACTGCTATTGACTGGCTTTATCATTATTTTCTTTGATTATCTAATAATTAAAACTAGACAGCTCCACTTTTTGTATTGTTACACCTGTCTGCCAGACTGTCTCAAGCGCGGACCATTCTACTGCATTGATCAGCACCAAATAAAACAATCGCTCATATCAAAACTAAGAATAATATATATAAAAGCGATTTGGGCTCTGCATTAAATTGAAAGTAAAGAATTAATACAACAGTATTCCAGTTTAAAATACAAACATGGAAAAAATCGGATCTGCCAGAAACCAAAAATAACCTAGCCTACTGATCAAGCCTAAGGGGATATAACTCTATGCAAAGGTTGTGCAGGGTACAGCAAGTATTTATTTATTTATTGAGCCAAATTTTTGTTTTTAATATCTATTTTTATTCAGAAATCTATAACAAGCTAATGAGTATATATCAGACTAGTTATTATATAAATTTGCGGGGATGGATGGCCGTGTGTTGAAGAACTTAACTGTCAACCTGAGGCTACCGGGTTCAATCTCCGGTGAGAGCCTAGAGAATTTTTCGGGTCACTGCCATTGCAACCATAGAGTTTAAAGGATCTAAGATCATCCTTAGAGGGACTTTATAGATTAGATGTGAAAATTATAGAAATTCAAATAGCTAATTTTATCATTTATAAAAAAGACTTAAACAGTTTTGTAAAAAAAAATATTTTTTAAAATACTTACGGAAACCTGGGGTATCTGCCTTGACATCTGTGATAAAAAGAAATACACCGATGAAAGTACACCAATGAAAATACACCAATGAAAATACACTTAAAGTAAAAAAATACATTAATTCACAGCTTAGAAATTACAACAGCATTATCTTCTTCACCTCTGCTTTTTTAAATGGTCTGTAAGTAGTTGTGTGATTAGCGGTTGAAATATAATAAACCATTGTTTTAATGATTGAAAAAAGAGAGGAAATCACTGACAATTGATATTTTTGTTTTAAATACCAACATTACCACAGAGTCCACACATCTGGGCACATCTCTCACTGAAGAATGAAGCAAATGCAATACAGTCTGTTGTACTGTAATTAGTGCAGTTATCAATTGTGTCCCTACAAGGTGGTGGTGTCACGGGTATTGTTGGAATAACAGCTGAAAACATTACACACACACACATTTACGGATTTCTTTTTAAACAGTGCAACAGAAGAAATTAACAAGAACAAGTAAAATGAAAAAATTTTAAGTATTTCACAAGTCATTTAAATATGAATGAAAGTATTCATGTACCCCCGCAGTACTATACATTTTTTTTTTATAATGAGTAAGTAAACAAAGAAACTCATTCCAAATACAAGCAGACGCAAAACTCACTTGTACAATAACCACATGACTTGGCACATTGTTCTTTAGCCATGGCCACATAGTGGGCACAGAAGCCACCATTGTCTGTATTTTGCTGAATGTACAAGTCGCAGGTTGTGATGTTATCTCGACACGTTTCTTTACTGGGATCTAAAAAAAAAAATTTAAAAAAAAATATTTTATGGCATGCACTTAAATTCAAAGCTTTGTTAAACTAAGCACCTCATTCAGCGTCCTCAATAATGCAGACAATTATGTGAAATAAAATTTTACCTGGTGTAGTGGCTGGTGGTGGAGTGGCTACTGGAGCTGGAGATTTAAAGAAGTGAAAAATTTTTTTTTAATTTTTAACAAAGTACTATTTGAAAAACTTTCTGTATAATCAAAGCTATGTAACTCAATCAAAATATAACTCAATCAATATAGAGTTAACCAAATTTTTTTTTTCCTAAATGACATTTTTTTGGTCTGCTATGCAAAGACATGTATAAACCCTACAAGAAATTAAATCCCATTTTACTTATTTCATGCTTATATGTTTCAAATTTATGAAATGAAAATGTGTTCCTTTTAAAAAAAATATTTATAAATTACCTAGGCATGTAGCATTCAATATTGGAGTGATTAAATTATCCAAATCTTCAAATGTTGAAGCAGTATAAACACGGCTTTTATCTCCTACAAAAAAAAAGTACAATAATTTCAAAGCAGTGGAAATAGAAATTTTGAAACATTTTTTATAAAAATAGTAATAGTAAAACTTTGAAAAAAAAATATTTCATGATTGAGTGTTGGTAATTTTTATTTAGCATCGTTCTTCTTATCAATTTTCAAATTTAGGGAAAACATACACAAAATTAACTTAAAAATCATTTATAAAAATAAATCCAGGAATAATCTGTTGATATGTAATTTTTTTTAAAACCCTGTATAATTCATCAAACTTACCAGCGATGACTTCCAGCTCTCTGGTATCAATGTGATGCCCTATTCCCACAGTGATGATGGTGACGCCATTGTTTCTGGTTAGATCAGCCTCCTGCACTGCCTCATTATGATGAGTGGCTGCTCCATCTGTTTCAAACAAAAATAGTCAAATTATATTTTTTAAACCGTTGAAGAAAGAGACTAAAAAACAAGAAATAATATTGAAATGAGAAAAATAACTGAATATACAATTTATTCATTATAAATTCAACAAAACTCACAGTAATTTTATTTGGCTTAAATTTTGAAGCATTCATATTAAATCATTAAATGCATATAAAGGAATGGTGCATAAATTAAAAAAATTACTGTTAGATGGACTTCAATAAATTCTAAACATGCATTATCAATTGTCAAAAAAAAAAAAAAATGATATAAAATTTTATGCATGTTTCAAAAATAAAATATAAAAAAAAAATAAATGCTGTCTTCTAACTAAGTGCACAGTCAAACTCCTAAAAACTTCAATCTATAAACTGTCCGCTGCACTACTGTTCACTGTGAAGATGACAATCGCAGAGCAAGTATTTATAAGTACAAGACATGTCGTTTCATTCTTGTAAATGGGGAAAAAAAATATCATAAAAGTAATCTACAAGACACATAAGCTTTTAATAAGGGGCGAAAAAAAAATAATCTTGATAAAACAAAAAAATAATTTGAAATTTATGAGAAGGTAATTGATCTTAGAAGAATGAGGGGGGTTAGGGTTTTAAAAACAAAACGCTAACGTCCTGGCAGAGGCACAGTTCCAGCATATTACTAAGTTTTTATCTTCATGCAAGGAATGCTATTCTATTACAGTCTAAAAGCTTATTAAATGTAAATCTTTTACGTCAAAGTAATTACCTTTTGTTTTTATGTTAATATCTTTATAAAAAAAAAAAATGCCAGCATGCTAGTAACTACTCTTACCTGTTAGTAAGACAATGATTCGAGGAACATCTAATCTGGCTCCCATGTAACGGCTAAATACTACATTTCTGATATATTTCAATGCTTGCCCTGTTTCTGTATTCCCTCGCATGTAGGAGACTCTGTCGATGGCTCTAAGGGCTGAAAGTCTAATTTTAAAAGACACATAATAAACCAAGATGTAAAAAAAAATGATCACTACTAAATGGTCATCTATACATGTATATTAATGAAATTTAAGGCCAAAAAAAATTTCAATGTTTTAATGGCGTCACAAATTGTAAATTTTTGTTTTATGTTACACGTAATATATAGGCCTACCAAATAAAAATAAAGCAATTTTGGTTACTAGAAAATATTGAGCTTTATATATTTATATATTATACATGTAATGGCTAGTAGTTTTTTTTTTAAAGTGCATTTAAAAATCCTTTAATTTTTTTATTTTGTTTGGATTACCTATCATAATATTTGTTCAAAGGGAATTCCAGAGAGGTCCTTCCACTGAATTGGACAAAAGCAACATGGACACCATCTTGTGAAATGTTAAGTTGCGAGACCAGAGTTTTGAGATTTTCCTTGGCTCTCAAGAAATTGCCCGCTGTGACACTGGTGGAACCATCCAAACAAATAACGACATCAGCTTTGGACAAGCAGCCTAGAAAAAAAAAATGAACTAATCAGGAAAAATGTAATAAATTGCATTTTTAACTGAAACAGTAAATTATCTATAACCTATATCTATATTATTATTATTGATGCTTAAACACAAGCAAATCTCTGGTATAAATAAAATGGCTAAAAAAATAAATCAATAAAACTTAACCCAAGTATAAAGCAAAGATAAAAGCTTTTTTTATGCTAGAAATAATGTATTGAAGCCCATTACAGTTAAGCTCTTCATATTAACACCCTCCCCCCTACCGATTTGGTCTTCTTACTTTTAAAAACGACACATGAAGTGAGCTTTTAGGATTTGGGTTCAAATATCTTAAAAATTCGATGTACATTTCAAAAAATGGTGTCCAATACAAGACTGTGTAGTTTCAAAGTGATTTATCTTTGGAAACAACATTACCACAGAACCAAACAATATGTAAATAAAACAATTCGTTTGAATGCTGATTAACGTTTATAAAAAAGATTTAGTTTATGTTTATGAGAATCCACTTACTTCTGCTGGCTTGTGGTAGACCATCTTCTGTACGAGGTACCTCTAAAAAAAAAAAAATTATTATATGTAATCACTTTCCTTTAAATTTCCAAATTATTTATATGTTTTTAGATGCTCACAGTCAATTTTATTAGAAACTAAATATGTATAATATTGTTAAGTCAATTTACAGTTGGCTTTTACAATAAAATTATCCTTTAACAATGGTACTTTTAAAATCTAGTTGAGCAAAAAAAAAAGTACATTACACATAGCGAAATGGGCGAACTTCTTGATTAACAAGAACCACAAAGGTTAATATAAATAGTGGGACGGATGGTCGAGTGGTGCAGATACTTGATTGTCGACCTGAGAGTTCTGGGTTCGATCCTTGGGGCTAACCAAGGAATTTTTGCATGTGTTATGTGATGTAAAGTTGTCCCACAAGTCCACCCAGCTTTAAACGAGTACTTGAAGTAAGTTGGGGAATTAAAGGCGGCTGGGCATTGTGCTAACCACACAATCCCTTTATATGCTGAGGTTATAGAAACAGGTGAATTCTACAGTTCATCTGCCCCGATGGCCCCTAGGGCTAAGCGAACTTTACTTTACTTTTAATATAAATACATGTACTCTCTATTAAACTCTCAGTTTAATTTTTTTTTTTAAATTAGTTTACTTCTGGTCCCATAATATTTATGAAATGATTACTAAGATTAGTAACAGCATAAAATAAGAAATTTTAAGAGAGTAAATCCTAATAATGTTAATTTCTCACAAATATAACTTAAGGACATAAGATTTTTTAAACCAACCATTCTGTACTCTGTAAGCGATAGTGCTAGCAAGCTGCTGATCAAGAAGTGAAAAGTTAACAACTGGGAGACTGTAGCGGGAAGGTGGCTGGCTAGAAAAATCTGACAGTTTGCTGAAGAGCCAACCATCACCAACGGCAACATTGTATACAATGATCCCTTTCTCGTTGGCAATCTTGACCTCATCAGCGTGGCTAACTGGGTCAGAGCCAGTACCTGCACCAATATGGATGATAATCTGAAAAATAATATACATCCATTGTATAAATATTCTTGCAATGAAGTTTTTTTAACCACCACTAAGGTGTAAGGAGCAGAGACATTAAACAAAATTTTAGTAAACTACACATTTGAAACGCAACAGAAAAAAAAAAAGATGCAATATAACTCTAGGTACAACCATTGAAAATAAAAGTCAGCAGTCTAAATGTTTTTCTTTTCTTTTTTTCCAGGAAAATAAGACATCAAAATCTTTAAGTTATTGCAAAATTTTGCATTCCGATTTTTTCAAATTTTATAAAAGAAAAAAATACATGCTATCTAAAAGAGTATTTATTTTCTTCTTGATAAATTTTCTGTTTTAATTTTTTTTGATGCCATTGTTCATTCTATATAAAATTTGGTAAAGATTCTGAATTATTAAAAGTACATACTTCTCTTTCTCCTGCTCGGCCTCCATTTACAGGTAAAAAAGCTTCACTGACAGCTTTCTTAAGGGCATCAGTGACATCAGCAGGTGCGTTGAAATATCTTAAAGAATTGATATCAGCATAAACCTAGTAGAAAAATAAAAAGAGAGTAGAAATATTAAATTAAACTTTCCAATTTCTATATTTGATGATCGTCTTTCTAGTAACTCTCAATTTAAAAAAAAAAGAGTATAATATTTAAAAAAAAAAAAAAGAAGCGCTGCATACATCACTCGCAGTTAAAGAGTTTATGAGTCTTGACTCCACATGTACTCCATCACCATAGGATATAATGCCAACTCTAATTTTGTTAGGACCAATATCCCAGTGAGAGACTATCTGCCGCAAAAGAGTTTTGATGTCTTCAAACTGGGCAGCAGTGACTCTGTCACTGCTGTCCACTACAAATATAACATCTGCATTTCCGTCTGTAAAAAAAATAATTGTTTTATAAGGTTGATAATTTCTTTACATCAAAAATATTTTAAAATTACAAAAGAAAAAAAAAAGCAACAGAACAATACATACATTATATACATCTTTAAAGGTTCTTTATGAGTTTTCAATTAATGATATAAAAGAAAGTGAATCGCCAAAGAAAAAATATAATATAATAAATCTAAATAGATAATTTATACAATCCTTTATTTAGTATAAAAATACAAAATTTCTTTTGAAAATATCTGTATTGAGGATGAGAAATATTAATAGACACAGAACTTTTAGAACTTTAAAATTTATATCTAATTTAAAAAAAAAAACTTAACCATATGTTGTACTTTGAAAACCAAGGCCAATATAACTTTCAAATCTTATTGTAGCTAATAAAATCACAATGAAGCAATTATAAAGAAAATACTAATAGCAAGATGGTACGGAAGAAAAATCATATTAAAAAAGCTGACAAGAAAATAATAATATATTGGCTTAAGACAAAGTTTTAAACTACTGCTATTACATATTAAATTCTCCGCTTTGCCCATCTTTAAATTTCATGAACTTAATTAGAATGGAGGCTGATAGTGTCATGCACTGTTATTGTAAATGTATATTAAGTTGTCAAAGATTTAATCTTTCAGCATAACTATTATATTGTTTTTACTAAGGGAAATAAATTGATATGTCAAAGAAAATAATATTCTCACAACTTAACTTCTACTATGTAAAATAAAATAAAGCCCAATAAAGGATTGCTAAATCATAACTATACATAAGTCTTGTCTTCCAAGGACTTACGCTAAGACTTAGCCTAAGACGCCTAACTAAGTCGGCTAAGTGAATATGACATTGTTTAACAAAATAATAAAAGAAAGAATCTTATTGAATTTTTTTTTATTAGCATGTAAATATTTTTTTCTACAAATTTTTTTCCGTGGATAAACAATAAATTAATGCTAATACTTTTAAAGTAAAAGATTTGTGAAATGTTTCCTTGCCATGACACTACTAGTCATTGGAGGCCCCACTGTAATTTAACAAAACCATGGAATACAAGTAATTACATCCTACACATGTTTTTTTTTTATAAATCGTTAACTTATGCAGGAATAAAAAACAGAATTTGACAGAACGAAAGGGGGAAAAGTCAAATTTTGTTGAATAAAATGTAATTTAATAAGCCTTTCATAAAGAATAACGCACTGGAGCCAGTGCGAAAGAATAAACAAAACAAACTATATTTAATGTGCGAGAAATTGGTTTATCCGAGTAGTGTGACAATGCATAGGTTAAAAAGAAATGTTTACCTTGTATAAATGAAGGTAATACATATCCTTTACTTCATTTTTACCATTTTAAAAGCTAATTAGGTGGTTTTGTTTTGATAAACAGGGTTGTTAATGTGTACACAAGCTAAAAATAAACTGGTAAATTTTTCTCTCTTCTTGTAAGGAGATCGCTAAACGCATAATCATTGCCAGTAAAGATGTCGAAAAAAAATTATTTCATATTTCAGCTCATTTTACTAACGTGTTAACTAATATTTTGCTAAACACTTTTTTTTTAAAATTAAACATTCATGAATATCACATAAATATCTTTCTGTTAGTAAATGGCAAAAGAAAAAATAATTTTTATCGAATGGCTTATCGAAAGTCATAGTCAGATAGATATTAAATTAGTTTTTTTTTTTATTATATGCCCACGTTTGTACATGTATTTGGAAAAGACGCTAACAAATAGTTAGGGGCCGTTCACATATTATATAACGCCGAATGTGGAAGGGGAGTGGTTGCAAATTTCTAATTTTTGTTATATTGGGGGAGTTTTTTGTGTTAAATAATGTTGGTTATATGGATTTTAAAAAATTGACATTTTTGCGTTATATAACGTGTGAACGGCCCCTATTGTTCACATTGAGTTTCAACAAAAATCTGAAATATTCATTGTGTCGATGAACTGCTGCTTCTCGGTCGTAATTAATTTATCAACACAGAAGAAAAAAGCTATGCCCATATAGGCAGTGCCGTATTGAGTCAACTTGATGTCCTAAGCCCCCCCCCCTCCAATATTTATAGGCCTATATATCGAACAAAAATTCCCAGAATAAATATTTTGCACTGATAAGCTGGATTGAATGTCTTTTCAGATCGAGACACCCCAACATATGCATCTGTCATCTGACAGCAACGTTGCCTGCAACACATCAGTCCGGCTGAAATGATGTGCAGAAAACGTGACATTTTATCGCAACAGTAAGCAATGCATAGAAACGTATTTTATCCCAAAAAGTACCCAAAGTATAGAGGTATGACAATTTATCATAACGGTAGGGAATTCGTAGAGATATGACATTTTATAAACAACAATAAACAAATTCATAGAAAGGTTTTATTTTGTCCCAACAGTAAGCAATGCCCAGACATGTTTTTTATTCCTAGAAACGTCTTTTTTATCCCAAAAGTATGCAAGAAAAGCCTGGTACTGGGCAAATAAAAATCCAGGCCAACTTACCCTTGATTTTCCTCATCAAAACATTTAACGATACGATGCAAAAAAGTTTATTCACTAATCAATGATAAGCTACTTGTATCATTGTTTGGGAAACTCTAATCCATATACTCACATGTGTACGCCAACGCGCACGTCAGAAAACAGAGAGCTATCCCCGAGAAAAGCGCCCACCTCATCTCGAAATTAGTAAATGAGCGAAGTGATCAATGGGACACGATTTTATGCATGTTGATTGTTTTTCTTCTTTCGTCAGAAGTGGCGGTTCTCAAAATCCTAAGTTGAACGCAAACAACCGACAAGCCGCTGGAGAGTAAATATAGCCGAGATGATTTAAAACCTTCGCTGTTCAGACTTCAACAATCGGCCGATCCGATATTTAACCGATGGTGCCAATATCGGTCCGATACCGATCCGATTATCAGTCGCTCCCTAGTTCAGACTTCACTTATGACGAAGGAAAAAAGCGAAACAAAATATGGATGATGATCGAGTGATGGAAATCGCGCGACTGTCGACCTGAGGTTCCCGGGCTCGATCTCCGTTTTTGGCGAGGGGTAAACACAAAGTGCCTCAGTTAGAGTATGATTATTTGGGTGGATGGTAGTGAAAAGGATCTGCATATTGTACACCTATTTAATTGCTGTTGATTACGGGCTCAATGCCCGGTGTGTCTAGTTGAGTTACCTACCTATGTAGCCAGTGGTGCCTCCACAGTCATAGCACTCAAGGTAATACTTTCGATGAGAGGAGGGAACTATAAAACCTTTCCATTAGTAGCTCACAAGTCTTTAGGGGTAACAAGGTATGTTTAGTAACGTACCATTTTGAGCTATGGGGACTTTTGTAGGCTGCTAGGTGTAGTGTCGACTGTTGGCGTGGGCAGTTGCAGAGGCGCACCTAGGATCGGGGAGGGGGAGGTGGGGGTCCAAATTCGAAAGCCCCCCACTAGGCCCTAGCTTATTTTTGACATTAAATAATAAGAACATTATGTCACGGTGTTGAATATCAAAGCGAAGAGCCCCCCCCCCCCAAAGAGGCCAAGACATCAAATTCCTAGGCTCGGAACTGGCCAGTTGACCAACCATGTGGACTGCTTACCGAGAGAAATGGTGTGCTGCTAACAATTATCATGTTTGTGGACATATCTTTTACCTATCGAGGACATTGTTTATATCTCACCCTACTAGGCTTTTAGTATTTTCCGAACGTTTTGTTGTTGGCCACTTAACTGACAAAATATATAAATAAGAACCGCTGATTAAATTCATCCCAAGGACTACATTTTGTTTTCAGTCAGTGAAATATAAAGTTAGCCGTATCTGTTGTTTGCTTTTATCCGGGACAGCCGTTTAACCGGATAAAAAGCTTAGAACATGTTCGATGTTTTGTAAAGTAGTTGAAGCACCTGTCACACCTGTCTGAATCACTTGCAGCCGTTGTGTCTGCTGACCAGTGGCTACTTATGACCCAGTGCTACGAGTTTGAGCCACCAGGAACACTGGCCTATCTTGCAGAGTGGCGATATAATCTTGACCAGGTCAATCGGGCGTAACAAGGTTGGGGCGCAGGTGGCGGCACGCACGGGACACGTGCAAAATATAATTAGCCACTAGCAAGCGAGCAGCAGCCTCAACACTTAATTAAGTATTTTTTGGGCTCGACAATGGCGCGCCATAGAACACTATAGTTGTCAGTGATTAACGGACAGTTAATTCAAACACCCCCCCGCCCCCCCAATGGGTTTTCCCTTGTTTTTTTTTTAAATGGAGATGATCAGTCACTTATGAGGCTAACAACGATAGCAGGAAATATCAATAACTCAAACAATGATATCGGCATTAATAAAAAAAATATATCGAAATAAAAACTAATTTTTTTTTTAATTATTGAAACGTTTGTCTTTTTGCATGAATACCTTGTCATCGATCTCTCCAGACAAATGTCTTCGAAATTTTTTGATTTTTATTTTCGGTTTAAAAAAACAAACAAACATTGATTCTTTTAAAAAGGAAGTCAGTTAAATGGAACTCATCTATTTTTGGTCAGCATTTACAGAGCATCTGTATCTGACACCGGTTTAGAGGTGTGTGTGTGTGGGGAGGGGGAGTCCCGTCTATCTCCCTCCACCCCCAGTCCCCAATCTAATCTTTTGTTCCATTTTTTTTTTCTCTCACATAAATTTTTTTCTACTTCACGTTCTTCCTCGCAATTTTTATCTTCATTTTTTTTTTTAAATTTATTAACCAAAAAAAAATATTGTTTTAAAGTATTCCAGAAACCTAACAGCTGTACCGGCAGTGATCTAAACAATAAGATAAAGAAGGTCCAACTGGCCGTAGGGTCACTGATGTTTTTTTTTTGTTGTCTGAATCACAGTGAGACTAAAAATGAGCGAAATGTGAGCTACTTATATGCGCAGTCAATACAAAGTGGTTCCAAGTCCTCCATTTTGAGCCATTTCCGTCTCTGTGTTAATATTATTATTATTGGCTCTTAAACACAAGCAAGTCTGTGGTATAAATAAAACGGCTAAAAAATATAAATCATTTGAACTGATTCCAAGTATAAAGCAAAGATAAGAGCTTATATAAAATGTTAGGAATAAAGAATGGAAACCAATTACAGTTTAGCTCATTATTCCCCCCCCCCCCCCCATTCCTGATTATGTCTTCTTACTTTTACAAATGACACATAAAGTTAACTGATTTTTAGGATTTGTGTTCAAATATCTTTAAAAATCCGTTACTTCTATCTTATAGTGACGTATATTTCCAAAAAAGGGTTTAAGAGCGGCGCGGTTGGGGGGGGGGGGGTCCAAAACGAGGCTGTGCTGTTTCAACGTCATTTCTCTTTTGTTGATGGTTGGAAACAAACATTCTCACCGAACCAAACAAGTAGTGAATAAAACAATTCGTTTTAATGCTGGGTGTTTAATTATAATTATATTTATAAACATTTTCACAGTCAACTTACTTATCTGCATTTTTTTTTTTAAAAATAAAGATTAGACCTCTAATACTAAATGGTAAATATTAAAAACAAAAAAAAAATTATCTTTACCCAACACACATCTAAGTTTCACCTTTGTTGAAATGACTTGATTTGAGCTGGATTGAGGTTATTCTGGGCATAAGGCTTGTTGCCAAAAATAAATAAATACGAGCTAAATAATTGCGAAAAATAATGACAAAAACTCGACACAAATCTGAGATAAATGAGGCCCATGTTTTGATCAGGGCCTGAGGCCTTATAAGCCTTATGGTCAATCCAGCCCTGTAGACGAGTTGATAATAATCATAAAAAGAACGTTATAATCTTATTGCTCTTTTAAAACACATTTTTTTAAAAATTCCTGGCAAACCAACAAACTTTCAGCCAATAACTTGTTGAAGTCAGCTTTGTGCTTAAAATCACTTTATTCAGTCCTCCCTTTTTTTTACATTTGTTACATATACCAGTAGGTCATGTAAATGTTTCGTTCCGCTGTATCTCGCCCTCAACTATCCAACAACAGCCAGGTGTTCTGTGCAGTGGTAAGTGTTGGTGGTCGTTCTAGTATTACCAAGCCAATAGGAGTCAATGCTTTCAAAAAAAAAATCAAACATAAAACAAACCTGAAAAAAAAGGTAGTAAGCTACTATAACAATCAGATCGACCTTAGAAATAACGCTGCCGTGTACGCTATTCTGCTCCCCCTCCTACCCCACCCCCCCCCCCACCCTGATAGGCGCCCTGCAAATAACTCTTCTATTGTCTATGTTCGCATACCGTTCTTCCCTCCACACCCCCTCCCCGTCCTTTTTTTTTTTCAATTTTACACAACAATCTTTCAGCTACGCCGCCATATCCGTGTGTAAACAAACAGGGAACAAACCTGGAATTTAAATCTTCAATGTAAGGATATTTCTAACAAGAGAGATTTTTATGTAAGTTGGGACGATTTCTTTATTTCTTTTGTTTTTTTCAAAACGAAGATCCACTTTTGGTGAATAGATCGTCTAGTGTAGTGATTTGAGATAACAACAATAAAAACATGTATGTATCCGTTGTTTTTTTAATTTTTTAATTTGATCAGTTCATGTCTGAAAAACACCAATCGTCTTATCACCAATGCAATTAGTGTGTAGAGTCTTCCTAAGTACTTGAGTATTAGCCGAACTTATCTCTCCAAGTATCTTCCTTGATTAACATACTGATTGAACACTTAAAAACACGTTTAGTATGTAGATATTGGTCTGAGACTGTATATTACTAATATAGTTGTCTACCTCGGTTAGTCAATAGTCTTGTTAATGTATCAAAACAAGGCCGTCTTGAAGTATCGACCAGCCCGGGAATACCACAAATATGCCTTAGAGGGGCGGGTGGGGGGGACAGCCGGTTTAACTGCTAAGGGGCCCATTGAAGCTCAAGGGGGCCCACGAAGCCCAAGGTTTTCAGAAACGTTTTATCAAAACTTGGAAATAAAAAATATTTGTATTACCTTTCCTTTGTAAATAGTGGACTAAGCAGTCCAAAGCAATATTCAAGGAGCCGACTTCTGTCAGTTGAGGCCCTGGGCAGAGAAGACAATTTTAGGCCCTTTAGAAAAAGAGAGACATATCTAAGGGTTTAATGTTGGGCTCTGTACGGCCCCTAAATATTTTGCGGGTGGGGGGGGTGTCCAGGGTGCGCTCCCGGTGCGCCCGTCCTTAAACCCGCCTGTGGCAATATGTGAAATTTATTGGCTCCTCTGGTCCATTTCGATTCATTTACAGTCATTTTGTATGATGTAGGACAGTGCTTCTCAAACTTTTTGAAGTCACGGCCCCCTTGGAACGCCAATCAATATGTCGCGGCCCCCCTATTTTTTGTTTTGGTTTAGATTGCTTAAATTTATAATTTTTCGAAATTCCACGCCCCCCCCCTCCGGACAGTCCACGGCCCCCTAGGGGGCCGCGGCCCACCACTTTGAGAAGCACTGATGTAGGACAATGAACACATATCACATTCATGTAGAATTTTTCGTAATGAGCCCCAAACGACCGTTTAGCTCCAGGCTCGGTATTTCTCTCGGCGACCCCGCCCACAAGTACCGGGGCACTGCCATATCGTCATAGACAACGACCTGCCCCCCGGGGACTCAGAATGCTGTTAAAACAGTAATGACTTTCAGAAATATAGCAGAACTTATGCCCAGTTTAATTTGACTACGTTAACACATACATGTTAAAGCAAATTAAAATATCTACGCCGACATATGAAAGTAAATTTAATGCAATTACATTTAAAAAAAAAATGAAGTATATTTGTTTAGGTTAACACTCCCTCCGTCTTCTTATGGTCCGCCACGCCGGTCCAATCTACGAACCCAATGTGGCCCTCGACTCAAATAAGTTTGCCAACCCTCTGAGCTAGATAATCGATAAATTCAAAGACATCGATTTTTCTGATATCGTTCTCTTGTTAACCTATGTTCAGTATCGATTAGGTCATAAAAGGGGGTGTAACCTTTCATAGGTACGAGGTGATTAATAAAAAAATGAGGAAAATAAAACACAACGAAACAAATTTTGTTGAAGTTGCAAGAACAATCGAGCGTTAATGATTGGTCAAAAAATGTTGATGTTGGGTATCATTAATGTTTCATTAAAAGAATACAGTCCTTTGTGACTTTATAACAAGAAAATAATTACGAAAAAAAATTCACTAAATAATAATATCAGCTTTTCAGTCATTCAATAAATCGATCGATCGATTTTTTCGATCAATCCCCAATCAACTGATTGATGAACAAATTAACCAGACTGTTTGTCGTTTGATGGTTGTTAAAAAATTAGTAGATGTTCCATGACTGATAAAGTTAACGAGCAGAAATATCCGTATCATTTTATTCTTAATAGGTATCAGACTTTTAAAACTCGGAAATACCAAAAACCAATGTGATCAATGGTGATCGAACTAGGGGACCCATAAAGTTCTCTAGTGTTCATCAACATCATATTCTAGACTTATAAAACTTTTCAGATACTTTAGTAGATGAAGACATACGATAGTACAACGAGTAAACATTGCATTCAAACACTTGTTCTGACTTTAAAATCTTACAACTGTTGTCGCAAATCTGAAAATTATTTGTCCACGGCTGTCGATAGATTCTAAATTCAGTTCCTGACTCTAACTTTCCTTAATTAAGTTATAATTTGAAATCTGCAGCGCACAGTACTTTGACCCGTTTTTTACAATTATAACTTTAACATGGGGTGATTAAAAGAAGGTCAGGGGTCAAAGTCGTGATTAGATTCCGTTGTAATCAAACCCACGTCAGATGTAGATTCTAATTTGATCCGAGATACGTAAAGCGAGGCTAGCACACTCCTGTAATCTAAGGTTTCGTGAAACGTAAAGCGAGGCTAGCACACTCCTGTAATGTAAGGTTTCGTGAAACGTAAAGCGAGGCTAGCACACTCGTAAGTAAAGTTTATAAAACTTCACGTCGACTCAGTTGTACAACGAATTGTGAAGATTCTAACATACAACGAATTGCACTATAGTAAACAAATGGCGGTTTTAGAAATTATCGATAAAAAATAGAAGGTAGCGCGAATAAAACCCTGCACCAGTTTGAAATTAATGGCAATCTTGTATGTCTTGTATGTCTATACTTTATAAATAAACTTGGACCTTTTCACCCTTCCCTCTTCAAGTATGATCTCTCTCCTTTATCACGCCATTCAAACCTATTTTTTTTTAAAGTTAATACAATAGATGAATATGGCCGAATTTCAGTTGTGTAACTTGTATTATCCATACATACGAACGCCATCTTTATCTGGGGTACAAACTGGTGTATTCAATCATGCAATCGTGCAGTTTTTGCTCGTCTACAACACATTAACCAATGTAGCCGTAAGGGTTGGAGCCGTGACCCAAACACAAGTCAGGAGGCCTCTGTCCTTGTGGGCACCCCGTCTTATAAAATGACTTAGCAAGTAGAGTGGGCGTGATCAGAGGGGTCCCAGCTGTTGGAGATTGTCAGGGTCTGAAGAATAGCTGCCAGCAGACCCGCCGAGAGGGGGCGGAGTGTGAGTGGGGGGGGGCAAATGCCCAGGGGCCCGGTGAGTTTTAGGGGCCCGGACTGAGCTGACCAATCAACTTTTGAAAATATCATTATCAGCACGGGGGGCCCGTGACAGCCCTGCCCAGGGGCCCGAAATTTCTGTCGGTGGGCCTGGCTGCCAGGAACACTGCGGCGATTGATAAACAGTAGTGACATGCAATGCTAATTGTACATAACTTTTAATTCCTTGTCGGCCCCATGATAAAAATATAACATTTAATTCCTATTTTCACATTCCAGATTCATATTTTTGGTTGATGATATGATCCTGCATTTGTACTTTGCTCATCAATAGGAGGAACGGTAGGTTTGACAATGAAGCCAAATACGGAGCCATAGCAGTGATCATTTCTATCTGCAGAAGATTAAAACAAAATAACACAAAATGATTTATTTGATTTAAAACACAGAATCAAAGAGGCAGACTTGATTTTTACAAGGAGCTAGCACTGGCTCGCGAATCGTCCCCATGAGTGAATCACCGAGGCCATGGAGCGATTCACTCTTTTCGTCCTTCTCCCGTCTAAAGACATCTGCTCGCTACGAAGGCTCCCATCTGGAGTGACCGCTGCGGATGTGCGTGACAGGCTGGAAATGGCAGCTGGACTCCCGGGTCAGACCTACAAACTGACCACCAACAAGGGCCAGGTGCTGCACGAGGATTATGAGTTCGTCGTAGGCCAGAACGTTTGGGACGGTTACATTGTCAGGGTCCAGATACATGCCAGGTGGCTACTCATATACGAAGCGGTGTCCAGTGGCGACGTCCAGTGGTTGCTAAGGTATCTATCTATCTATCTATCTATCTATCTATCTATCTATCTATCTATCTATCTATCTATCTATCTATCTATCTATCTATCTATCTATCTATCTATCTATCTATCTATCTATCTATCTATCTATCTATCAGGTATCTATCTATCTATCTATCTATCTATCTATCTATCTATCTATCTATCTATCTATCTATCTATCTATCTATCTATCTATCTATCTATCTATCTATCTATCTATCTATCTATCTATCTATCTATCTATCTATCTCAGCCCCCTTGCGTGAAAATTCTCTACAGCAGGGGCCAGGCATTCTACAGCAGGGGCCAGGCAAATAGAGGGGGGGGGGAGGAAATAAATGTTACTAAGTACAGCAAACAAGCAGAGGGGGCTAGACAAAATGCAGGGGGGGCCCGGCCCCTCCTGCCCCCGCACGCTACGACCTGATCTATCTATCTATCTATCTATCTATCTATCTATCTATCTATCTATCTATCTATCTATCTATCTATCTATCTATCTATCTATCTATCTATCTATCTATCTATCTATCTATCTATCTATCTATCTATCTAACTATCTGTCTGTCTGTCCGTCTATCCATCTACCTGTATGCCTGTTTGCTGTAAGTCGAGTTCCAACTAACTGAATGCAAACGCAGTCTTACCTCATGTCACATTGTCTCCCAATTCAGCGACGAGACGTTACAAATCAAGCTGGACGCACTGATTGAACCAGTCGATGCCCAGGTGGCTGACATGGTGGAAGAGAGGGGGGCCGTGGCCCTTTACCTGGCGACTTGGAAGGGCTCAATCAAGATGTGTCAGGAATTACTTGCCCTCGGTGAGTCATTATTTCTACTCGGGCCATTTCTCTTTCATAAGGCCGATGATACACAAACCAATACAATTATTTTAGTCTAAAAAGATTCAAAAACAATATTAGGCACATATTAATAGATAGGGCTGTCTCAACGCATAGGCCCAAAAGGGACATTTACCATTGGGCCCAACAAGTATAAGTAAAGTAAAGTTCCCTAACGGGCCATCGGGGCAGATGAACTTAAGAATTCATCTGTTTCTGTAACCTCGGCATATGAAAGGGATTGTGTGGTTAGCACAACGCCCAGCCGCCTTTACTTCCCCAACTTAAGTCAGGTACGCATTTAAAGATGGGCGGACTTGTGGGACGACTTTGAAACAAATTTCAATTGGAAAAATTCCCATGGCTCTCACCGAGGATCGAACCAAAGGACTCTCGACAGTCGAGTATCTACACCACTCGGCCATCCGTCCCACTCCGACGAGTATAGGATCTTTTATATTTCATTCTTTTTGTTTCGTTGTTGTGTGGCTGGTATACCCGAAAGGGCTCACAACATTCTTAAGTCAGCTTTGACTAAAGTAATACTTAGTTTACATTAGAGTTATAAAAAAAAGTGTACATTTCAATCATGAAGTAAATCTTATTATCTAATACTAGCTGTAACCTGCAACACCTTTGCATAGAGTTATATCCCCTTGATCGGTAGTCTTATTTAGGTTATTTTTTTGGTTTCGGGCAGATCCGATATTTTCATGATTGTGTTTTAAACTCGGATACTGTTGTATTAATTCTTTACTTTCCATTTAACCCAGAACCCACATCGCTATTATATACATATGATTAATATATGTATACCGCAATTTTTCTTTGTTGTTAAATTTTGTCGAGAATTAATAATAAAAATTTGCTTCCATATTTATTTTTTCTGAAAGGTGTCAACCCAAACGGCCGCACCCCATTTCGTCGTACCGCCCTGTTCGTTGCAGTGGCCAAAGACAACGATCATGTGCTGGAACTTCTCCTCACGCAGGGAGCCAGGGCCGTACTGAAAGACTGCCACGGGCACACGGCCCTAGACGTGGCCAGGCGGACGTTCTCCAGGAAGTGCGTCAACGTCCTCCGGTCATTTCAGCTGAGGGGCGCGCCAAAGGTGGCAACAGACGGACGATCTTCGCCGACCTTCTCAACGAGTGCCCAACGTAGCAGGACGTCTACTTCCACGTACAGGCCACAGACTGGCCAGATAAACAGACCAGGCACAGGAAAAGTAATCGAAAAAGAAACGAAACAACTGAATATGCTTAGAGGCAAAAGTGACGATAACAGATTCAACAATCAGACGCTAAGAACTCTTCCGTGTCCAGAGAACGATACCAGTCTGAACATACCCGCACGGTCAAGCTTGCCTTGCCAACTAAGAGTAGCTGTCTTAGATTCTTTGGGCAGGCCGACAACGACTGTCTCATGGGACGACCCGTTACTTCTGGGGTCTGAGCTTCTCACCGTGAGACCGGCGTTCAGGGAAGGGAAGCTGCCTCTGAGATCTTTTGCAGAGCCGTCGTCGAGGGCGGAAACGGAGCCCGTGACGCCGAGCACGTCGGCAGTTCCGTGGTGTCGCCCTGATTCGGGCGCACCGCGGAGCGTAGAATACGCACAAGACAGCGCTGTGAATATAGATGGTCGGAGCGTCCAAAGCGCTCCGAACGTAAGTACAGAGGGCGCGACTGATGAGGATTCGAACAAAAGAGCAAAGACTACAGGATCGAGCAGGCGACCATTACAGAGACCATCAAACATCAGGTCAATCACTTTACGTATTGTCTAAAATAGTTTTAATACGTGTATCGGAATAGGGCACCAATTATAATTATTAATTGAAACAAACACATGAATGTTATTAAAAGAAGTGTAATTTCAATTAAAGCAAAAAAGGTTAAAGAAAAATTCACCCTATAAACCATTTCTGTTTGCTAAAGTTGTTTTCTGTTAACATATTCATGAATTTAAATATTGCGCGGTATATTCAATTATTTCCTTTGCTAGGAATTAGAACATTTCAAGCAATTTATTACACGTACAGGACATTTTTAGTGAAAGTTAAATTACGAATATTTTCTTTTAACTAGTACTTATTTAGCCGGTAATAAAATGTAGAAAAATCTGGTACATATTTTTTTTTACAAATAAAACTATGAATGGAACCCTTAGACGTTCACATATTTAAAAAAAACATCACACAAAGTAAGCTAGTCAAAGGCGTCACACAAAGTAAGCTAGTCAAAGGCGTCACACAAAGTAAGCTAGTCAAAGGCGTCACACAAAGTAAGCTAGTCAAAGGCGTCACACAAAGTAAGCTAGTCAAAGGCGTCACATAAAGTAAGCTAGTCAAAGGTGTCACACAAAGTAAGCTAGTCAAAGGTGTCACACAAAGTAAGATGGTCAAAGGCGTCACACAAAGTAAGCCAGTCAAAGGGTTACTCTCATTACATTAACTATCATCGGTTGTTAGTGGAGTCAGTGGCTAGCTAGCGATGAAGTAAAAGGGCGCAATAAAATATGGACGCCCTTGTAAAGTAAAAATTGTGGGCACCCTTAAATTTGTTTTCGTTAATTAAAAAAAAAAAGTTGTATTAAATTTTAGCAGCTAGACCGCGCTTATCAGTTCAGGCTGGTATTGTTCACTGGGCACGACATAGTCTGTAACGTCTGATTGGCTAATCTGTTATTTGTCTTATTTACATATAAACATATTCGATTGGCTCATTTATTTTATTCAAATACGTTTCCTGTAATTGATCTGTAATCTGACCTGTTGCATGCTGGTAACGAATATTTTTAAGACCCAGTCTTGGCAGACGTATGTCCCCCCACCCCACACACACACACACACTAAAACTTAGCATTTGTTGGGATCAGGACTCGATTTAAGAAAAAATCAGTGCTGGGGATGAAAAAAAAATTTCGGCAGAGCGGGGATAAATGTCTATGGTTTCATCCCCGGAAGGGATATACATGTATTAGCTAAAGCAGAGCCAGGGATTACAGTTCTCAGTGTTAGGCGGTAAATTGAGCCCTGGTTGGGATTTTTTTCCGACGTAATCTGTTAAGAAGTCATCCATAATAATTTAGACTCGCAACCCCGCCGCTTCACAATACCATGTAGTTAAAATCATGATTCAAAACAGACCTTGGCATTACTGTAAATTTACGCGGGGCCTAGGGCGAGTGTCAAATGCAGGGCCTAGGGCGAGTGTCAAATGCAGGGCCTAGGGCGAGTGTCAAATGCAGGGCCTAGGGCGAGTGTCAAATGCAGGGCCTAGGGCGAGTGTCAAATGCAGGGCCTAGGGCGAGTGTCAAATGCGGGGCATAGGGCGAGTGTCAAATGCAGGGCGAGTGTCAAATGCAGGGCCTAGAACTGGATCTGTCGTCTATTTGTCTCCCTCGGGCGCTACTTTATTAATTAATGTGCACCACCGCCCTTGTTATACATCATTAGTCCAGTGTTTAAGGAATTACTGACTGAATTTTTTTTCATTATAGGACACGTTAGTCTGACTAGTTGTATATAACTGAGCGCTTTAAATAATGTGTACTATAAAATAAGTGCTGTTTATACAACGTTAACGTACGTACATTCGTTTCAGAAAACATCCACAAGAATCCAAATCACTCAGAACG
This sequence comes from Bulinus truncatus, assembly GCA_021962125.1. Taxonomy (NCBI): domain Eukaryota; kingdom Metazoa; phylum Mollusca; class Gastropoda; family Planorbidae; genus Bulinus; species Bulinus truncatus. The sequence continues at coordinate 8,273,131 of JAGDYQ010000014.1, read as the reverse complement.
GCCAAGAGACAGATTCAGCTGGCGGAAAGGCAGAAAAGATCACAAAGCGTAGCTTCCAACCAATCCCTGACCTTTGACCAATGGCTGCACCGGAAGAGGATGGAAGAGTCTGAATGTTCAGACGACAGCGATGACGACAGCAGCGACGGCGATGAAGAGATTAACGAAAAAGCCTTTCATGATTGGTTAAAAAAAGTGGAGGAAAGGCCCAAAAACTCGTCCATCTACTCCAGAGTTGACACTCCGAGGGCCAGGTCGGGAAGGGGGTTGGTCCAGATTGTCAGCTTAAACGGCGGTAACTTGTCAGACGTGGCTGATACGTCATCATACCTTCGCGCCTACCAGGAATGGAAGCGACAGCGGAGAGGAGCCAGACCAGACGTCAGCAATGTGGCAGACGCCAGCGAGGCGAAGAAAGTTTTGGCAGAGAAGGGCAGAGAATTATTGGCCAGGGCAATCACGTATGATGAATGGATGAACATCACCGCAGAGAGACAGGAGATGTTGCAACTCATCAAAAGCCCCAGTCAAATGAAATCAAATGATTTGAACATGAATCGCTTTTCTCAAGGGGCGCAGAGAAACTTGACTTTTCAGCAGTGGCGCCAAAAGCAGGATGAGCGCGAGCGCTGGCAAAAAACACAAAGCATGAGCAGACGAAACGAAACCAAAACGAGACCAGTTTCTGTAAAGCCAAATAAATGACCTGTATAAAAAAAATAATTAAATAATCGTTAAAAATTGTTTATATTCTAATAGATTTTTTTTTCTCATTTAAAAAATAAATTAAATAACACCAGCATACACTTGAAGCGCGATATAAAAAAATGAATCATTAAATGATTATGTGTTTTATCCAGGCCACTGATTATTTGTTCCGAGTATCATAAGTAGTAAAGGGTCATCGGAGCAGAGAAAGTGTAAAATTCATCTGCTTATGTAACTTCGGCATTTAAAAGGGATTGTGTGGTTAGCACAACGCCCAAGGCACCTATACTTCCCCAACTTAAACCAAGCATCCATTTTAAAACAGGGTGGACTTGGGGACTTTAATCTAGGGATCTCACCTGGACAAATTTCAACGGTTCTCAGCAAACGATCGAAAGTCGAACACTCTTTATCCCTCCGTCACCTGTCCCTCAAATAAGGGTGTAAAACCGACATCTTTGTCAAGGGATGTCTTAACCATGGTCTTATCAATGCAGTGAGCCAACGGTACCACTCCTGGCCACATAGAAAAAGTGAAAAAAAAAAACTGACCTGGTCCAGTCATGTGTGACGACATTTAACTTTAACTATAATGTAGGGTACACTCTGGGGAACGGGAGGGGGTTGCGGAGCACATATAAGATGCTGTTGTTGTTAAGAACAAGATCTGCAGCATGTAGTGACACTACGTCAAAGAGGAGTGGAGGGATTAATCATTACAGTCCAGGGGAGTCATTTGAACTAGGGTTGGGGGGTGAGGGAGGGTGGTTAGGGTACATTGTTAGTCTCACAATTAAAAGATTGTGTATTGTAACTCAAAATGGTCTCAAAGTCTTGCAGATTGATTCTTTTATTTTTCTTTATTTGACAATTAAACAAATGATGTAAAATAAACTCCCAGATATTCACATAAGCTCCCACATATTCCCATAAGCTCCCAGATATTCCCATAAGCTCCCAGATATTCCCATAAGCTCCTACATATTCCCATAAGCTCCTGCATATTCCCATAAGCTCCCAGATATTCCCATAAGCTCCTGCATATTCCCATAAGCTCCTACATATTCCCATAAGCTCCTACATATTCCCATAAGCTCCTACATATTCCCATAAGCTCCTACATATTCCCATAAGTTCCCAGATATTGCCATAAGCTCCCAGATATTCACATTCTCTCTTTCTCTCTCTCTCTCTCTCTCTGTCTCTTTCTCTCTCTCTCTCTCTCTCTCTCTCTCTCTCTTTCCTTATCTCTCTTTTTCGATAGTTGACATAGACTTGAATCTACTTATGCATTGCAGTTGATCATTGTATAGCAGAAAATTGAAACGAAGCTTATAGTCTGTTTCAAATATTGAAAAATAGGAGTAGAATTTACTGATGCGTAAATTTTTGACCTTACGTGGTTGAAAATACACACAAGCCTATAGTCCCATTCGCCAAATACTAAACAGGAGTAGAATCAATTGGCACATATTCCCATAAGCTCTCAGATATTTCCATAAGTTCCTACATATACCCATAAGGTCCCATATATTGCCATAAGCTCCAAGATATTCCTATAAGCTCCTACATACTCCATAAGCTCATAATAATCCCATAAGCTCCTACATATTCCCAAAATCTCCTACATATTCCCATAAGCTCCAAAATATTGTCATAAGCTCCCAGATATTCCCATAAGCTCCTACGTATTCCCATAAGCTCCCAGATATTACCAAATATTCCTACATATTCCTATAAGCTCCCAGATATTGCAATAATCTCCCAGATATTCCCATAAGCTCCTACATTTTCCCATAAGTTCCAATATATTCCCATTCTCTCTGTCTCTCTCTTTGTCTCTTTCCTTATCTCTCTTTTTCGATAATTGACATAGAGTTGAATATACTTATGCATTGCAGTTGATTATTGTATAGCAGAAAATTGAAACGAAGCTTATAGTCCGTTTCAAATATTGAAAAATGGGAGTATAATTCACTGATGCGTAAAAATTTGACCCTACGTGGTTGAAAATAAACACAAAGCCTATAGTCCTATTGGCAATTTTTAAACAGGAGTAAAAACAATTGGCACATATTCCCATTAGTTCCCAGATATTACCAAATGTTCATACATATTCCCATAAACTCCCAGATAATGCCATAACCTCCCAGATAATCCCATAAGCTCCTACATATTCCATAAGCTCCTAATATTCCCATAGGCTCCTACATATTCCCATAGGCTCCAAAATATTGTCATAAGCTTCCAGATATTGCCATAAGCTCCTTATATTCCCATAAGCTCCTACATATTCCCATAAGCTCCTACATATTCCCATAAGCTCCTGCATATTCCCATTATCACAATATACTTATAAATGAATACAAACAACAATACTCGAGGTTAGTCAAAACAATGTATTCTCTCCTTCAACAACAACAACCGTCACTACATCGCACCTTTTTCTACTTCCGTTCAACATAAACATTCATTTAGTGCACTGTCATGGGGAATACCCTGTGACATACCCTCCACCTTTACAGATACAATGCTAATTGTTTTTTTTTACTTATAAAAAGGATAACCCAATACAATCAATAACATCATCAAGAACAAAATAACCCCAAGTACCCAATCCTGATGTGGCTGCAAAATCCAACAAACCACCATCACAACAGTAAACCTCCATTTAGTGCACTTGAGAATAATAACCTCCCATATACAATGTTAACAACAAAAAATATAATATATTGAATATACGTATTAACAAAATGCCAAATAATAACATAATAGTTCTGGGACATCTTCCCCTTCAATAAACAAATAACTTAAAATGTATCCTATCCAACCGAATGCCCTAATTAGTAATATTCATTACTAACAAAATGACCAAATAATGGCAATTATGGTAACATGACATCGAATACATATATTATAACGAAAAAAATTACAATAAATTCAAATAACATAACGATAGTTATGTCTACTCAATCACTAAGTAAGTGTCTTTAGGGCTGCCGTCGTCTGCCTTCCAAACACATGTGTCCTTGATGCCGGTTCTGTCATCTCTCGGTTGTTTAGATAACGTTTCCACCACCTGGTCCCAGGTAGCACCTCCACAATAACTGTGAAGTCTGGTGGTAGCAACACCCATCGGTTACTCTGGCGTTGATGAATTTGCGTTTGTTCAGGAAGTTCAAGGGTGCATGACCTCTCTGAAGTATGAAGTAGCCGAACGATTCATAGGCGACCATGGTGATGACCCCCAGGTGCCTGTAGGCCAGAGTAAAGGTCTGATAGAGTATTTTGATAAATGAAACCACAGCCAAAGTGCAGCTCATGTAGGTGATGTGGTTTGGTATGTTGTTCACATTGCCGAGGTCGAAGTATTCTCTCCACTCTTCGCTGGCCGAGAAATAGTTTTTCCCGAGCTGGATAGCCTGTTGAATGTGAAATATATTTACGATGAAACCAATGAAGATGGCCAGACATATTTTACGCTTCATGAACTTCAGCCAGAAGAAAGGGTCGCCTAGGTACACTACAGGCCCAATACTTCTTTCCCGTGATGTGGATATCCCACAAGTTTTGTAACACACAGGTTCTGAATCATTTGCACTGCCAGCCCTGAGTACCTGCACGGAAGTCTGGCCTGCTGCCTCAACGTTCTGCTTAGTCTCAACGTTCAACGTTGTCTCAATGTTCTCCAGCTTTTTGTAGACAACGGAATGCTTTTTAATCTTTACAGGGTTGTCATGAAAACAATCTTCATCATCCCTCACCTTCTGTATCTTCTTTGCCTCCTGTATCTTTTCCACCTTCTGCTGTACTGCCTTACTCTGTCGTATGATCCGTTTGACAGGTCGCCTCAGCATGTTGGCTGACCTCCCCTGACATTCCGCATTCGTCATCTGTATAGCCTCTGTCTGACATGGCATCTCCCTCCTCTGCATGACCTCATTCTGACATGATATCTCCTTCATCTGCATGATCTCTGTCTGACATGACATCTCCATCTGCATGGCCTCTGTATGACATGCCGCCTCCTTCATCTCCCTGACCTCTGTCTGACATGACATCACCTTCCTCTGCTTGACTTCTGTCTGACATGACATCGCCTTCAACTGCACGACAACAGTCTGACAACTCAGATCTACCTCCTGACCAACCTCTGTCTTATTGTTAGAGCTTAACTTATTCCTTTGTTTATTGACCTTCTGGCTCACTTGTGCGAATCGATAATTGCCTAATGATCGTTGTTCATACCTCACACAGCCACTGTGTTCAGTAGTGTCAAACATCGTTCTCTCTATATGTTCGTGCTTCGCCCTGACTTGTTGTCTTTGCATCATCTGCTGGTCTTCTAATTCTAATTGTTTAATTTCAGATTCAGTCTTTCCAAAATACTTCCAAGCCGACTCTAATTCCTCCTCCTCTTCATTCTGTTCCTTTCTTGCTTGAACTCGTCTCTCAATCTCTGCCAGCAAGTTCTCTCCTTTTGACACCATTTTTGAATTATTATCATACCAAGCTGTTAGCTGCGGTTGCTTCACCTTTAGCTGTGCTTTAAGTTCTCTCAATCTTGAGTAATACTTCTTAAGTTCTCTGTCTTCTTCCTTATCGTACTCTGCACACCGCATCTTCGAAGATGGGGTCTCTTTCAGCTTTCGACATTTTTTTGCATGTACGACTGACTGAATGATACCTTGTAGCCTCTCCATCTCCTTATGTATATCTTCTACCTCCTTTTGAAGTTTATCCTTGTCCTCATTATAGACTTCCCTCTGTTCACGTTTCATTTTAGACGAGCACGTCACATCTCGCAGTTTTTCCTTTTCTAGTTCAATTTCAATCATTCGTAGTTGAGCCTCTCTTTCTTTCTCCTGCCTCTCTCGTTCCTTCGCTCTTTCGTCCCGCGTCATTGCATTCTCGATAAAATCACTCAACTTATCGCCCTGTAATCCTATAGCTGCCCCCTTCTGACGGCAAAACTCCATCAAGTCATCTTGAGAATTGGGATTCATGTTGATAAAAAATAAACGTGTGACGTACCTTTCAGAAACCGCTCTTTTTTTTTTTAGACGAGCCCCCAAATATCACAATATACTTATAAATGAATACAAACAACAATACTCGAGGTTAGTCAAAACAATGTATTCTCTCCTTCAACAACAACAACCGTTCAACATAAACATTCATTTAGTGCACTGTCATGGGGAATACCCTGTGACACCCATAAGCTCCTAATATTCCCATAAGCTCCTGCATATTCCCATAAGCTCCTACATATTCCCAAAAGCTCCCAGATATTGCCATAAGTACACACCTAACAACCATGAATTTGTTAGTGTACTAATGAAATGTCCCAGTTGATTATATAAATTGGGACGTCTGTCAGAAGCGGAGCGGATTCTAGTTACTCTGATAAGAGATAGGCTCAGCCCCGTAGCGTGAAAATTCTACAGCAGGGGCCAGGCATTCTACAGCCGGGGCCAGGCCAATAGCAGGGGGGGGGGCAGGAAATAAATTTTACTAAATAGAGCAAACAAGCCCGGTCCCCCCTGATCCACCCTCCCCCGTACGCTTCGGGCCTGTATAGGCTACTAAAGCACATTCATTAAAACAACACGCCAAAGTGCATAAAAACAAGAATTATAATAAGACAATGTAGACTTTGTTCATGCACGTGTTTTAATTCTTATCCGTTTGGAAGATTAATATGTTTATAAGAACAAAGAAAATGTGTATTTTGTTCTTACATTTATATATATATATATATATATATATATATATATATATATATATATATATATATATATATATATATAAAAGAGGAATAACTCTTGCATTTTGAATACTACATGTACATGTACTAGCAGATCAACGATCAGGAGTTCAGTTAATCATTTGAGAGTTTTGACCCCTGAAGAGAATTAAAAAAAACAAACAGGGCAGTGTTTTCTTTAGGACACGGGCAGTGACCTCATTCCCCGTACATCCCCCCCTCACTTTCTCCACAACATTTCCTTTCAGTTGAATAAGGCGGTTGACCGCGTGACAATTTGATATCCATTGGACCGTGGAGTGGTTTTCCAACGTGTGCAAAAAATGATGAAACGTTACATTTTATAAACATCAATCGTAGTAACATACAAGCAGAATTATCATTACATTCACCATAAATAGATATTTTAAAACTAAGCCAAGCCTTTTAAATATATTGTAGTTGGCCTTATAAGACAAGTTTAAGCATGTAGATATAATGTGTACATATATATATATATATATATATATATATATATATATATATATATATATATACACAAATGATTTTTGTATTTGTAATAATTTTTTTCTAAAGCATTATAAAAGTTTCAATGTTCCGGCATTAAATAAACAATGTTTGATTACTTCCCTGCATCTTTTTATCTATTCATCCACCCACATGTCTATCCATCTATCTCTTTATCCACCCTTCTGTCTGTCTATCTAATATATCTACATATCTCGGTGTATTATGAGCGACATAAATATAGCCATATTTATATAAATAACATATTAACAAAACATTTTCATAAAGGAAAAAAAAAACACATCAGCAGTGGTGTGGATAAAATTGATAAAATAAATTAAAAAAAAATAAATACACAATTACGGTAGATTGAAACAGCTACATAAGCTATACATGTAATAAGTGGCAAAATTAAAGGCAGGCTCGGGGGGGGGGCATGCGCACTGGGCCCCACGAATCAATACATTTACACTTTTCATTTTTTTCCCCGTCACTGGGAGCAATTTTTTTCTTTCTGAGCCCTGAGCCCGACTCTACCTTAATACGCTTCTGCATATAACTATAATATAATTATTATGTCGATAAAAAAAGTATAATCTTTATATAAAAATAGGGCAAGGGGGGGGGAGGATGTAAGATTATAACATAGAAAAAAAACATGTTTTAATCGTTACTTAACATTGAATTAATAAAATAGTTTCACATTGTATTCAGCTCTTAGTCTAATTGTGTTGGTTAATAAAATAGTTTCACACTGTATTCAGCTCTTAGTCTGATTGTGTTGGTTAACGTTGCTAGATTTCAGTCCCTTTCTTTATGGTTATCCACTCCTGAATTGTTCTAAAGCCAGGCTTCTTTGATGAAAATAAATTTGCCAGCTTGCACTTGAGAAGTTTGCAGCGTGCCGGGCACATTTCGCAGCACATTGCCGGGCACTGGTGGCCCCTGGTGCACACCTTACTACACCGCTTTTCACAGAGTGGCGTTTCCCATGGGGGTCCTAATCTTACCGGGACGCTGTCGCAGCGATGGCCGCAGTCTAGCGTCTCACCGCAGGGAAGGCAGGGCTCGCTACAGTTTGAGAAACACTGATGCCCTCTGTCGCAGACTTTTTCACATGGCTCATTGCAGATCGGCTTGAGCCCTCTGACTGATAAATTACCGGGCTGAAAAGTCTGCTTGCACGAGTGTCCACATCTGAGGACAACAGGACAGCGGTCAGGACAGACATCGCCGCATTTGTTGGGGCAATTGTGTCCGTTGCCGCAGTACACGAGGCAGGCACTGACACAAGGAGCGTCCGCTAAAAGAGGATCAAGTGGCGTTTCGCTGAGGAGAAGCGGTGCCAGACATGAGTGACCACAAGGCAGCGGCGTGTAACACTGCTTGCACCATTCATGGCATAACTTTGGACAATGGTGGCCCCTGGAGCAGATCTTAGTGCACGTTTGGGCGCACATGGCAGTTCCCGCTGTAAATTTCCAACACTGCTCTCGCAGTATATGCCCGCAAGAAAGACTCACAGAATCCAATAGTTTGCAAGGCGAACACTTTTCTCTGCAGAGCAGAGGACACGGATGTCCCCGAGGACAAGATTTCTCGCATTTTTCAACGCAGTCATTATTTCTGTTACGACAGGGCGCGGTCAATGTGTGTCCGCAAGGTAGCTGCCGTTGTACCAAAACATCGCATGGAGGGCATTTTACCTTACAGTCATATTCACAAGGATGGCCGTAACGGCATTTGCGTGCACACTTTTCTCGGCACTGCAAAGTTAGGATATTCACAGAGCACCGCTGTGTCTGAACGTGTCCACATGAAAGTGTGAAGTCCACCATCATGAGGCAAGGAGGGCACGACTCGTTGCATTTAGCCGTACAACGGTGACCCCGTGGGCACACAATCAGGCATTTCTCTTTACAGATGTAGTTCTCGTGATCCCCTAAGTGGCAAATTTGAGAGCAAATGTGCCCACAGTCTAGCTCCGCCTTACAGGGGCGGCCACAACCTTTGAGCTGAATGGCCCGGTCAAAATCGCCCACTTCCCTTATTTCAGTTAAATTATGATGCTGGTGGCAGCTGAGGTTGAGAACGGGGCCAATGCAATCCTGCTCTTCGGCCGTGCATTTGATGTTTCTCAAGAGCTTGCTGTGCTTGGACAGAAGATCCATATCACCAACGACGTACATTCCAAACTTTGCCCTAGAGAGTGCCACGCATATTCTGTTGTCCGTTCTCAGAAATCCGACGCTGTTCTCAGCATTGCTTCGCACAAGCGATAAAAGAATCACCTTATTCTCTTCCCCTTGGAAGTTATCGATTGTAGACACGCGTACATCATTCAGGCACGACTTCTTCGAAGAGACTTTGAGATCTTGGATCAACTGCACCTGACCGCCGTAGGCCCCAAGGATTGTGATATCAGAGGCGCTGTGCCCCTGACTAATGAGATACTCTGCAAGCTTCAGCAAATAATTGGCTTCAAATGTGTTCAATTTGCTTGTACCGCCTTTAACTTTCATCTCAGCTTTTTTATGTTTGATGAAAAAAACGCTCTTGTCCATTCCATCTATCATTGGCCTGTTTCTGACCGACAGACCGTCTTTCAAATCCGGATAAATATGTCTCATGAAGATAGAAATTTCCGGTCTCATGCGGAATTGCTCCTTAAGTTGAACGCAACGGAATTTGTTATTCACCAATCTTTCGAACAAAGACAAGTCTAGATTGTAATGCTGTGCCAGCTCATAGACTTCGGTTTTCGGGCGCAGTTGTTGGTGGTCGCCAATAAGGATCAAATGCTGACAGTGCTGGCTCAGTGCCGTGATGATGTGGGCCTCGAGGACTTCCGCGGCTTCCTCTACCACGACTATTCTAGGCCCCACCCCTGCTAAAACTTTGCGGTTTTTCGCCGCACCCGTGGTTGTCATCCCAACAACCTTGGCGCGCCTCAGAATGGAGATGTCCCTCATACGCTGGATCTCTCGCTTTCGCTCCAGAAGGATTTCGTACTGTCGGTTCAGTTGAGTCATCCTCTCGTTCAACGACTCCAGGTACCTGGCGCGCCAGGTCTTGTACAGCCTGAACCTGTCGGTGACGCCCGTTCTCCAAACGTCCGTGATTGAAGTCTCCTCACTGGTGGTTATCACAGCGCAGGTTTCGATCTGACGCAAGACGTCGGATCTAGAGACGGGTCTTTGGGGACCTGCGGCGAATGATAAGTCAACACCGAGCAACTCCAGCCGTCGGACCAGCGATGACTCATCGTCACTTTCATCATAGCAGCTGTCAGAGTCATCAGAGTAATCCTCGTAAGCATCTTCATCCCAGCCGAGGTCACTTGAACTCGAGTGCGATTCACTGTCTTCCATACCCCGCACTTCTACAGACGCAGAAGGCGTGTTAACCTGGCAAAGAAATTCTATGTTGGCCACGATTTCTTCAGTGTCCTCACCCAAAATCCAACTTCGAATACTGGAGTAACCACTTGAGTATATGCTGGCCATCACGTTCTTAGAAACAAATGGCTTCAATTGTTCATCAGATAGTATCGATCCTTCCCGGGTACGCCCGAATCGATTCTCATATTTGTCAACCCACCTGCGATAAACCGTCGCCTTCGTTGTGACGGGGATGTTTTGGCTGAAGTTTAAACACGTGTCGTTGCGCATGCTCCGGTCATTCATCAAGATAGTAAGTAAATGCGCCTCTGCCGGCCTCCTCACGTGACTGTCCACGTCTGCATCGTTGACTGAGAGCCAGACTTTCATAACTGAATCGGACTTATTCTTGGTCACTCTGCCCCTTAGGCTATTGAAGTGACAGTCATGCATGAATTCACACAACACATTCTCGTCAAGAACTGTGCGGTTGGCGAACATGATTCGGTCGGAAATATGTTTTATTTTCTTTTCAATAGGCTTAAGTTCAGAGTAGATTTCATAAAGAGCTTTACCGAAGAATCTGTTCCTTTGTTTATCATTTTGTCGTATTTCTGACAGGTTGTACGGCTCGAGGGCGACACATTTGCTGCTGCCCCCTACTCTTATGACCCCGTCAGTGCAAAATTTTAAAATGCCTTCTAAAAACTGGTCCAGTGCGTGATTTGTGTAGCAGACGACTAATATAGGACCGTTGCTTGGGTTCTGAACGTCCATGTTTTCTATTAAGGCCCGCATGATTTTAAGACTTACATAAGTTTTGCCCGTGCCGGGTGGGCCTTGTATCAGAGTGAGCTGGTGAGTTAGCGCCACCTTGACCGCTTCTAACTGCTCACTGTTTAGAGGGGCGTTGCGTAGAGTCGGCCACGCCCCTGTATTCAAAACCCTGCATCCAATCGATCGCTGGCTATTTTCTTCATGAACGAGACAGGAAATGTCGTAAATCGTTGTGGGCGAGATGTAACCTGGGTAATACGCAATGTTTTTACAGAGTACAATTTGCGATTCGAAGGGCAAAGGAAGGTCGCTCCAGTCCTGAAGACCTTCTAGAACTTGCGAATAGGGTACAAAGAAAGATGGCGATTCTATCATTTTCAAACTTGTTTCCATGGAGATATTCAAAATGTTAGCCAAATTTCCTATAAAAGACACCCTCAATTTCCCATTTGATATTTCTTTGGCATGGTTGTGTGCCAAAGTTGCGAAAAGAATGCTCCTAAAGTCATCGTATGAAACACACACGAGATTCCCTGAAAGAAAACTTCCATCTGAAGCTTTGTTGAGCTTTTTCAACTGAGACAAGTCTAACTGTAAAACATGTTTAATACCATCGTCAACTTCTAAACCAATAATTCGGACGTTCTTATAGATTGTAACGTCAGAGCCTGAGTTGACAGCATTTCTCAATGGCTGGACAAAGTCCTCTCTTAGGAGCCTGAAAAGTATTTCTAAATACTCAAATTTGTCTTTGAAAGCACCTTCAGTTTTTATTTCATAAAGAACTGGTTTAAAATTAGAACTCAGCTCTGTTCCGGTAGGAATGATAGGGATTTCCCTAAAGTTCTGAGGAGGCTGTTCTAATTGAGTATTCCTCATACTGTGTGTTTGAGTGGGCGGTCTCTCCGGGTCTCTGCTTTGAAAGCTGACCCTCATCTTCATGACCAAGTCGAAGTCACAGTCAAATCTTGTGTGGTTTTCGTAGATGAACATAACCGTGCTGCTGCATTCGTCGATCTCAGAAGGTATTCGACTGCTCGCCTCCTGCAAGTACAGCACAGTCGTACACGCCAGCTTTGTGCTCAGCGTGCTTGAGTGCGAGCTCAGATAAGACGACATGTCCCTGGTGAAGAACTGTGTCACGACCAGCGTCTGCAGTAGCACCGTGAAGCTCTGGGTGTGATTCCTAGCTCTGTACGTCGTCTCCAGTATGACAGAAAGCAGCTGCAGCTTGTCCTTGTTCAGAGTCTGGGAATTCAGCAAGAGCTTCAGCCCGTCTAGGTTAATCATGATCAGCACAAGCAGGTAGTCAGGATCTTCGCTGAGGTCGGCCCACTCTTTCAGCCGGTTGTATCCGACCATTCTCAACTGCTGGTCGGAGGTGGGACCTCTTCTTCTTGGGCCTGCCCGCCCTCTCCTTCGATTCGGTGACATTGTGGAAGTTCAATCTAGAAAACAATAAAATCGATCTTTGAGAAGTCGACACACAGTGCATAATTTATTATAATTTAGGCAAGTCCTACCATACGTATAAGTGACGTTATCTAAACAAATCAGATTAAAAAAAAATTATCAAACCATATAATTCTTTTTTTTTTAATGTATTTAAATATCAATCGATATTCAAATGATATTATCATGAAGGATTGACTAATCTGAACTTTTTTTTAAATGTACTATGTGTTGAGTAATTATTGCCCATTAGTTGCATATTAGAAATAAATAGCTATACAGACATACAGTGATAGGCAACAATTAACTAAAAGTAATTAACTTTAAAATGAAACATTTTTTTTTCGTTACAAAGTTTTACTATATGTTTTGTTTCAACTTTCAAGTGTAATTTAAACAAATTTTCTTAACTTTTTTTAAACCTGGATTGATCCGAACAGCTTTGAACTGTATTCGTTTACCTAAGCTCCAGACGCTCTGTATGATGACACCCTGTGCTACCGCACTATATGATGACACCCTGTGCTACTGCACTATATGGTGACACCCTGTGCTACTGCACTATATGGTGACACCCTGTGCTACTGCACTATATGGTGACACCCTGTGCTACTGCACTATATGATGACACCCTGTGCTACTGCACTATATGATGACACCCTGTGCTACTGCACTATATGGTGACACCCTGTGCTACTGCACTATATGGTTGCACGCTGTGCTACTTCTCATGTGTTTAACTATGATTGGTTATAAAACCGATTTTTGTCTGCTAAGAAATTTAGAACTGTTCATTTTTGGTGTCACCCCCTAAAATGGCGTCACCCGGTGCGACCCCCCCCCCCTCACGCACCCCCTAGTGACGCCACTGTCCCTCACCAGCCTTAGTTTTTTTTTTTTTAAATCGCTAAGAAGTTGGGAAAAGGGAGGGGGGGAGGGGGTAGGAGAAAGGATTTCAAATATTCATTTGCCTTGAGCCACAAATGTAAATATGACAGCTCATAGATTGCAGAATGATTAATGAAACTATCAGTACGTTGATTTTTTCTGTGAGAGAGAAAAGAAATGATTAAGAATACCCTTGACTCAAGTATAATCATGTTGTGCAACAATCGCAGGCCACATTTACACAGTATATTATTTTTAAGAATACACATTCTGATTTCTTATTTACGTCTGTGGATTTCTTACAGGTAGGTACTTAATTCCCCCCCCCCCGTTAAACAAGTTCGCGTTGAGTCTTGACTGATAATTGGTTTAAAAAATGTTCAGTAATTTTCTTTTAATATACATATAATTATAGTGTATATATATGTATATATCCTTATTTAAAAAAAAAAGATAACAAAATTGAAAAAAAAGGCTAGAAAAAGAATATTTTTTTTTTTAATTTCAGTTTTAACTTTTTAAAAAATTCATTGTAATTAAAAGTTTAACTACGTTTTTTTTAGTTGATGTGGTAGAGTTAGTTAAAGTTTAACAAAACAAATTTAATTAATGCCTAATCACTGAGACTGTATTTCACTGTATAATGAAATTATTAATTTTATTCATTTGTTCTTGCAAGTCTAATGCTTGTGCTAAAACAAAATATTTAAGTTTGTTCGATGTATAGAAAAAGCTTTTTTGCATAAGGAAACCATACTTGGTTAGAAAAGTAATTACATGTATTTACAAAGTGAGAAGGGAAATGACTCTAGTAAAGATGGAATGGAAAAAAACAATGAAGTCTATTATGAGTTGTCTTTGTTATTTGTTCATTTATTCATGTATCAGGACAGTTAGGTAGCGCCACACAGTAAACTTGATGAATAGGCCATCAACTATAAGACCCAATGGTGAATGAAACATGTAAATGGCGGTTTGTCCACTGAATTTAAGTATGCAGTGCCATCGATATCTTTGTATAACTGAACATTTATTTTACCATTTTTTTTTTCTATTTTTTTTTAAAATAATTTAAATTACTATTTTACAATCATTTCATAACATAAAAAACAACATTTAAATCAGTTTACTGAACATGTTGTAACAATGCTACATGCAATGTTGTTATTGTGTGATTGCTTTGTGAAGATCAGTTGTTATGGGGGACGGTTTTTAAGTTTTTGTTCCAGTTGTGGCTACAAACTAATTTTATCAAGATTTGTAATTTATACCAAAAATTAAAAAAAAAAAAAAAAAATCAACATTCATAAATTTACCTTAAAATGCAGGTGAAATGAAATCTCTTAGATCCTATAAACCAAAATTGGACGGTTTTTACAGTGCCCTTCTTTCATCCCCACCACCATAGCCGATAGTGCAATGGCCATGGAGGCACGACGGCAGACATGGAGGGAACTTTAGCCATAATCTGAGTAATTTTCCTTGGTCCTCACGGGAAATCGAACCAGGTACCCTCGGGTCAACAGTTGAGCATATTACCGCACAACCATACACCCCCTTTTGCAAATCGGATTATCTCTGTCTCGTGTCCCCATTCCCCCATCTTTCTACCCCCTCCCCAATTTTCACATGCTACCCTAGCTCCCAGACACCCCGAAAAGTTCCGAATCACAGATCTAGTAAAGCTAGCCAAACCGTCATTTGCTGGAGACTCCATCTAAACTGCTTAGATAGCAATCACGACAAAGCTCACTATAAAAATCAAAGCAGACATAATATGAAAAAAGCGTTAAGTTATATAGCTAAATAAATTGTAAACAAAAAAAAAATATCATAAAATAAAAACATCTTTACCATATAACAGGAAGTCAACATTGAAATCTAATTATTAAAAAAAAAACTCCAAAGGGGTGGGAGAGGAGGGGGGGGGAATAACACAAGAAACGTAACCGCTGCTAAAATTTTTTGGGTTCATTAAAAAGAGGCCGACACCGTGTCGATTTGTAGGCGTTCTGACTTAGTCATGAGGTTAAATGAGGTCATAGCAACTCAGCACATATACAAAGTTTTTTATAACAGCGATAAGCACCACGGTGAGAACCAGATGTGTAGAGTATTTAGCCCATATCTGGCCTAGGCCAGTGATCGACAACCTTTATGAGACGGAAGAGTCTAAAGTTATAATTTAGAATTTTCTCAGTTTTTAAAGAGCCACTAAAATTGGTATTTTCAATATTATGGTATTTGACTAGGATTAGGTGTATAAAATAATATCATTATTATCATTTGCGCATGAAACTGGAAAGCCGCAATTCGACATCGAAAGAGTCGCAACTTGACATCGACAGAGCCGCATGCGGCTCATGAGTCCTAGGTTGCCGACCCCTGAATCTATGCACTATTTGAGAAACTCACAGACATACTATATAGTTTTTTCGGCGGGGGTTTTTTTTAAGGAGTATTTATAGTTACAGACCATCTGGCAGCCCCCCCCCCCGCACCTGTTACACATGATTAACTATGAAACACGGTTGACTGCATGCTACCTGGTGAGTGGTGATGGAGAGAAAATGGAAATGTAAACCAACAATGGGACAAAATTTGTTGAGTTGTTTTCGTGTAATTTTAAATTTGGGGCCATCTTTTAAAATAAACAATAGGTATACAACCCTTCACACACCCCCGGGCCCTCCTAACCCCCACAAACGGGCCCCCCTTATTCATTGTAAATAAAATTCTACGGTAACACGTCGTCATCTCGTTTTAAAACAATTACCATATATGCTAATGTAAATTGGACACTCGTTCTGGAGATCCTAAAATTAAATTAAAAAAATTGTCATGTACAAGAATAATTTTTAGTAAGTTTATTTATTGCAAATATGATACATACATACAGTCTGGCTTATTAATCAGTCCTTTTCTTTTATTTGGGAATTAAAGAACATGTCCAATGTCGGTTGTTTTTTCTCTCTTCAGGACTTCAGGAAAATGATTGATAGCAATGTCGTTGTGAGACTGGGCAACCCTGTATTGACACATCAGCTTGTTTAATGCCAGATCTCCTTATAAATTTTGTAAACCAGCCAGTGGTAGCCTTGAATTCTAGATTTTCGGAGGACGAGCCTTGGAGTTTGTCTTTTCAATTTCTCAAAAATTTCTCCAGCCTTCTGAACATGGCCATTCTAGTTACACTTTCTTTCATCTCCCGTTTATTTATCCAAATCCAGCAAACTGTCAATTTTATCATGGATGACACTTTATTTTGCTTCTCAGATGTAATTTTCGTTACCTTTAGCGGCTTGAGTCTTCTTGATGATATCTTTTAGCTAGGATTGTGCCTACAGTAGGATCTGGTTCAAGTCGCACTGCCTGGTAACATCAGTCATTATTTGTCCACTCCCTACTTTAGTTACAATCTTTGCTTGGTTTTTAAGTGGTGAGCACAGTTCTTGACACTCCACTCTTTTCAGGTCCCATAATATTTTTAAATTTTCAGGGGCTTTTATAAGGCGTTTAGAGAAGCACATACAAAAACCACAAGGACATAAACCAACTACACATGTATGGTACACTATTGACGATGTGTCGTAGCACACTAGGCCATCTACGGGTCGTGGCGAGTGCTGCCTCATCGTTACGTAATATGAATGATGACGTATCAGCGCATGCGCACATCCATTTCAAGACAAAATGAGGACTGATGTCGGGTGTTTTGAGAGCAGAGACGTGCCACAGAATTAATTTTTGTTCGTTATCCGAATTTTTTTGTTCTTTGTCGGAACACAAAAATCTTTCCTGAAAGTGTTTGTTGTCCGATTGCTCACAACGAAAGTTCTGTTAACCCAAATACCCACTGTATAATTATGTTTATATGCCTATTAAATTGTATTTATCAATATTAATTGTATATTTTCATTATGTTTAGACAACTATTTATCAATATTTAAATGAGTTTTTAATCAAGTGAATGAACATTTATTGTCAGTGCATCATCTTCTAACAAAATACCTGACAATTATAAACAAGAAATATACTTCAAATTCAATAGTCAGACATTAATATAACTTTAAGACATGCTGTATTTACAAATGAATATGCTATGAGAGGATTCAAAATGGTTCAAGCAACTGAACAGAATCTGGCTTATTATAGAATGGTAGAGTTAGTGTGTCAGATCTATTAATAGGTATTAGTATGATGACTAGTATGACGATTAACAGTGAGCTTTAAAAATTTGTTAAGGTGCGATAAAATTTGTTAAGGTGCGATAAAAATTAGCCTGTTAGAAATTAACTAATAAACGTGGCATGGAAATATTTTGATCTCACTGGAAGTTTTAGCATTCTTGTAGTCAGCATTTAAGTAAAGTTATAAAAGGAAGGTATTCAGTGTGAGTTGAATTTGATTAGTGCAAGACCAATGCCAATTCATTGTGGCAAAGTAAGAAAAGTTCCTTAGTCCTGTAGAGCATGAAACAATTGAATTTCTATCTCACCATTTTTTAGATCAGATACCATCATAGAGAGAATAACTCAGATGATCACAATTTAAAATAAAACTCCCATGGAACTAGGATTTTTACTTACATAAAGGAGCAAACATAGCTCCGTGGAGCCGTTTCAAGCAAAGACAGTTGTACTGGCAATCAACAGTCCATCTTGCTCCTTCCCTGTAGTTAATTCCCGATTCCTGTGTGTACAGTAACCCGTCAGGGTGAAATGAAACTTAAATTGTTATCAAATATTGTAAAATAAACACAAATTAAGTGTTGAGAAAAAATTACAAAGAATGACTTATTGTGTCAGTGATATGACTTTTTGTGTCAGTGATATGACTTATGACTTAAATTAGAAATTTGTTATTAAGTTATTGGGCAAAACAACAACAAAAAAAACAAAATTGAACAAATTGTTATTATTATGATTTTTTTAGAAATTGCCTAAGGGAAGAAATTTACAGGCTTAATTTATGCTTTAAAAATATAACTTTGATTTAAACATAAAACTAAAAGAGCAAAACAAATTACCAGCAGTGTTGGGGTTAGGTACTGTGCCTGGTGGGAATGTAGGCAGAGCATTAGCGCTCTGGGGTCTGTAGAAATGAAGATGTCAAAGTAGTACGGGCGCTGTAGGCGGTGGAGATGCTGGTGTTCCCCCGGCAGCGTATGTTGTTCCTGCAGTACTGTTGTCACGGCCAATAGTACGCAGGGTCAGTAGACCCTTGGACAACCTCGTAGGTGTACTGGGGGAAAACAAATCAGGAGTCCTTAGAGTTCACTAACATGTACAAATGACATAAAAGTAACACAATTATTTAAGAGTATTTATGAGCTCTACTTGTGGGATTATCTCCTGCCCTTAATAAAAAACCCACAGAAAACGAAACAATCATATCACAGAGTCAAATATTCATTTCAGTGTGAGCGTTCTCCCGTGCTACTAAAAACTGACACCAACCAGCCTATTGCCTGTAATTTACTTAGACAAGGCTCATATAATAATACAAAAACTAAAAAGTTGCTTCACTTTACTGTCAGAGTTGAGTAAGTTGGCTTTATGGGTTGGTGGACAGACAATGGTCATATAATACTGCCAAAACTAAAAGATGCTTCAAATTTTGTGCAATGGAGTTGAGTAAGTTGGCTTTGTGGGTTATGGACAGACAGTGGCGCTTTGGTACTTCAGCAGGCTGAATCGGATTCGTCACCACGGCACACAGGTCATTCTTTGAGCGTATGTTGGCACCTGCACAAATGATTAAAGAGGCTTTAGATGGCAGTTGAGAATGATGTGCTAAAACCAAGATTCTTGGTCCCATTGTAACTGATCACTTTTTTTTTTTGAAACGGATATAACAGCATTTAAAATAAAATGAATATACTGTGAGATACACTGGTTGGAGAGACGCATAATAATTATGTAAGAATAACATTTTTTATATGATCTAATGGTGTTAGAGGACCTTGGATTTAAAATATAACAATCTGGGTAAGACTTGAATTCAGTTTGGGTGTGATTTAAATAGAAAATATTAAACAGCTTCACCGGTTAAGACAAAGCAGTCCGACATTGTTCTAGTGATAACTTGGTAATACATGCATTTAAATCTCACCAGTATTTCAAAGACTGACACCTTATATTTATGCTAGGCATTTTAAAAGCAAAAAAAAAGGGAGTGATGAAATTAAAGAAACAACAGCCCAAGTACAAAAAGGGCTGTCATGAAACTGCAATAAATGGTCCGACTTCTAACCTAGGTATGCATGCCATGGAGTCCGTGGTTTCATCTCAGACACTGGCACGTGTTAACGTAGTTTCCCTGTACTTTTGCAGCTTCTCCTTGGGATAAAACCTGGTCATTAAACAGACATCCTCTGAAAGAAGAAGGAGATAACATTTTAAAACCACAGAAATAATGTTGGTCACCACTTTTACTAATGCTGCCATGATATCATGGTTTTGTTTTGAAATAAAGATCATTTAACCACGCTTAAAACTTCTAAATGAATTTATCAAATTCTTATAGTTTAATGGTATGACTTTTTTCTATTAAAAACAAACCATTTATATATGTATTTGTTATGGATTATTGCTAGTTCAATAGGGAGAGTAAAAGAGTTCTCTAAATAGCAAAGTTTTTCAGCTTCTCCTGTTATTTTCTGGGATTTTTATACTTTTTCATCAAAAACGTTTTCAAAAACAGCTGATTAGTTCATCAAACAATGACTATAATTTTACATTGACTGATTTTCTACTTACTGACAGTAGCTGTCTGATAGGTGATATTGCTGTATTCACTGAACCATCAGGGTTTAGAACGGGCAGCAAAGGCCGCTGACCAGTCATGGAGATGACGTAAATGTTATTCCGGCGAGCGGTCCTAACAAATTGGTGGTGGATGGAATGATGACAGTGTTCAGTGGGCAGCTAATGGGCGCAGCAGTCGCTGGTTAGTTTCTCCAACTTACACCCTGTTGGTATCTGTGCTGGGCTGTTGGGCATCTGAAAAAAAAAAAAAAAAAAAAAGTGACATCCACATTTTTTTTTTAAAATTAATTCAACAAAATACCAAGTAGATTGGTCAAAACTGTATTCCTTGCTATCAGTCAATGTCATTTGCTCACTGCATATAATTAAAATAATAAAAAAAACACAAGCCGACAGCAAAAATTTGAAATTTATTTAAACATTTCTCTCTCGTGAAATTAATGCTTAAAATGGTTAGGATCATAAAATGTTTAAAAAAATAAAAGTTTTCAAAATCGAAACTTAAATTTGGAAGTGAAACCTCATGTGACATACAACTGAGAAGTATTCTATTTCATGTCGCTCTACATTAATCTGATTCTGCACTTAATGGCTACCATGGTATCAATGCCAATAAACAGGGTCAGTTTATAAATAAAAAATAAATTCTCGGATGCTGTTCTGCACATGCTGAGACATAACACATGTATCTCAAAACACAATGACAGCCTATAAAGAATCTAAACTGCAAATCAGATAATCCGGTCCGAAAGCTTATTTGAATATTTATACAAATTATTACAGAAGTGTAATTAATCACAAGATGGTGTATATTGGTCAAGTTATAAATTCATGTACAAAAATAAACACTGATAATTTTTGTTTTTTTAATTTTTAAAATGCTAAATGCTTTTTTTCTTTTGAATAAAAACAGAATATGACAATAGTTCAGGCAATACATGTATATATTTCTTCCTTGGCATTAGTGTGAAATAAATAATGTATTAATGTTGAGCTATTAAATAGAGCAGATAAATATTTCTACAGCATAAAAAAAAAAATTTCTAACTTAGCTTTTAAAACACTCAGGCCTACCACAAGCCACCACAATCTGGGGGGATAATTACTTTTTAGAAGATACGTCAATAGCGGTTTAGTTGACTGACCTGCTCCAGCATCTGTAGTAGCCATAGTACTGAGTGTCACAGGTACTGGTGTTCACAGTCAGGTTCCCACACATCACCAGCCTTGTACTGAACACCGCAGATGCACTTGTCCTCTGGACCCGGGACGAACTCCTGGGTACTTGATGTGGCAGAGTCCACAGTAACCAAGAAGTTCTCAGTCAAGAATGGCCGGTAGTTACCTTGGCATGTATCCTGCCATACAAAGGACATTCAGGTTTCAGATCTATGCAGGGTAGCTGCTTTGACTCGTTTTACTTGTCTGTGGAGATGTTTTGTTTTAATAAGTGATTTCCTGATTAGTCTCTTAACAAAAACAGAACAAAAAGGTAAAAAACCGCCGTGCACAGTTTCCTTTCTTTGAACACCGCTTTTTGATTAATGCTCCCATTTCAATCCAATTTCTTGTTTTTTTATTTATTCTCCACCACACTGAATTTTTTTGTTCACTATACAGCATTTGGCAGATAAATGTTTTGAGGTAATATTTAATTTGATGACATTTGGAACCATACACTGCTAGTGTTTGAATTTAAAAAAAAAAGAAAAAAAAAAGAAAAAAAAATAACTTACAGCCAGCTTTTTCTGAAACTGAAGCAAAAACCCAGACAACTGCTGAAGCAGTTTGGAAGTTCACATTTGGCTGTTTGCAGCAAGAACCTGGCACAGACCTAAGTAGCAGTATGAGGGGAAGGTGGCCAGTTATTACAAACCGGACATCTGGTTGGTTCAATAAATAGTTAAAAAATTCTTTGAAAATGAAATCATGAATGAAAAATACATTTTGTCGCCCAAATTTCAAACTAAAGCAGTGACAGAAAATACAGGAGTGCCAAAGGAAATAACCACGTTCTCAAAAGGTTAATAGTGCCAAGAGAAGCATTAGAGCAAATACATAATTCGGACTGGCAAACTGCTGTCAATGAATTGATCCTGGGCGTACTGGCTGACTTAGGTAGTTACACACTTCTGTACAAAATGAAAATAAGCTGATACATTTTTGTTTTGTTCAGCTCTTATTCAATGTAGCAGCTTGTTAGAACAAAGTATAACTCAGCTCACCAATCTGCCTTTCAACAATATTAAGATAAAACTCACTTTGTCCATCAGGTGAGACTCCGGGGATTTCAGGACATATGTGTTCACTGTTGGAGGGGCGAAGTGACAAACGGGCTGAAGACAACATTCGCCCCTTTCTGGACCAGAGTGCAAAATGAGGGAAGGCTATGGCACACGTCACATCTGCTCAACAAACAACAGACATTATAAGACCAGAAAGAAAATGTACAGGGCAGTGAATATAAATGCTATTCAATCTGATAATGAGTTTGATGGTAATAAGTGGATAGCTTGGTTTGTCTACTTCACACCTATGTGCTACCTACCGCGAAACACACCTTTCGCATTTTCCATGGGCAGCATCAGTACAGACACATTCAGTCGCAGCCATCGTACCATTACATTTTTCACCTTGTCCGTAAATCTTGGACTTGTACATACACATGCCATTTCAATATAAAATTATGAAAAAGTTAATATTGATGAACTTTCACCGCATTAAAAAAGATTCTTAAAAATTAAACATTTATTTAATTCTCATTGATGATCAGCAGAAATTTAAAAGTATATGTAAATGTATCTCCAGTCTAAAAAATATTATCTCAGAAAATGTGCAATTGCTATGTCAGACCATAAAAAAAAAACAAAAAAAAAAATAGTTAATTCAACTGGTGGGTTAAACCAACTGCTATTGAATGGTTTTATCAATATTTCTCTTGATTATCTAATAATTAAAACTAGACAGCTCCACTTTTTGTATTGTTACACCTGTCTGCCAGACTGTCTCAAGGACCATTCTACTGCATTGATCAGCACCAAATAAAACAATCAAGCCATATCAAAACTAAGAATAATATATATAAAAGCGATTTGGGCCTATGCTTAAATCGAAAGTAAAGAATTAATACAACAGTATTCCAGTTTAAAATACAATCATAAAAAATCGGATCTGCCAGAAAACCAAAATAACCTAGCCTACCGATCAAGCTTCTAAGGAGATATAACTCTATGCAAAGGTTTTGCAGGTATTTATTTATTTATTGAGCCAAATTTTTGTTTTTAATATCTATTTTTATTCAGAAATCTATAAAATGCTAATGAGTACATATCAGACTAGTTATTATATATATATTTATGGGGATGGATGGCCTTGTGTTGAAGAACTTACCTGGAGGCTACCGATCAATTCCGGTGAGAGCCTAGAGAATTTTTCGGGGTCACTGCCATTGCAACCATAGAGTTTAAAGGATCTAAGATCATCCTGAGGGACTTCATAGATTAGATGAAAATTATGGAAATTCAAATAGCTAATTTTATCATTTATGTAAAAAAGATCTAAACAGTTTTAGAAAAAAAAAATATTTTTTTTAAATACTTACGGAAACCTGGGGTATCGGCCTTGACATCTGTGATAAAAAGAAATACACCAATGAAAATACACCTAAAGTAAAAAAAATATTAATTCACAGCTTAGAAATTGCAACAGCATTATCTTCTTTACCTCTGCTTTTTTAATGGTCTGTAAGTAGTTGTGTGATTAGCGGTGTTGAAATATAATAAACCATTGTTTTTAATGATTGAAAAAGAGGGGAAATCACTCACATTGGATATTTTTGTTTTAAATATAAACATTACCACAAAGTCCACACATCTGGGCACATCTCTCACTGAAGAATGAAGCAAACGCAATACAGTCTGTTGTACTGTAATTAGTGCAGTTACCAATTGTGTCCCTACAAGGTGGTGGTGTCACGGGTATTGTTGGAATAACAGCTGAAAACATATACACACACACATTTACGCATTTCTTTTAAACCGTGCAACAGAAGAAATTAACAAGAACAAGTAATGAAAAAATTGTAAGTATTTCACAAGTCATTTAAATATGAATGAAAGTATTCATGCAATTCCCCAGTACTATACATTTTTTTTTATAATGAGTAAGTAAACAAAGAAACTCATTCCAAATACAAGCAGACGCAAAACTCACTTGTACAATAACCACATGACTTGGCACATTGTTCTTTAGCCATACCACATAGTGGGCACAGGAAGCCACCATTGTCTGTATTTTGCTGAATGTACAAGTCGCAGGTTGTGATGTTATCTCGATTAATGCTTTACTGGGATCTAAAAAAAAAATTAAAAAAAAATATTTTATGGCATGCACTTAAATTCAAAGCTTGTTAAACTAAGCACCTCATTCAGAAGTCCCTCAATAGTGCAGACAATGAGGAAATAAAATTTTACCTGGTGTAGTGGCTATGGTGGAGTGGCTACTGGAGCTGGAGATTTAAAGAAGTGAAAAATTTTTTTATTTTTAACAAAGTACTATTTGAAAACTTTCTGTATAATCAAAGCTATGTAACTCAATCAAAATATAACTCAATCACTATAGAGTTAACCAAATTTTTTACCTAAATGACATTTTGGTCTGCTATGCAAAGACATGTATAAACCCAACAAGAAATTAAATCCCATTTTACTTATTTCATGCTTATATGTTTCAAATTTATGAAATGAAATGTGTTCCTTTTAAAAAAAATATTTATAAATTACCTAGGCATGTAGCATTCAATATTGAGTGACAAAATTATCCACCAAATGTTGAAGCAGTATAAACACGGCTTTTATCTCCTACAAAAAAAAGTAAAATAATTTCAAAGCAGTGGAAATAGAAATTTTGAAACATTTTTTATAAGTAAATAGCAATAGTAAAACTTTTGAAAAAAAAAAATTCACGATTGAGTGATGGTAATTTTTATTTAGCAGTTCTTCTTATCAATTTTCAAATTTAGAGAAAACATACACAAATTTACTCAAAAATCATTTATCAAAAAAGAAATCCAGGAATAATCTGTTAATATGTAATTTTTTTTAAAACCCTGTATAGTTCATCAAACTTTACCAGCGATGACTTCCAGCTCTCTGCTATCAATGTGATTCCCTATTCCCACAGTGATGATGGTGACACCATTGTTTCTGGTTAGATCAGCTCTGCACTGCCTCATTATGATGAGTGGCTACTCCATCTGTTTCAAACAAAATAGTCAAATTATATTTTTAAACCGTTGAAGAAAGACTAAACAAGAAATAATATTGAAATGAGAAAAATAACTGGGAATATACAATTTATTCATTATAAATTCAACAAAAACTCACAGTAATTTTATTTGGCTTTAATTTCAAAGTATCTATATCAAATCATTAAATGCATATAAAGGAATGGTGCATAAATAAAAAAATTACTGTAAGATGGACTTCAATAAATTCTAAACATGCATTATCAATTGTCAAAAAATGATATAAAATTTTATGCATGTTTCAAACATAAAATATAAAAAAATAAATGCTGTCTTCTAACTAAGTGCACAGTCAAACACCTAAAAACTTCAATCTATAAACTGTCCACTGCACTACTGTTCACTGTGAAGATGACAATCGCAGAGCAAGTGTTTATAAGTACAAGACATGTCATTTCATACTTGTAAATGGGAAAAAATATCGCAGTTATCTACAAGAGACACATAAGCTTTTAATACGGGGCTTAAAAAAAAATAATCTTGATAAAACAAAAAAATAATTTTAAAATTCTATGAGAAGGTAATTGATCTTAGAAGAAAGGGTTAGGGTTTTAAAAACACTTATGTCCTGGCAGAGGCACAGTTCCAGCATATTACTACGTTTTCATCTTCATGCAAGGAATGCAATTTCTAATAAGGCTCAAAAGGCTTATTAAATGTAAATCTTTACGCCAAAGTACTATCTTTTTTTATGTTTATATCTTTATAAAAAAAAAAATGCTAGCATGCTAGTAACTGCTCTTACCTGTTAGTAAGACAATGATTCGAGTGGAACATCTACTCGGGGCTCCCATATAACGGCTAAATACTACATTTCTGATATATTTCAATGCTTGCCCTGTTTCTGTATTCCTCGCATGTAGGAGACTCTGTCGATGGCTCTAAGGGCTGAAAGTCTAATTTTAAAAGACACATAATAAACCAAGATGTAAAAAAAAAAATAATCACTACTAAATGGTCATCTATACATGTATATATTAATGAAATTTAAGGCCAAAAAAAATTTCAATGTTTTAATGGCGTCACAAATTGTAAATTTCTGTTTAATGTTACACGTAATATATAGGCCTACCAAATAAAAATAAAAACAATTTGGGTTACTAGAAAATATTGAGCTCTATATATTTAATATACATGTAATGGTTAGTAGTTTTTTTTTTTAAAGTGCATTAAAAAATCCTTTAATATTTTTATTTTGTTTGGATTACCTATCATAATATTTGTTCAAAGGGAATTCCAGAGAGGTCCTTCCACTGAATTGACAAAAGCAACATGGACGCCATCTTGTGAAATGTTAAGTTGCGAGACCAGAGTTTTGAGATTTTCTTTGGCTCAAGAAATTGCCCGTGACACTGGTGAAACCATCCAAACAAATAACGACATCAGCTTTGGACAAGCAGCCTAGGAAAAAAATGAACTAATCAGGAAAAATGTAATAAATTTTTTAACTGAAACAGTAAATTATCCATAACCTATATCTATATTATTATTATTATTGATGCTTAAACGCAAGCAAATCTCTGGTATAATTAAAATGGCTAAAAAAAATCAATAAACTTAACCCAAGTATAAAGCAAAGATAAGAGCTTTTTTTTATGCTAGAAATAATGTATTAGCCCATTACAGTTAAAGCTCTTCATATTAACCACCCCCTCCCGATTTGGTCTTCTTACTTTTAACAACGACACATGAGGTGAACTTAGGATTTGGGTTCAAATATTTTAAAATTCATGTATATTTCAAAAAATGGTGGAAAGGAGGGTGTCCTTAATACGAGACTGTGTAGTTTCAAAGCGATTTCTCTTGGAAACAACATTACCACAGAACCAAACAATATGTAAATAAAACAATTCGTTTGAATGCTGATTATTGTTCATAAAAAAGATTTATTTTATGTTTATGAGAATCCACTTACTTGCTGGCTTCTTGTGGTAAACCATCTTCTGTACGATAGTACTTAAAAAAAAATGATTATATGTAAATACTAACCTTTGAATTACCATATATTATTTATATGCTTTTGGATGCTCACAGTCAATTTTATTAGAAAAACTAAATATGTATAATATTGTTAAGTCAATTTACAGTTGGCTTTTTACAATAAAAATTATCCTTTAACAATAGTAATTTTTAAAATCTAGTTGAGCAAAAAAAATGTACATTACACATAGCTAAATGGGGGAACTTCTTAATTTAACAAAAACCACAAAGGTTAATATAAATAGTGGGACAGATGGTCGAGTGGTGCAGATACTTGATTGTCGACCTGAGAGTTCTGGGTTCAATCCTCAGGCTAACCAAGAAATTTTTGCATGTGTTATTTGGATGCAAAGTTGTCCCACAGTCCACCCAGCTTTAAACGAGTACTTGAAGTAAGTTGGGGAATTAAAGGCATAAATTAAGAGCCAACCACACAATCCCTTTATATGCTGAGGTTATAGAAACAGGTGAATTCTACAGTTCATCTGCCCCCATGGCCCCTAGGGCTAAGCGAACTTACTTTACTTTTAATATAAATACATGTACTCTATTAAACTCTCAGTTCAATTTTTTTTTAAATTAGTTTACTTCTGTTTCCATAATATTTGTGAAATGATTAGCTATGATTTGTAACAGCATAAAATAAGAAATTTTAAGAAAGTAAATCCTAATAATGTTAATTTCTCACAATTATAGCTTAATGACATAAGATTTTTAAACCAACCATTCTGTACTCTGTGTTTATAGTGCTAAAGCTGCGGATCAAGAAGTGAAAAGTTAACAACTGGCAGATCAGAAGCGGGAAGGTGGCTGGCTAGAAAATCTGACAGTTTGCTGAAGAGCCAACCATCACCAACGGCAATATTGTATACAATGATCCCTTTCTCGTTGGGCAATCTTTGGACTCATCTGGCAAGTATTAACTGGGTCAGAGCCAGTACCTGCACCAATATGAATGATAATCTGAAAATAATATACATCCGCTGGATAAACAGTTTTTAACCACCATTTAGGTGTAAGGAGCAGAGACATTAAGCAAGATTTTTAGTAAACTACACATTTGAAACGCAACACAAAGAATAAGATGAAATATAACTATAGATACAACCATTGAAAATAAAAGTCAGCAGTCTAAATGTTTTCTTTTTTTTTTTCAAGGAAAATAAGACATCAAAATCTTCAGTTATTGCAAACTTTTTCATTCCTAATTTTTTTTTCAAATTTTATAATTTTAAAAGAAATAAATACATGCTAATTACCTTCATGTCTAAAAAAGAGTATTTATTTTCTGTTTTTATTATTTTTTTTGACGATCGTTGTTCATTCATGCAAAAGTTTGATAAGATTACGAACATTTAAAAGTACATACTTTCTTTTCCTGCTCGGCCTCCATTTACAGGTAAAAAAGCTTCACTGACAGCTTTCTAAGGGCATCAGTGACATCAGCAGGTGCGTTTGAAATATCTTAAAGAATTGATATCAGCATAAACCTAGTAGAAAAATAATAAAAGAGAGTAGAAATATTAAATTAAATTTTCAAATTTCTATATTTGATGATCTTTCTTTCTAGTAACTCTCAATTTAAAAAAAAAGAGTACAATATTTAAAAAGCGCTACATACATCACTCAAAGTTAAAGAGCTTATGAGCCTTGACTCCACATGTACCCATCACCATAGGATATAATGCCAACTCTTAATTTTGTTAGGTCCAATATCCCAGTGAGAGACTATCTGCCTCAAAAGAGTTTTGATGTCTTCACTGGGCAGCAGTGACTCTGTCACTGCTGTCCACTACAAATATAACATCTGCATTTCGTCTGTAAAATAAATAATAGTTTTATAAGGTTGATAATTTCTTTACATCAAAAATATTTTAAAATTACAAAAGAAAAAAAGCAACAGAACAATATATACATTATATACATTTTTAAAGGTTCTTTATGAGTTTTCAATTAATGATATAAAAGAAAGTGAATCGCTAAAGAAAAAATATAATATAATAAATCTTAAATAGATAATTTATACAATCCTTTATTTAGTGGGCTAAAAATACAAAATTTCTTTGAAATATTTGTATTGAGGATGAGAAATATTAATAGACACAGAACTTTTAGAACTTTTAAAATTTATATCTAATTTAAAAAAAAAACAACTTAACCATATGTTGTACTTTGAAAACCAAGGTCAAAATGACTTTAAAATCTTATTGTAGCTAATAAAATCACAATGTTAATTATAAAGAAAATACTAATAGCAAGATGGCACTGAAGAAAATCTATATTAAAAAAGCTGACAAGAAAAGTCAATAATACATTGGCTTAAGACAAAGCTTTAAACTACTGCTATTACATATTAAATTCTCTGCTTTGCCCATCTTTAAATTTCAGAACTTAATTAGAATGGAGGCTGATAGTGTCATGCATTGTTATTGTAAATGAATATTAAGTTGTCAAAGATTTAATCTTTCAGCATAACTGTTATATTGTTTTTACTAGGGGAAATAAATTGATATGTCAAAG
Organism: Bulinus truncatus; assembly: GCA_021962125.1. Taxonomy (NCBI): domain Eukaryota; kingdom Metazoa; phylum Mollusca; class Gastropoda; family Planorbidae; genus Bulinus; species Bulinus truncatus. The sequence goes on along the minus strand of JAGDYQ010000014.1, from coordinate 8,243,077 downwards.
AAAATAATACTCTCACAACTTAACTTCTACTATGTAAAATAAAATAGTTCAATAAAGGATTGCTAAATCATAAGTCTTGCTTCAAGGACTTAAGCTAAGACTTAGCCTAAGTGAATATGACATTGTTTAACAAAAATAATAAAAGAAAGAATCATATTGAATTTTTTTTTTATTAGTATGTAAATATTTTTTTTCACAATTTTTTTCCGGATAAACAATAAATTAATGCTAATACTTATACTCTTTAAAGTAAAAGATTTGTGAAATGTGTCCTTGCCATGACACTACAGTAGTAGGCTACTAGTCATTGGAGGCCCCACTGTAATTTAACAAAACCATGGAATATAAGTAATTACATCCTACACATGTTTTTTTTTTTTTTTTATAAATCGTTAACTGGTGTAGGAATAAATAACAGAATTTGACAGAACGAAAGGGGGAAAGTCAAATTTTGTTGAAAATGTACTTAACAAGCCTTTCATAAAGAATAACGTGCACTGGAGGCACTGGAGCCAGTGTAAGAAAGAATAAACAAAACAAACTATATTTAATGTGCGAGAAATTGGCTTGGTCCGAGTAGTGTGACAATGCATAGGTTAAAAAGAAATGTTTACCTTGTATAATTGAAGGTAATACATATCCTTTACTTGCTTTACCATTTTAAAAGCTAATTAGGTGGTTTTGTTTTGATAAACAGGGTTGTTTATGTGATCTAATGTACACAAACTAAAAATAAACTGGTAAATTTTTCTTCTTGTAAGGAGATCGCTAAACGCATAATCATTGCCAGTAAGGATGTCGAAAAAAATTATTTCATATTTCAGCTCATTTTACTAACGTGTTAACCAATATTTTGCTAAACATTTTTTTTTAAATTAAACATTCATGGATATCACATAAATATCTTTCTATTAGTAAATGGCAAAAGAAAATAATTTTTATCGAATGGCTTATCGAAAGTTATAGTCAGATAGATATTAAACTTTTTTTTTTTATTATATGCCCACGTTTGCACATGTATTTGGAAAAGACGCAATAAATAAATAGTTAGTCGTTCACATATTATGTAACACCGAATGGGAAGGGAAGTGGTTGCAATTTTCTAATTCTTTTTGTTATATTGGGGAGCTTTTTGTGTTTAATAATGTTAGTTATACGGGTTTTAAAAATTGACATTTTTGCGTTATATAACGTGTAAACGGCCCCTAATGTTCACATTGAGTTTCAAATAAAAATCTTAAATATTCATTGTGTCGATGAAATACTGCTTCTCGGTCGTATTTAATTTATCAACACAGAAGAAAAGCTATGCCCATGTAGGTAGTGCCGTATTGAGTCAACTTTATGTCCTAAGCCCCCTCCCTCCAATATTTATAGGCTCATATATCGAACAAAAATTCCCAGAATAAATATTTTGCACTGATAAGCTGGATTGAATGTCTTTTCAGATCGTGACACCCCCAACATATGCATCTGACAGCGACGTCTGCAACACATCAGTCCGGCTGAAATGATGTGCAGAAAACGTGACATTTTATCGCAACAGTAAGCAATGCATAGAAACGTATTTTATCAAAAAAAGTACGCAAAGTATAGAGGTATGACAATTTATCATAACGGTAGGGAACTCAGAGATATGACATTTTATAAACAACAATAAACAAATTCATAGAAAGGTTTTATTTTGTCCCAACAGCAAGCAACGCACAGACATGTCTTTTATTCCTAGAAACGTCTTTTTTATCCCAAAGTATGCAAGAAAAGCCTGGTACTGGGCAAATAATAAAAAACCAGGCCTACTACCATTGATTTCCTCATCAAAACATTTAACGATACGATGCAAAAAAGTTTATTCACTAATCAATGATAAGCTACTTGTATCATAGTCTGGGAAACTCTAATCCATATACTCACATGTGTACGCCAACGCGCACGTCAGAAACAGAGAGCTATCCCCGAGAAAAGCGCCCACCTCATCTCGAAATTAGTAAATGTTGAAGTGATCAACGTGGAGACGATTTTTATGCATGTTGATTGTTTTTCTTCTTCGACAGAAGTGGCGGTTCTCAAAAATCCTAACCTGAACGCAAACAACCGACAGACCGCTGGAGAGTAAATATAGCTGAGATGATTTAAAAACCTTCGCTGTTCAGACTTCAACAATCGGCCGATCCGATATTTAACCGATGGTGCCAATATCGGTCCGATACCGATCCGATTATCGGTAGCTCCTAGTTCAGACTTCTGACGTACAACGAATGAAAAAAAAACGAAGCAAAATATGGATGATGATCGAGTGATGGAAATCGCGCGACTGTCGACCTGAGGTTCCCGGTTCGATCTCCGTTTTGCGAGGGGTAAACACAAAGTGCCTCAGTTAGAGGATGATTATATTTGGGTGGATGGTAGTGAAAAGGATTCGCGTGCTGTACACCTATTTATATATTCTGTTGATTACGGGCTCACTTCCCAGTGTGTACAGCTGAGTTACCTACCTATGTAGCCTGTGGTGCTTCCATAGCCATGGCACTAAAGGTAATAGTTTGGATGAGAGGAGGGCACTATAAAACCTTTCCATTACTAGCTCATAAGACTTAGGGATAACAAGGTATGTTTACCATTTCGAAATTTGGGGACTTTTGTGGGCAGTCAGGTGTAGATTCGACTGTAAGGTGACCCATTGACCATCCATGTGGACTGCTATATAGAGAAATGCTTTGCTGCTAACAATTATAATGGATATCCTAAGTAGTTTGTGGACATATCTTTTACCTATCGAGGAAGTTGTTTATATCTCACCCTACTAGGTTATTTTTAGTATTTTTCAAACGTTTTGTTGTTGGCCACTTAACTGACAAAATATATAAATAAGAACCGCTGAATTAAATTCATCCCAAAGACTTGTATTTTGTTTTCAGTCAGTGAAATATAAACTTAGCCGTATTCGTTGTTTGCTTTTATCCGGGACAGCCGTTTAACCGGATGAAAAGCTTAGAACATGTTCGAGGTTTTGTAAAGTAGTTGAAGCACCCGTCACACCTGTCTGAATCACTTTGCAGCTACAGCGCCTGCTGACCTAGTGGCTACTTATGACCCAGTGCTACGAGTTTGAGCCACCAGGAACACTGGCATATCTTGCAGCGTGGCGATATAATAATCTTGACTGTAGTCAATCGGGCGTAACAAGGTAGGGGCGGCAGTGGCGGCACGCACAGGACACGCAAAATATAATTAGCCACTAGCAAGGGAGCAGCAGTCTCAAAACCTCAAGTATTTTTGGGCTCGACAATGGCGCGCCATAGAACACTATAGTTGTCAGTGATTAACGGACAGTTAATTCAACCCCCCGCCCCTTCCCCAATGGTTTTTCCTAGTTTTTTTTTTAAATGGAGATGATCAGTCACTACGATACTAACAAAGATAGCAGGAAATATCAATAACCCAAACAATGATATCGATAACAAAAAATATATCGAAATAAATACTATTTTTTTTTTAATTATTGAAACGTTTGTCTTTTTGCATGAATACCTTTGTCATCGATCTCCAGACAACTGTCTTCGAAATGTTTTTATTTTCATTTTCGGTTAAAAAAAAACATTAATCCTTTTAAAAGGAAGTCAGTTAAATGGAACTCATCTATTTTTGGTCAGCATTTTCAGAGCATCTTGTATTCGACACCGGTTTAGAGGTGTGTGTGTGGGGGGAGGGGGAGTCCCGTCTATCTCCCACCACCCCCAGTCCCCAATCTAATCTTTTGTTCCATTTTTTTTCTCTCAGATAAATTTTTTTCTACTTCACGTTCTTCCTCGCAATTTTATCTTCATTTTTTTTTTTAATTTATTAACCAAACAAAAAAAATATTGTTTTAAAGTATTCCAGAAAACCTAACAGCTGTACCGGCAGTGATCTAAACAATAAGATAAAGAAAGGCCCAACTGGCCTTAGGGTCACTGATGTTTTTTTTTTGTTGTCTGAATCACAGTGAGACTAAAATGAGCGAAATGTGAGCTACTTATATGCGCAGTCAATACAAAGTGGTTCCAAGTCCTCCATTTTGAGCCATTTCCGTCTCTGTGTTAATATTATTATTGGCGCTTAAACACAAGCAAGTCTGTGGTATAAATAAAACGGCTAAAAAATATAAATCATTTGAACTGATTCCAAGCATAAAGCAAAGATAAGAGCTTTTATAAAATGTTAGGAATAAAGAATTGAAACCAATTACAGTTTAGCTCATTATTCCCCCCCCCCCCCCACCCCCATTCCTGATTATGTCTTTCTTACTTTACAAATGACACACAGAAGTTAACTGATTTTTAGGATTTGTGTTCAAATATCTTTTAAAATCCGTTACTTCTATCTTATAGTATGGCTTAGGAAAAAAGGGCTTAACAGCGGCGCGGTTGGGGGTAACGCAAAACGAGGCTGTGCTGTTTCAACGTCATTTCTTTGTTGATGATGGAAACAATATTCCCACCGAACCAAACAAGTATTAAATAAACAAATGTTTTAATGCTGGGTGTTTATCTATAATTATATTTATAAACATTTTCACAGTCAAGTTACTTATCTGCATTTTTAAAAAAAAAATAAAGATTAGACCTCTAATACTAAATGGTAATATTAAAAACAAAAAAGTTATCTTTACCCAACACAAATGTAAGTTTCAATTCCTTGTTGAAATGATTTGATTTGAGCTGGATTGGAGGTTATGTTTTGGCCATAAGGCTTGCCGCCAAAAATAAAATAAATACGAGCTAAATAATTGCGAAAAATAATGACAAAACTCGACACAAATCTGAGATAAAATGAGGCCCATGTTTTGATCAGGGCTCGAGGCCTCATAAGCCTTATGGTCAATCCAGCCCCAGACGAGTTGATAATAATCATAAAAAGAACGTTATAATCTTATTGCTCTTTTAAAACACATTTTTTTTTAAATTTCTGGCAAACAAGCCGTTTTGACGGAAAAGCAAACCAACAAACTTTCAGACAATAAACTTGTTGAAGTCAGCTTTGTGCTTAAAATCACTTTATTCAGTCCACCCCCTTTTTTTTTAACAATATTTGTTACATATACCAGTAGGTCATGTAAATGTTTGTCTCCGCTGTATCTCGCCCTCAACTATCCAATCCTAACAGCCAAGTGTTCTGTGCAGTGGTACAGGGTCGTTCTAGTATTACCAAGCCAATAGGAGTCAATGCTTTCAAAAAAAAAAAATCAAACATAAAACAAACCTGAAAAAAAGCAGTAAGTCAACAAGGTAACAATCAGATCGACCTTAGAAATAACGCTGCCGTGTACGCTATTCTGCTCCCCTCCTCCCCCACCCCCACCCTGATAGGCGCCCTGCAAATAACTCTTCTATTGTCTACGTTCGCATACCGTTCTTCCCTCCACACCCACTCCCTGTCCTTTTTTTTCAATTTTACACAACAATCTTTCAGCTACACCGCCATATCCGTGTAAACAAACAGGGAACAAACCTGGAATTTAAATCTTTAATGTAAGGATATTTCTAAAAAAAAGATATTTTTATGTAAGTTGGGACAATTCTATTACTTTCTTTTTTTTTTCAAAACGAAGATCCACCTTGGTGAATAGATCGTCTATAGTGATTGAGATAACAACAATAAGAACATGTATGTATCCGTTGTTTTTTTTTAGTTTTAATTTGATCAGTTCATGTCTGAAAAACACCAACCGTCTTATCACCAATGCAATTAGTGTAGAGTCTGTCTAAGTACTTGAGTATTAGCCGAACTTATCTCCAAGTATCTTCCTTGATTAACTTACTGATTAAACACTTAAAAACACGTTAGTATGTAGAGATTGGTATGAGACAGTACATTATTAACATATTAGTATGTGGAAATTGGTCTGAGACCGTACATTTCTGTCTCGGTTAGTCAAGTCTTGTTAATGTATCAAAACAAGGCCGTCTTGACGTATGGACCAGCTCGGGCGCATGCCTGAGTAATACCACAAATATGCATTAGGCGCGGGTGGGGGACAGCCGGTTTAACTGCTAAGGGGCCCATTGAAGCTCAAGGGGGCCCAATGAAGTCCAAGGTTTTCAGAAACGTTTTATCAAAACTTGGAAATAAAAAATATATCTGTATTACCTTCCCTTTGTAAATAGTGGACTAAGCAGTCCAAAGCAATATTCAAGGGGCCGACTTCTGTCAGTTGAGGCCCTGAGCAGAGAAGACAATTTTAGGCCCTTTAGAAAAAGAGAGACATATCTAAGTGGTTTCATGTTGGGCTCTGTACAGCCCCTAAATATTTTGGGAGTGGGAGGGGGGGCCCAGGGTGAGCTCCCGGTGCGCCCGTCCTTAAAACCCGCCTGTGGCAATATGTGAAATTTATTGGCTCCTCTGGTCCATTTCGATTCATTTACAGCCATTTTGTATGATGTAGGACAATGAACACATTATCACATTCATGTAGAATTTTCGTAATGGGCCCCAAACGACCGTTTAGCTCCAGGCTTGGTATTTCCCATCGTCATAGACAACGACCTGCCCGGGGACTCAAAAGCTGCTGTTAAAACAGTAATGACTTTAAGAAATATAGCAGTACCTATGCCCAGTTTAATTTGACTACGTTAACACATACATGTTAAAGCAAACTAAAATTTGTACGCCGACATATGAAAGTAAATTTGTAATACAATTACATTTAAAAAAAAAAAATGAAGTATATTTGTTTAGGTTAACACTCCTCCGTCTTCTTATGGTCCGCCACGCTGGTCCAATCTACGAACCCAATGTGGCCCTCGACTCAAACAAGTTTGCCAACCCTCTGAGCTAGATAATCGATAAATTCAAAGACATCGATTTTTCTGATATCGTTCTCTTGTTAACCTATGTTCAGTATCGATTAGGTCATAAAAAGGGGGTGTAACCTTTCATAGGTACGAGGAGATTAATAAAAGATGAGGAAAATAAAACACAGCGAAACAAATTTTGTTGAAGTTGCGAGAACAATCGAGCGTCAATGATTGGTAAAAAAATGATGATGCTGGGTCTCGTTAATCTTTCATTAAAAGAATACAGTCCTTTGTGACTTTATAACAAGAAAATAATTACGAAAAAAATTCACTAAATAATAATATTAGCTTTTCAGTCATTCAATAAATCGATCGATCGATTTTTCGATCAATCCCCCAATCAACTGATTGATGAACAAATTAACCAGACTGTTTGTCATGTGATGGTGGTTAAAAATTAGTAGATGTTCCAAGACTGATAAAGTTAACGAGCAGAAATATCCGTATCATTTTATTCTTAATAGGCATCAGACTTTTAAAACTTGGAAATACCAAAAACCAATGTGATCAATGGTGATCTAACTAGGGGACCCATCGATACTGTCAATAAAGTTCTCCAGTGTTCATCGACATCATATTCTAGACTTATGAAACTTTTCAGATATTTTAGTAGATGAAGACATAAGATAGTACAATGAGTAAACATTGCATTCAAACACTTGTTCTGACTTAAAATCTTATAACTGTTGTCGCAAATCTGAAAAATTATTTGACATTTGGGCTGTCGCTAGATTCTAAATTCAGTTCCTGACTCTCAACTTTCCTTAATTAAGTTTTAATTTGAAATCTGCAGCGCACAGTACTTTGACCCGTTTTTTACAATTATAACTTTAACATGGGGTGATTAAAAGAAGGTCAGGGGGTCAAAGTCGTGATTAGATTCCGTTGTAATCAAACCCACGTCAGATGTAGATTCTAATTTGATCCGAGAAACGTAAAGCGAGGCTAGCACACTCTTGTAATGTAAGGTTTCGTGAACGTAAAGCAAGGCTAGCACACTCCTGTAATGTAAGATTTCGTGAAACGTAAAGCGAGGCTAGCACACTCGTAAGTAAAGTTTATAAAAACTTCACGTCGACTCAGTTGTACAACGAATTGTGAAGATTCTAACATACAACGAATTGCACTGTAGTAAACAAATGGCGGTTTTAGAAATTATCGAAAAAAATTGGAAGGTAGCGCAAATAAAAGCCCTGCATCAGTTTAAAATTAATGGCAATCTTGTATGTCTATACTTTATAAATAAACTTGGTCCTTTTGATCCTTCCTTCTTCAAGTATGATCTCTCCCTTTATCACGCCATTCAAACCTATTTTTTTTTAAAGTTAATACAATAGATGAATATGGCCGAATTTCAGTTGTGTAACTTGTATTATCCATACATACGAACGCCATCTTTATCTGGGGTATAAACTGGTGTATTCAATCATCCAATCGTGCAGTTTTTGTTCGTTTACAACACATTAACCAATGGTGAGCAAGGTCGCCGTAAGGGTTGGAGCCGTGACCCAAACACAAGTCAGGGGCCTCTGTCCTTGTGGGCACCCCTGTCCTATAAAAATGACTTAGCAAGTAGAGTGGGGTGAGATCAGAGGGGTCCCAGCTGTTGGAGATTTCAGGGTCTGAAGAATAGCTGCCAGCAGACCCGCCGAGAGGGGGCAGAGTGTGTGGGGGGGGCAAAAGCCCAGGGGCCCGGACTGAGCTGGCCAATTAACTTTTGAAATTTGTCGGTGGGCCTGGCTGCCAGGAACACTGTGGCGATTGATAAACAGTAGTGACCACTAACATGCAATGCTAATTATACATACCTTTTAATTCCTTGTCGGCCCCATGATAAAATATAACATTTAATTCCCTATTTTCACATTCCAGATTCATATTTTTGGTTGATGATATGATCATGCATTTGTACTTTGCTCATCAATAGGAGGAACGGTATGTTTGACAATGAAGCCAAATGCGAGCCATAGCAGTGATCATTTCTATCTGCAGATTAAAACAAAACTAAACAAAATGATTTATTCGATTTAAAACACGGAATCAAAGAGGCAGGCTTGATTTTACAAGGAGTTAGCACTGGATCGCGAATCGTCCCATGAGTGAATCACCCGAGGCCATGGAGCGATTCACTCTTTCTTCGTCCTTCTCCCGTCTAAAGACATCTGCTCGCTACGAAGGCTCCCATCTGGAGTGACCGCTGCGGATGTGCGTGACAGGCTGGAAATGGCAGCTGGACTCCTGGGTCAGACCTACAAACTGACCACCCAATAAGGTGGCCAGGTGCTGCACGAAGATTATGAGTTCGTCGTAGGCCAGAACGTTTGGGACGGTTACATAGTCAGGGTCCAGATACATGCCAGGTGGCTACTCATATATGAAGCGGTGTCCAGTGGCGACGTCCAGTGGTTGCTAAGGTATCTATCTATCTATCTATCTATCTATCTATCTATCTATCTATCTATCTATCTATCTATCTATCTATCTATCTATCTATCTATCTATCTATCTATCTATCTATCTATCTATCTATCTATCTATCTATCTATCTATCTATCTATCTATCTATCTATCTATCTATCTATCTATCTATCTATCTATCTATCTATCTATCTATCTATCTGTCTGTCTGTCTGTCTGTCTGTCTGTCTGTCTGTCTGTCTGTCTGTCTATCTATCTATCTATCTATCTATCTATGAATCTAACTATCTGTCTGTCTGTCCGTCTCTCTATCTACCTGTCTGCCTGGTTGCCGTAAGTCGAGTTTTAACTAACTGAATGCAAACGCAGTCTTACCTCATGTCACATTGTCTTCCAATTCAGCGACGAGACGTTACAAATCAAGCTGGACGCACTAATTGAACCAGTCGATGCCCAGGTGGCTGACATGGTGGAAGAGAGGGGGACCGTGGCCCTTTACTCCATGACTTGGAAGGGCTCAATCAAGATGTGTCAGGAATTACTGGCCCTCGGTGAGTCATTATTTCTACTCGGGCCATTTCTCTTTCATAAGGCCGATGATACACAAACCAATACAATTATTAGTCTAAAAAGATTCAAAAACAATATTAGGCACATATTAATAGGGCCCAACAAGTATAAGTACAGTAAAGTTCCCTAACGGGCCATCGGGGCAGATGAACTTTAGAATTCATCTGTTTCTGTAACCTCGGCACATGAAAGGGATTGTGTGGTTGGCACAACGCCCAGCCGCCTTTACTTCCCCAACTTAAGTCAGGTACCCATTAGGTACCATTAAAGCTGGGCGGACTTTGAAGTAAATTTCAATTGGAAAAATTACCATGGCTCTCACCGAGGATCGAACCTAGGACTCTCGACAGTCGAGTATCTACACCACTCGGCCATCCGTCCCACTCCAACAAGTATATGATCTTTTATATTTCATTCTTTTTGCGTCGTTGTTGTGTGGCTGGTATACCCGAAGGGCTCAAAAACTTCTTAAGACAGCTTTGACTAAAGTAATACTTTCTTTGTTTACATTAGAGTTATAAAAAAAAGTGTACATTTCAATCATGAAGTAAATCTTATTATCTAATACTAGCTCTGTAACCTGCAACACCTTTGCATAGAGTTATATCCCCTTGATAGGTAGGCTTATTTAGGTCATTTTTTTTGGTTTCGGGCAGATCCGATATTTTCATGATTGTGTTTTAAACTGGGATACTGTTGTATTCATTCTTTACTTTCGATTTAACCCAGAACCTACATCGCTATTATATATATATATATATATATATATATATATATATATATATATATATGATTAATATATGTATACCGCAATTTTTTTTGTTGTTAAATTTTGTCGAGAAGTAATAATAAAATTTTGCTTCCATATTTATTTTTCTGAAAGGTGTCAACCCAAACGGCCGCACCCGTTTCGTCGTACCGCCCTGTTCGTTGCAGTGGCCAAAGACAACGATCGTGTGCTGGAACTTCTCCTCACGCAGGGAGCCAGGGCCGTACTGAAAGACTGCCACGGGCACACGGCCCTAGACGTGGCCAGGCGGACGTTCTCCAGGAAGTGCGTCAACGTCCTCCGGTCATTTCAGCTGAGGGGCGCACCAAAAGTGGCAACAGACGGACGATCTTCGCCGACCTTCTCAACGAGTGTCCAACGTAGCAGGCCGTCTACTTCCACGTACAGGCCACAGACTGGCCAGATAAACAGAACAGGCACAGGAAAAGTAATCGAAAAAGAAACGAAACAACTGAATATGCTTAGAGGCGAAAGTGACGATAACAGATTCAACAATCAGTCGCTAAGAACTCTTTCGTGTCCAGAGAACGATACCAATCTGAACATACCCGCACGGTCAAGCTTGCCTTGCCAACTAAGAGTAGCTCTCTTAGATTCTTTGGGCAGGCCGACAACGACTGTCTCATGGGACGTCCCTATACTTCTGGGGTCTGAGCTTCTCACCGTGAGACCGGCGTTCAGGGAAGGGAAGCTGCCTCTGAGATCTTTTGCAGAGCCGTCGTCGAGGGCGGAAACGGAGCCCGTGACGCCGAGCACGTCGGCAGTTCCGTGGTGTCGCCCTGATTCGGGCGCACCGCGGAGCGTAGAATACGCACAAGACAGCGCTGTGAATATAGATGGTCGGAGCGTCCAGAGCGCCCGAACGTAAGTACAGAGGGCGCGACTGATAAGGATTCGAACAAAAGAGCAAAGACTACAGGATCGAGCAGACGACCATTACAGAGACCATCAAACAACAGGTCAATCACTTTACGTAAAATAGTTGTAATACGTGTATCAGAATAGGGCACCAATTATAATTATTAATTGAAACAAACACATGAGTATTATTAAAAGAAGTGTAAGCTAAGCTTTCAATTAAAGCAAAAAAGTTAAAGAAAATTCACTCTATAAACCATTTCTGTTTGCTAAAGTTGTTTTCTTTTGTACATATTCATGAACTTAAATATTACGCGGTATATTCAATTATTTCCTTTCCTAGGAATTAGAACATTTCATGCACTATATTACAAGTACAGGACATTTTAAGTGAAAGTTAACATACGGATGTTTTCTTTATCTGGTGCTTATTTAGTCGGTAATAAAGTGTTGTTGAAAAATCTGGCACATATTTTTTACAAATAAAACTATGAAAGGACCCATTAGACATTCACATATTTAAAAAAGCGTCACACAAAGTTAGCTAGTCAAAGGCGTCACACAAAGTAAGCTAGTCAAAGGTGTCACACAAATTACGCTAGTCAAAGGTGTCACACAAAAGTAAGCTAGTCAAAGGTGTCACACAAAAGTAAGCTAGTCAAAGGCGTCACACAAAGTAAGCTAGTCAAAGGCGTCACACAAAGTAAGCTAGTCAAAGGCGTCACACAAAGTAAGCTAGTCAAAGGTGTCACACAAAGTAAGCTAGTCAAAGGTGTCACACAAAGTAAGCTAGTCAAAGGCGTCACACAAAGTAAGCCAGTCAAAGGGTTACTCTCATTACATTAACTATCATCGGTTGTTAGTGGGAGTCAGTGGCTAGCTAGCAATGAAGTAAGGGCGCAATAAAATATGGACGCCCTTGTAAAGTAAAAATTGTGGGCACCCTTAAATTTGTTTTCGTCAATTAAAAAAAAGTTGTATCAAATTTTAGCAGCTAGGACCGCGCGGGTCAGTTCAGGCTGGTATTGTTCACTGGGCACGACATAGTCTGTAACGTCTGATTGGCTAATTTGTTATTTGTCTTATTTACCTATAAACATATTCGATTGGCTCATTTATTTTATTCAAATACGTTTCCTGTAATTGATCTGTAATCTGACCTGTTGCATGCTGGTAACGAATATTTTTAAGACCCAGTCTTGGCAGACGTATGTCCCCCCCCCACACACACACTAAAACCTAGCATTTGTTGGGATCAGGCCTCGATTTAAGAAAAAACCAGTGCCGGGGATGAAAAAAAATTCGGCAGAGCGGGGATAAATGTCTATGGTTTCATCCCCGGCAGGGATATACATGTATTAGCTAAAGCAGTGCCGGGGATGACAGTTCTCAGTGTTAGGCGGTAAATCGAGCCCTGGTTGGGATTTTTTTCCGACGTAGTCTGTTAAGAAGTCATCCCTAATAATTTAGACTAGTAACCCCGCCACTTCACAATACCATGTAGTTAAAATCATGATTCAGAACAGACCTTGGCATTACTGTAAATTTACGCGGGGCCTAGGGCGAGTGTCAAATGCAGGGCATAGGGCGAGTGTCAAATGCAGGGCCTAGGGCGAGTGTCAAATGCAGGGCCTAGGGCGAGTGTCAAATGCAGGGCATAGGGCGAGTGTCAAATGCAGGGCCTTAGGGCGAGTGTCAAATGCAGGGCATAGGGCGAGTGTCAAATGCAGGGCATAGGGCGAGTGTCAAATGGAGGGCCTAGGGCTAGTGTCAAATGCAGGGCCTAGGGCGAGTGTCAAATGCAGGGGCCTAGGGCGAGTGTCAAATGCAGGGCCTAGGGCGAGTGTCAAATGCAGGGCCTAGGGCGCGTGTCAATTGCAGGGCCTAGAACTGGATCTGTCGTCTATTTGTCTCCCTCGGGCGCTACTTTATAAATTAATGTGCACCACCGCCCTTGTTATACATCATGAGTCCAGTGTTTAAGGAATTACTGACTGAATTTTTTTTTCATTATAGGACACGTTAGTCTGACTTGTTGAATATAACTGAGCGCTTTAAATAATGTGTACTATAAAATAAATGCTGTTTATACAACGTTAACGTACGTACATTCGTTTCAGAAAACATCCACAAGAATCCAAATCACTCAGAACGGCCAAGAGACAGATTCAGCTGGCGGAAAGGCAGAAAAGATCACAAAGCGTAGCTTCCAACCAATCCCTGACCTTTGACCAATGGCTGCACCGGAAGAGGATGGAAGAGTCCGAATGTTCAGACGACAGCGATGACGACAGCAGCGATGGCGATGAAGAGATTAACGAAAAAGCCTTTCAGGATTGGTTAAAAAAGTGGAGGAAAGGCCCAAAAACTCGTCCATCTACTCCAGAGTTGACACTCGAGGGCCAGGTCGGGAAGGGGGTTGGTCCAGATTGTCAGCTTAAACGGCGGTAACTTGTCAGACGTGGCTGATACGTCATCATACCTTCGCGCCTACCAGGAATGGAAGCGACAGCGGAGAGGAGCCAGACCAGACGTCAGCAATGTGGCAGATGCCAGCGAGGCGAAGAAAGTTTTGGCAGAGAAGGGCAGAGAATTATTGGCCAGGGCAATCACGTATGATGAATGGATGAACATCACCGCAGAGAGACAGGAGATGTTGCAACTCATCAAAAGCCCCAGTCAAATGAAATCAAATGAGGTGAACATGAATCGCTTTTCTCAAGGAGCGCAGAGAAACTTGACTTTTCAGCAGTGGCGCCATAAGCAGGATGAGCGCGAGCGCTGGCAAAAAACACAAAGCATGAGCAGACGAAACGAAACCAAAACGAGGCCAGTTTCTGTAAATCCAAATAAATGACCTGTATAAAAAAAATAATTAAATAATCGTTAAAAATTGTTTATATTCTAATAGATTTTTTTTTCTCATTTAAAAAATAAATTAAATAACACCAGCATACACTTGAAGTGCGATATAAAAAATGAATCATTAAATGTTTATGTGTTTTATCCAGGCCACTGAGTAGTTTGTTCCGAGTATCATAAGTAGTAAGGGTCATCGGAGCAGAGAAAGTGTAAAATTCATCTGCTTATGTAACTTCGGCATTTAAAAGGGATTGTGTGGTTAGCACAACGCCCAAGGCACCTATACTTCCCCAACTTAAACCAAGCATCCATTTTAAAACAAGGTGGACTTGGGGACTTTAATTCTAGGGATCTCACCTGGACAAATTTCAACGGTTCTCAGCAAACGATCGAAAGTCGAACACTCTTTATCCCTCCGTCACCTGTCCCTCTCCAAATATCAAATAGGGGTGTAAAACCGACATCTTTGTCAAGGGATGTCTTAACCATGGTCTTATCAATGCAGTGAGCCAACGGTACCACTCCTGGCCACATAGAAAAAGTGAAAAAAAAAAAACTGACCTGGTCCAGTCATGTGTGACGACATTTAACTTTAACTATAATGTAGGGTACACTCTGGGGAACGGGAGGGGTTGCGGAGCACATAGAAGATGCTGTTGTTGTTAAGAACAAGATCTGCAGCATGTAGTGACACTACGTCAAAGAGGAGTGGAGGGATTAATCATTACAGTCCAGGGGAGTCATTTGGACTAGGGTTGGGGGTGAGGGAGGGTGGTTGGGTACATTGTTAGTCTCACAATTAAAAGATTGTGTATTGTAACTCAAAATGGTCTCAAAGTCTTGCAGATTGATTCTTTTATTTTTCTTTTATTTGACAATTAAACAAATGATGTAAAATAAACTCCCAGATATTCCCATAAGCTCCCAGATATTCCCATAAGCTACTGCATATTCCCATAAGCTCCTACATATTCCCATAAGCTCCTACATATTCCCATAAGCTCCTACATATTCCCATAAGCTCCTACATATTCCCATAAGTTCCTACATATTCCCATAAGCTCCCAGATATTCACATTCTCTCTTTCTCTCTCTCTCTCTCTCTCTCTCTCTCTCTCTCTCTCTCTCTCTCTCTCTCTCTTTCCTTATCTCTCTTTTTCGATAGTTGACATAGACTTGAATCTACTTATGCATTGCAGTTGATCATTGTATAGCAGAAAATTGAAACGAAGCTTATAGTCTGTTTCAAATATTGAAAAATAGGAGTAGAATTTGCTGATGCGTAAATTTTTGACCTTACGTGGTTGAAAATACACACAAGCCTATAGTCCCATTCCCCAAATACTAAACAGGAGTAGAATCAATTGGCACATATTCCCATAAGCTCTCAGATATTTCCATAAGTTCCTACATATACCCATAAGGTCCCATATATTGCCATAAGCTCCAAGATATTCCTATAAGCTCCTACATACTCCATAAGCTCCTAATAATCCCATAAGCTCCTACATATTCCCAAAATCTCCTACATATTGCCATAAGCTCCTTATATTCCCATAAGCTCCTACATATTCCCATAAGCTCCTACATATTCCAATAAGCTCCTGCATATTCCCATTATCACAATATACTTATAAATGAATACAAACAACAATACTCGAGGTTAGTCAAAACAATGTATTCTCTCCTTCAACAACAACAACCGTCACTACAACGCACCTTTTTCTACTTCCGTTCAACATAAACATTCATTTAGTGCACTGTCATGGGGAATACCCTGTGACATACCCTCCACCTTTACAGAAACAATGCTAATTGTTTTTTTTTATTTATAAAAAGGATAACCCAAAACAATCAATAACATCATCAAGAACAAAATAACCCCAAGTACCCAATCCTGATGTGGCTGCAAAATCCAACAAACCACCATCACAACAGTAAACCTCCATTTAGTGCACTTGAGAATAATAACCTCCCATATACAATGTTAACAACAAAAAATATAATATATTGAATATACGTATTAACAAAATGCCAAATAATAACATAATAGTTCTGGGACATCTTCCCCTTCAATAAACAAATAACTTAAAATGTATCCTATCCAACCGAATGTCCTAATTAGTAATATTCATTACTAACAAAATGACCAAATAATGGCAATTATGGTAACATGACATCGAATACATATATTATAACGAAAAAAATTACAATAAATTCAAATAACATAACGATAGTTATGTCTACTCAATCACTAAGTAAGTGTCTTTAGGGCTGCCGTCGTCTGCCTTCCAAACACATGTGTCCTTGATGCCGGTTCTGTCATCTCTCGGTTGTTTAGATAACGTTTCCACCACCTGGTCCCAAGTAGCACCTCCACAATAACTGTGAAGTCTGGTGGTAGCAACACCCATCGGTTACTCTGACGTTGATGAATTTGCGTTTGTTCAGGAAGTTCAAGGGTGCATGACCTCTCTGAAGTATGAAGTAGCCGAACGATTCATAGGCGACCATGGTGATGACCCCCAGGTGCCTGTAGGCCAGAGTAAAGGTCTGATAGAGTATTTTGATAAATGAAACCACAGCCAAAGTGCAGCTCATGTAGGTGATGTGGTTTGGTATGTTGTTCACATTGCCGAGGTCGAAGTATTCTCTCCACTCTTCGCTGGCCGAGAAATAGTTTTCCCGAGCTGGATAGCCTGTTGAATGTGAAATATATTTACGATGAAACCAATGAAGATGGCCAGACATATTTTACGCTTCATGAACTTCAGCCAGAAGAAAGGGTCGCCTAGGTACACTACAGGCCCAGTACTTCTTTCCCGTGATGTGGATATCCCACAAGTTTTGTAACACACAGGTTCTGAATCATTTGCACTGCCAGCCCTGAGTACCTGCACGGAAGTCTGGCCTGCTGCCTCAACGTTCTGCTTAGTCTCAACGTTCAACGTTGTCTCAATGTTCTCCAGCTTTTTGTAGACAACGGAATGCTTTTTAATCTTTACAGGGTTGTCATGAAAACAATCTTCATCATCCCTCACCTTCTGTATCTTCTTTGCCTCCTGTATCTTTTCCACCTTCTGCTGTACTGCCTTACTCTGTCGTATGATCCGTTTGACAGGTCGCCTCAGCATGTTGGCTGACCTCCCCTGACATTCCGCATTCGTCATCTGTATAGCCTCTGTCTGACATGGCATCTCCCTCCTCTGCATGACCTCAGTCTGACATGACATCTCCTTCATCTGCATGATCTCTGTCTGACATGACATCTCCATCTGCATGGCCTCTGTCTGACATGCCGCCTCCTTCATCTCCCTGACCTCTGTCTGACATGACATCTCCTTCCTCTGCTTGACTTCTGTCTGACATGACATCGCCTTCAACTGCACGACAACAGTCTGACAACTCAGATCTACCTCCTGACCAACCTCTGTCTTATTGTTAGAGCTAACTGATTCCTTTGTTTATTGACCTTCTGGCTCACTTGTGCGAATCGATAATTGCCTAATGATCGTTGTTCATACCTCACACAGCCACTGTGTTCAGTAGTGTCAAACATCGTTCTCTCTATATGTTCGTGCTTCGCCCTGACTTGTTGTCTTTGCATCATCTGCTGGTCTTCTAATTCTAATTGTTTAATTTCAGATTCAGTCTTTCCAAAATACTTCCAAGCCGACTCTAATTCCTCCTCCTCTTCATTCTGTTCCTTTCTTGCTTGAACTCGTCTCTCAATCTCCTGCCAACAAGTTCTCTCCTTTTTGACACCATTTTTGAATTATTATCATACCAAGCTGTTAGCTGCGGTTGCTTCACCTTTAGCTGTGCTTTAAGTTCTCTCAATCTTGAGTAATACTTCTTAAGTTCTCTGTCTTCTTCCTTATCGTACTCTGCACACCGCATCTTCGAAGATGGGGTCTCTTTCAACTTTCGACATTTTTTTGCATGTACGACTGACTGAATGATACCTTGTAGCCTCTCCATCTCCTTATGTATATCTTCTACCTCCTTTTGAAGTTTATCCTTGTCCTCATTATAGACTTCCTCTGTTCACGTTTCATTTTAGACGAGCACGTCACATCTCGCAGTTTTTCCTTTTCTAGTTCAATTTCAATCATTCGTAGTTGAGCCTCTCTTTCTTTCTCCTGCCTCTCTCGTTCCTTCGCTCTTTCGTCCCGCGTCATTGCATTCTCGATAAAATCACTCAACTTATCGCCCTGTAATCCTATTGCTGCACCCTTCTGACGGTAAAACTCCATCAAGTCATCTTGAGAATTGGGATTCATGTTGATAAAAAATAAACGTGTGACGTACCTTTCAGAAACCGCTCTTTTTTTTTTAGACGAGCCCCCAAATATCACAATATACTTATAAATGAATACAAACAACAATACTCGAGGTTAGTCAAAACAATGTATTCTCTCCTTCAACAACAACAACCGTCACTACATCGCACCTTTTTCTACTTCCGTTCAACATAAACATTCATTTAGTGCACTGTCATAGGGAATACCCTGTGACACCCATAAGCTCCTAATATTCCCATAAGCTCCTGCATATTCCCATAAGCTCCTACATATTCCCAAAAGCTCCCAGATATTGCCATAAGTACACACCTAAAAACCATGAATTTGTTAGTGTACTAATGAAATGTCCCAGTTGATTATATAAATTGGGACGTCTGTCAGAAGCAGAGCGGATTCTAGTTACTCTGATAAGAGATAGGCTCAGCCCCGTAGCGTGAAAATTCTACAGCAGGGGCCAGGCATTCTACAGCAGGGGCCAGGCCAATAGCAGGGGGGCAGGAAATACATTTTACTAAGTAGAGCAAACAAGCCCGGTCCCCCCTGATCCCCCTCCCCCGTACGCTTCGGGCCTGGATAGGCTACTAAAGCACATTTATTAAAACAACACGCCAAAGTGCATAAAAACAAGAATTATAATAAGACAATGTAGACTTTGTTCATGCACGTGTTTTAATTCTTATCCGTTTGGAAGATTAATATGTTTATAAGAACAAAGAAAATGTGTATTTTGTTCTTACATTTATATATATATATATATATATATATATATATATATATATATATATATATATATATATATATATATATATAAAGAGGAATAACTCTTGCGTTTTGAATACTACATGTACATGTACTAGCAGATCGACGATCAGGAGTTCAGTTAATCATTTGAGAGTTATGACCCCTGAAGAGAATTAAAAAAAAAACAAACAGGGCAGTGTTTTCTTTAGGACACGGGCAGTGACCTCATTCCCGTACATCCCCCCCCTCACTTTCTCCACAACTTTTCCTTTCAGTTGAATAAGGCGGTTGACCGCTCGACAATTTGATATACATTGGACAGTGGAGTGGTTTTTTTTAACGTGTGCAAAAAATGGTGAAACGTTACATTTTATAAACATCAATCGTAGTAACATACAAGCAGAATTATCATTACATTCACCATAACTAAATATTTTAAACCAAGCCAAGCCTTCGAAAAAATATTGTAGTGGGCCTTATAATACAAGTATAAGCATGTAGACACAATGTGTACAGGTTTATATATATATATATATATATATATATATATATATACATACAAAGGATTTTTGTATTTGTAATAGTTTTTTTTTTCTAAAGCATTATAAAAATTTCAATGTTCCGGCATTAAATATACAATGTTTGATTACTTCCCTGCATCTTTTTATCTATTCATCCACCCACATGTCTATCTATCTATTTCTTTATCCACCCATCTGTCTGTCTATCTAATATTATATATATATATATATATATATATATATATATATATATTATATTGGGTAAAAAAAATTTTTTTTGGAGTTGGGAATTTGAAACATATTCAAAAAGTTGCCTATGGTCCTACTGATTGTAAAAATGTAAAATTTGTAAAAATCAGATAATGTCTTCCACTCCCAACTTTTAGTTTAAGGGGGTCCGGGGCGAAAAAAATGCACTATGTCTAAAAAAAACAATTTTTTTTTTTTACATTTTTAGATACTAAAACATGTCAATAATAACTACGAATTAAATATATTGCAGAAAAGTTTTTTTAGATCAATTAAAATGTATTTTCAGAATGTTACTCATTCAGAAACTTCAATAATTTAAAAACTTAAAAGTCATTTTTCTCTGAAAAAATATTTTTGACATTTTGCTTCACTATGGCAAGAAAATCTCAAAAACCACCTGTAAGATTTTGATAAAACTTCTAATTTTTATGTAGAAGAGGTGCATTTATAGAATGTCAGAGGCTTTTCAAGAAATTTTAAGTCCTTTTTTTTTTTTTTTTTTCAAAATTAGCATTTTTTGCTTATTTTCACCATACAAAATTTTAAAAATTCATAAAAAAATTATTTATTACATTATCAAAAAAGTACTTTGACATTCCCTAAAGTAAGCTTTTCTGATTATAAAAATGTACATTGTATATGAAACAGTCTATAAATATTTCAGAAATATTTGCCACAAAAAGGTCATAAATTCCAAGATGGCGGCATGCCGCACCCACTAATATCAATATGTTAATATTTTTTTTTAACAAAATTATTTTTAAATCTACTATATCATTACTAAGATATGAAAATGTCTTAAACTTAAATAATAAAAAAGATTTTGCTTTGACCCAGGTGCCCCCCCCCCCAATGTATGACATTTTACAACATTCAGAATGTTTGGTATAAGTAATATGAAATTGTACAAATCTATAAATCGTTCATGCAAAATATACAATGTACATATGAATAATACTGTTTATGGATTGTCACAGGAAACTTGCTTTGCTTTCAATTTTCGGAAGAACATCCCTTGATTTCTTTGTTTGCAAAACCATCCCATGTCGAGCTATGTCCGTACAGTTTGAAATGTCCGTACACTTTAAAACTAACAGCAGTAACTTCTTTAATTGCTCTTTCAACAGCTTGAGAGTTACAGGGAATTTGATCCAGTATGATTGGGTTGTTGCGTTTAAGTTCATCATCACAAATATATTCCAGCAGAGGAGGGGATGTCACTGCACAAAGATCCCAGTTAATCATCTGATCATAGGATTTAGCTGCAATATTCAGGATTATGTCATTTTTGTTGAAAAATTCTAACTCTGCATGGAGCTGGTTTATGTCGTGCTGTTATGATTTTATTTACTGCATACCTTCCAATTTCTTCATCATTGTCCTAACCGCAGCCAATAGAATGTTTTCTGGATGTGCAAAGTAGCAGTTATTTTCCAATACAGGCAACATAATAGATTGATCAGCAGTATCAAGGTTCTGAAGCAGTTGTATCATATAGAAAAAGTTTCTAGCCCCACTATGACAAGATGGATCGCAAAAATCCTGTTCGCTTTTCTTCTTAACCATCTTTGCTCTCATCAGTATGTTCCTTGGCTGCCCTATCTCTCCAAATTTTTCTATGTCGACGCATCTTTGCGGGACCCAGAGCTGTAGATGGTGTTAACATGTTTAAGTCCTTCAACACAGCTTTAACGATAAGACATGTATCCCTATTGCTTAGTTTACATCGATCCATTGCTTCATATTGATATCTGTTTTGTTATTTGGAACATTCCTCATCGCTGGAGAAGTCTACATCAAGTAGTTCATCATCTTCAGCATCCTGATCTGGAATAACATTATCTTTCTCATCATTGACGTTATCATTTGTGGTTCCTATCTGATCGCCACCCTGCATCAATGAATTTTTTCTTTTCTGTCGATTTTGTAATATTTTTGTTGTTTGCTTGTCAACATTGTCTATGAACATATTTCTTGCCATCTTTTGATCCACCCAAAATGCCAACTCAAGCACATAAATTATTACTGATTGTGGACATTTACAGTCTCTTCTATCCCTAACACCTGCATCTTTTTACTCGAACAATTATACTGGTAATGTCATTTGTAGGGATACTAGCCTGGTCACATAATTGTTTAACTTCATGCGCTAATGCGTGCGCTCGTGAATGAAGGCTATGATTGTATTGTTCCATTTTAAGCATCCACCAATAGCCTTGAAAACATCTTCACTGGTTGGAAGTTGTCTTTTAGGCAATTCAGCTGCTGACCCAAACACAGAATGTACAGTTGCACTTCTTGTAGAAGAACTCATATTCATAGAAGAACTTAATAAAATAATTGAAAAATTAATCAAAAATGAAATAAAACAACCATGCGTGATCCGATAATGAATACACGGTACACCAGTTATATTGAGAGAAAAATGGATACAATGCTTATCCCAGTTGTCTGAACTAATTAGTTATTCATAAAAAAAGGTTATAAAGATTAAACACAAATTTTATATACATATCATTTCTTTTTTGAATAACCTAGGTCACAAATTTAACATGTTCAGTCACAAAAAACTCATAGTAAATATAGTAAAAATTTCGAACAAAAGTTGGGAGTAGTAAAACTATGTAGTTTTCAAATATTTGTACATATTCCATGTACTACCATGATGTAACAACTTTTTAATAATGTTTCAATAAAAAAAATTTTTTTACCCACCCTATATATATATATATATATATATATATATATATATATCGGTGTATTATGAGCGACATGTCAAATATAGCCATATTTAAATAAATAACATATTAAAAAACATTTTCATAAAGGAAAAAAAAACAACACATCCGCAGTGGTGTGGATTAAATAGATCAAATAAATAAAATAAATAAATAAATACACAAGTATGGTAGATTGAAACAGCAACATAAGCTATACATGTAATAAGTGGCAAAATTAAAGGCAGGCTCGGGGGGGGGGGCATGCGCACTGGGCCCCACGAATCAATACATTTACACTTTTCATTTTTTTCCCTGTCACTGGGACCAATTTTCTTTTCTTTCTGAGCCCTGAGCCCGACTCTACCTTAATACGCTTCTGCATATAACTATAATATAATTATTATGTCAATAAAAAAAGTATAATCTTTATATACAAATAGGGTAAAAGGCAAGGGGGGGGGGGAGGATGTAAGATTATAACATAGAAAAAAAAACATGTTTTAATCGTTACTTAACATTGAATTAATAAAATAGTTTCACACTGTATCCAGCTCTTAGTCTAATTGTGTTGGTTAATAAAATAGTTTCACACTGTATTCAGCTCTTAGTCTGATTGTGTTGGTTAACGTTGCTAGATTTCAGTCCCTTTCTTTATGGTTATCCACTCCTGAATTGTTCTAAAGCCAGGCTTCTTTGATGAAAATAAATTTGCCAGCTTGCACTTGAGAAGTTTGCAGCGTGCCGGGCACATTTCACAGCACATTGCCGGGCACTGGTGCCCCCTGGTGCACACCTTACTACACCGCTTTTCACAGAGTGGCGTTTCCCATGGGGGTCCTGATCTTACCGGGACGCTGTCGCAGCGATGGCCGCAGTCTAGAGTCTCACCGCAGGGAAGGCAGGGCTCGCTACAGTTTGAGAAACACTGATGCCCTCTGTCGCAGACTTTTTCACATGGCTCATTGCAGATCGGCTTCAACCCTCTAACTGATAAATTACCGGGCTGAAAAGTCTGCTTGCACGAGTGTCCACATCTGAGGACAACAGGACAGCGGTCAGGACAGACATCGCCGCATTTGTTGGGACAAATGTGTCCGTTGCCGCAGTACACGAGGCAGGCACTGACACAAGGAGCGTCCGCTAAAAGAGGATCAAGTGGCGTTTCGCTGCGGAGAAGCGGTGCCAGACATGAGTGACCACAAGGCAGCGGCGTGTAACACTGCTTGCACGCTTCATAGCACAACTTTGGACAATGGTGGCCCCTGGAGCAGATCTTAGTGCACGTTTGGGCACACATGGCAGTTCCCGCTGTAAATTTCCAGCACTGCTCTCGCAGTATATGCCCGCAAGACAGACTCACAGAATCCAATAGTTTGCAAGGCGAACACTTTTCTCTGCAGAGCAGAGGACACGGATGTCCCCGAGGACAAGATTTCTCGCATTTTTCAACGCAGTCATTATTTCTGTTACGACAGGGCGCGGTCAATGTGTGTCCGCAAGGTAGCTGCCGTTGTACCAAAACATCGCATGGAGGGCATTTGACCTTACAGTCATATTCACAAGGATGGCCGTAACGGCATTTGCGTGCACACTTTTCTTTGCACTGCAAAGTTAGGATATTCACAGAGCACCGCTGTGTCTGAACGTGTCCACATGGAAGTGTGAAGTCCACCATCATGAGGCAAGGAGGGCACGACTCGTTGCATTTAGCCGTACAACGGTGACCCCGTGGGCACACAATCAGGCATCTCTCTTTACAGATGTAGTTCTCGTGATCTCCTAAGTGGCAAATTTGAGAGCAAATGTGCCCACAGTCTAGCTCCGCCTTACAGGGGCGGCCACAACCTTTGAGCTGAATGGCCCGGTCAAAATCGCCCACTTGCCTTATTTCAGTTAAATTATGATGCTGGTGGCAGCTGAGGTTGAGAACGGGGCCAATGCAATCCTGCTCTTCGGCCGTGCATTTGATGTTTCTCAAGAGCTTGCTGTGCTTGGACAGAAGATCCATATCACCAACGACGTACATGCCAAACTTTGCCCTAGAGAGTGCCACGCATATTCTGTTGTCCGTTCTCAGAAATCCGACGCTGTTCTCTGCATTGCTTCGCACAAGCGATAAAAGAATCACCTTATTCTCTTCCCCTTGGAAGTTATCGATTGTAGACACGCGTACGTCATTCAGGCACGACTTCTTCGAAGAGACTTTGAGATCTTGGATCAACTGCACCTGACCGCCGTAGGCCCCAAGGATTGTGATATCAGAGGCGCTGTGCCCCTGACTAATGAGATACTCTGCAAGCTTCAGCAAATAATTGGCTTCAAATGTGTTCAATTTGCTTGTACCGCCTTTAACTTTCATCTCAGCTTTTATGTTTGATGAAAAAAACGCTCTTGTCCATTCCATCTATCATTGGCCTGTTTCTGACCGACAGACCGTCTTTCAAATCCGGATAAATATGTCTCATGAAGATAGAAATTTCCGGTCTCATGCGGAATTGCTCCTTAAGTTGAACGCAACGGAATTTGTTATTCACCAATCTTTCGAACAAAGACAAGTCTAGATTGTAATGCTGTGCCAGCTCATAGACTTCGGTTTTTGGGCGCAGTTGTTGGTGGTCGCCTATAAGGATCAAATGCTGACAGTGCTGGCTCAGTGCCGTGATGATGTGGGACTCGAGGACTTCCGCGGCTTCCTCTACCACGACTATTCTAGGCCCCACCCCTGCTAAAACTTTGCGGTTTTTCGCCGCACCCGTGGTTGTCATCCCAACAACCTTGGCGCGCCTCAGAATGGAGATGTCTCTCATACGCTGGATCTCTCGCTTTCGCTCCAGAAGGATTTCGTACTGTCGGTTCAGTTGAGTCATCCTCTCGTTCAACGACTCCAGGTACCTGGCGCGTTAGGTCTTGTACAGCCTGAACCTGTCGGTGACGCCCGTTCTCCAAACGTCCGTGATTGAAGTCTCCTCACTGGTGGTTATCACAGCGCAGGTTTCGATCTGACGCAAGACGTCGGATCTAGAGACGGGCCTTTGGGGACCTGCGGCGAATGATAAGTCAACACCGAGCAACTCCAGTCTTCGAACCAGCGATGACTCATCGTCACTTTCATCATAGCAGCTGTCAGAGTCATCAGAGTAATCCTCGTAAGCATCTTCATCCCAGCCGAAGTCACTTGAACTCGAGTGCGATTCACTGTCTTCCATACCCCGCACTTCTACAGACGCAGAAGGCGTGTCAATCTGGCAAAGAAATTCTATGTTGGCCACGATTTCTTCAGTGTCCTCACCCAAAATCCAGCTTCGAATACTGGAGTAACCACTTGAGTATATGCTGGCCATCACGTTCTTAGAAACAAATGGCTTCAATTGTTCATCAGATAGTATCGATCCTTCCCGGGTACGCCCGAATCGATTCTCATATTTGTCAACCCACCTGCGATAAACCATCGCCTTCGTTGTGACGGGGATGTTTTGGCTGAAGTTTAAACACGTGTCATTGCGCATGCTCCGGTCATTCATCAAGATAGCAAGTAAATGCGCCTCTGCCGGCCTCCTCACGTGACTGTCCACGTCTGCATCGTTGACTGAGAGCCAGACTTTCATAACTGAATCGGACTTATTCTTGGTCACTCTGCCCCTTAGGCTATTGAAGTGACAGTCATGCATGAATTCACACAATACATTCTCGTCAAGAACTGTACGGTTGGCAAACATGATTCGGTCGGCAATATGTTTTATTTTCCTTTCGATAGGCTTAAGTTCAGAGTAGATTTCATAAAGAGCTTTACCGAAGAATCTGTTCCTTTGTTTATCATTTAGTCGTATTTCTGACAGGTTGTACGGCTCGAGGGCGACACATTTGCTGCTGCCCCCTACTCTTATGACCCCATCAGTGCAAAATTTTAAAATCCCCTCTAAAAACTGGTCCAGTGCGTGATTTGTGTAGCAGACGACTAATATAGGACCGTTGTTTGGGTTCTGAACGTCCATGTTTTCTATTAAGGCCCGCATGATTTTAAGACTTACATAAGTTTTGCCCGTGCCGGGTGGGCCTTGTATCAGAGTGAGCTGGTGAGTTAGCGCCACCTTGACAGCTTCTAACTGCTCACTGTTTAGTGGGGCGTTGCGTAGAGTCGGCCACGCCCCTGTATTCAAAACCCTGCATCCAATCGATCGCTGGCTATTTTCTTCATGAACGAGACAGGAAATGTCGTAAATCGTTGCGGGCGAGATGTAATCTGGGTAATACGCAGTGTTTTTACAGAGTACAATTTGCGATTCGAAGGGCAAAGGAAGGTCGCTCCAGTCCTGAAGACCTTCTAGAACTTGCGAATAGGGTACAAAGAAAGATGGCGATTCTATCAATTTCAAACTTGTTTCCATGGAGATATTCAAAATGTTTGCCAAATTTCCTATAAAAGACACCCTCAATTTCCCATTTGATATCTCTTTGGCATGGTTGTGTGCCAAAGTTGCGAAAAGAATGCTCCTAAAGTCATCGTATGAAACACACACGAGATTCCCTGAAAGAAAACTTCCATCGGAAGCTTTGTTGAGCTTTTTCAACTGAGACAAGTCTAACTGTAAAACATGTTTTATACCATCGTCAACTTCTAAACCAATAATTCGGACGTTCTTATAGACTGTAACGTCAGAGCCTGTGTTGACAGCATTTCTCAATGGCTGGACAAAGTCCTCTCTTAGGAGCCTGAAAAGTATTTCTAAATACTCTAATTTGTCTTTGAAAGCACCTTCAGTTTTTATTTCATAAAGAACTGGTTTAAAATTAGAACTCAGCTCTGTTCCAGTAGGAATGATAGGGATTTCCCTAAAGTTCTGAGGAGGCTGTTCTAATTGAGTATTCCTCATACTGTGGGTTTGAGTGGGCGGTCTCTCCGGGTCTCTGCTTTGAAAGCTGACCCTCATCTTCATGACCAGGTCGAAGTCACAGTCAAATCTTGTGTGGTTTTCGTAGATGAACATAACCGTGCTGCTGCATTCGTCGATCTCAGAAGGTATTCGACTGCTCGCCTCCTGCAAGTACAGCACAGTCGTACACGCCAGCTTTGTGCTCAGCGTGCTTGAGTGCGAGCTCAGATAAGACGACATGTCCCTGGTGAAGAACTGTGTCACGACCAGCGTCTGCAGTAACACCGTGAAGCTCTGGGTGTGGTTCCTGGCCCTGTACGTCGTCTCCAGTATAACAGAAAGCAGCTGCAGCTTGTCCTTGTTCAGAGTCTGGGAATTCAGCAAGAGCTTCAGCCCGTCCAGGTTAATCATGATCAGCACAAGCAGGTAGTCAGGATCGTCGCTGAGGTCGGCCCACTCTTTCAACCGGTTGTATCCGACCATTCTCAACTGCTGGTCGGAAGTGGGACCTCTTCTTGGGCCTGCCCGCCCTCTCCTTCGATTCGATGACATTGTGGAAGTTCAATCTAGATGACAATAAAATCAATCTTTGAGAAGTCGACACACAGTGCATAATTTATTATAATTTAGGCAAGTCCTACCATACGTATAAGTGAGGTTATCTAAACAAATCAGTTAGATTTTTTTTTTTTTTGAAATTCTCAACTTAAATTATTCTTCTATTTAAATTTATTTAATTATCAATCGATATTTATATAATATTATCATGACGCATTGACTAATCTGAACTTTTTTTAATGTACTATGTGTACTAATTATAGCCAATTAGTTGCATATTAGAAATAAATAGATATACAGACATACAGTGATAGGCAAAAATTAATTAAAAGTTATTAACTTTAAAGTGAAAATTTTTTTTTCGTTACAAAGTTTTATTATATGTTTTGTTTCAACTTTCAAGTGTAATTTAAAAAAAATTTTCTTAACGTTTTTTAAAACTGGATTGATCCGAACAGCTTTGAACTGTATTCGTTTACCTAAGCTCCAGACGCTCTGTATGATGGCACCCTGTGCTAATGCACTATATGGTGGCACCCTGTGCTACTGCACTATATGGTGACACCCTGTGCTACTGCACTCTATGGTGGCACCCTGTGCTACTGCACTATAAGGTGACACCCTGTGCTACTGCACTATATGGTGACACCCTGTGCTACTGCACTATATGGTGGCACCCTGTGCTACTGCACTATATGGTGGCACGCTGTGCTACTTCTCATGTGCTTAACTATGATTGGTTATAAAACCGATTTTTGTTTGCTAAGAAATTTAGAACTGTTCATTTTTGGTGTCACCCCCCTAAAATGGTGTCACCCGGTGCGACCCCCCCCTACGCACCCCCTAGTGAAGCCACTGTCCCCTCACCAACCTTAGTTTTTTTTTTTAAATCGCTAAGAAGTTGGGAAAAGGGGTGGGGGGTTGGGTTAGGAGAAATGATTTCATATATTCATTTGCCTTGAGCCACAAATGTAAATATGACAACTCATGGATTGCAGAATGATGAATGAAACCATCAGCACGTTGATTTTTCTGTGAGAGAAAAGAAATGATTAAGAATACCCTTGACTCAAGTATAATCATGTTGTGCAACAATCGCAGGCCACATTTACACAGTATATTATTTTTAAGAATACAAATTTTGATTTCTTCTTTACGTCTGTGGATTTCTTACAGGTAGGTTCTTATTTCACCCCCTGTTAAACAAGTTCACGTTGAGTCTTGACTGATGATTGATTTAATAAATGTTCAGTAATTTTATTTAAAAAAAAAATATATGCTTATTTAAAATCGAAAAAAGAATAGTTTTTTTTTAAAAAAGTTCAGTTTTAACTTTTAAAAAAATTCATTGTAATTAAAAGTTTAACTACGTTTTTTTAGTTGATAGAGTTCGTTAAAGTTTAACAAAACAAATTTAATTAATGCTTAATCACTGTGACTATATAATGAAATTATTAATTTTATTCATTTGTTCTTGCAAGTCCAATGCTTGCGCTAACACAAAATATTTAAGTTTGTTCGATGTATAGAAAAAAAACTTTTTGCATAAAGAAACCATTTTGTTTAGGCTCTTTTATGTGGGACATACTTGGTTAGAAAAGTAATTACATTTATTTACAAAGTGAGAAGGGAAATGACTCTAGTAAAGATGGAATGGAAAAAACAATGAAGTCTATTAAGAGTTGTCTTTCTTATTTGTTCATTTATTCATGTATCAGGACAGTTAGGTAGCGCCACACAGTAAACTTGATGAATAGGCCATCAACTATAAGACCCAATGGAGAATGAAACATGTAAATGGCGGTTTGTCCACTGAATTTAAGTATGCAGTGCCATCAATCAATATCTTTATCTAACTGAACATTTATTTTACCATTTTTTTTTTTCTATTTTTTTTTTTAAATAATTTAAGTTACTATTTTACAATCACTTCATAACATAAAAAACAACGTTTAAATCAGTTTACTAAGCATGTTGTAACAATGCTACAGGCAATGTTCTTACTGCTACATGCAATGTTGTTACTGCGTGATTGCTTTGTGAAGATCAGTTGTTATGGGGAATGGTTTTAAGTTTTTGTCCCAGTTGTGGCTACAAACTAATTTTATCAAGATTTGTCATTTATACCAAAAATTAAAAAAAAAAAAAAAAAAATCAATATTCATAAATTTACCTTAAAATGCAGGTGAAATGAAATCTCTTAGATCCTATAAACCAAAATTGGACGGTTTTTACAGTGCCCTTCTTTCATCCCCACCACCATAGCCGATAGTGCGATGGCCATGGAGGCACGACGGCAGACATGGAGGGAACTTTAGCCATAATCTGAGTAATTTTCCTTGGTCCTCACGGGAGATCGAACCAGGTACCCTCGGGTCAACAGTCGAGCAATTTACCGCACGACCATACACCCCCTTTTGCAAATTGGATTATCTCTGTCTCGTGTCCCCATTTCTCATCTTTCTACCCGCCCCCCCCCCCCCCAATTTTCACATGCTACCCTAGCTCCCAGACACCCCGAAAAGTTCCGAATCACAGATCTAGTAAAGCTAACCAAACCGTCATTTGCTGGAGACTCCATCTAAACTGCTTAGAT
This sequence comes from Bulinus truncatus, assembly GCA_021962125.1. Taxonomy (NCBI): domain Eukaryota; kingdom Metazoa; phylum Mollusca; class Gastropoda; family Planorbidae; genus Bulinus; species Bulinus truncatus. The sequence continues at coordinate 8,212,180 of JAGDYQ010000014.1, read as the reverse complement.
AGCAATCACGACAAAGCTCACTATAAAAATCAAAGCAGACATAATATGAAAAAAGCGTTAAGTTATATAGCTAAATAAACTGTAAACAAAAAAAATATATCATAAAACAAAAAACATCTTTAACGTATAACAGGAAGTCAACATTGAAATCTAATTATTAAACAAACAAAAAAACTCCAAAGGGGTGGGAGAGGGGGGGGGGAATAACACAAGAAACGTAACCGCTGCTAAAATTTTTTGGGTTTATTAAAAAGTGGCCGACACCGTGTCGATTTGTAGGCGTTCTGACTTAGTCATGAGGTGAAAATGAGGTCGTAACAACTCAGCACATATACAAAGTTATTTATAACAGCGATAAGCACCACGGCGAGAACTAGATGTGTAGTATTTAAGCCCATATCTGGTCTAGGCCAGTGATCGACAACCTTTATGAGACGGAAGAGTCTAAAGTTATAATTTTACAATTTTCTCAGTTTTTAAAGAGCCTCTAAAATTGGTATTTTCAATATTATGGTATTTGACTAGGATTAGGTGTATAAAATAATATCATTATTATCATTCGCGCATGGAACTGGAAAGCCGCAATTTGACATCAAAAGAGTCGCAATTTGACATCGAAAGAGCCGCATGCGGCTCGCGAGCCCTAGGTTGCCGACCCCTGGTCTATGCACTATTTGAGTAGCTCATAGACATACTATATACTTTTTTTCGGCGGGGTTTTTTTTTTAAAAGGAGTATTTATAGTTACAGACCATCTGGCAGCCCCCCGCACCTGTTACACATGATGAACTATGAAACACGGTTGACTGCATGCTACCTGGTGAGTGGTGATGGAGAAAAATGGAAATGTAAACCAACAATGACAATTGTTGAGTTGTTTTCGTGTAATTTTAAATTTGGGCCATCTTTTAAAATAAACAATAGGTATACAACCCTTCACACACCCCCACCCCACAAACGGGCCCTCCTTATTCGCGGTAACACGTCGTCATCTCGTTTTAAAACAATTATACGACGGAATGTATGGCGGCTAGAACGACATGCTTCAATTTAAACCAGAGACGTTTGACGTTGAATAGAAATGTTTTGATAATTATTAAATTGATTCTGCCAGGTACACTTTCTTATATAGTATTAAAATAAAAGACGACAATATATTTTTTTTTATATACATAGAATACAAAATGATTATTAGAGTACAATTACCTGGCAAGATGATCGATGCTGTAACGATGACAGGACTAAAACTTTAAATGACAAAAGTGCTGCCAACTAATTCTATTTTATTGAAAATTTGCAAATAACTTTTTCAAAGGGAATTTTTCAATGGTTACTTAATAATATAATGGTGTCATTTACCAGGTTAGGCCAACGGATAATATTCATAAATCACTGAATAGGAATAATTTTATTAAAACATACATAAATAATGTATAAACAAGAATGCATGACTTTGGATACATCTCCATGAACCAATGCCTGTATACAACACATTTTTTTTAAGATTTTAGTTTTTTAAAGCAAAGATTAGGGGGTGCGGTATAGTAAGGGATCAGCAAGCTTGAAATGAAAAATGAAAAAACAAAAAACCACTCTATTATATAGCAAACGACTGATTTTTTTTTTAAATAAATAAAATGAGAATAACTACACTGGCAGCTCTTTATACCAAACTGGAAATTTTTAACGAAACAACCTTTTCTTCGAATGTCTCGTGATTCTGTTAATAATAAAATCAAATCAACAACTGAAAAAAAAATATATGTAATAATAATCGTTTTACTTTGTAAAATTAACTTCAACTGTACAACAAGAAATTGATAGTCTGATTAAAAAAAACATAAATATGTTGTGTTTACAATTGAGGAAATAAATAAAAGAATGTAAACAGATTAAAGCAGAGGTTTTATCTTACCATCGGGAATTCCCCAAGCGTTTTTTTTTCTGCCGTCTAGCTACTTCATTATGAAACCAAAACGTCATTGGTGATAGTTTTCTTTTTTAAAGAAATGTTGTTAATGATTTCAGTTAGTCTAAATACAAAAAAAAAATAAATAAATAATCGTTTGAGTCATTTTGAAACATGTTTTTAATTTTAATATGTATTTTCAGCAGGCTGTATAATCTGTAGAGCATAATTTTTATTTTATTTCTACTTTGTTACTTTATAATACGATTGAACTCACTATTTTGGTGGGCGAATTTAAAAAAGAGAGACACATATTGGGGAAAAAAGGGGGGGGGGGATTCGCAGTGCCGATCCTAGGGATTTTGGGGCCCTGGGGCTTGACCGCTGTGGGGGCCTTGCATTGTGACATTCGACACCATGAAATGAGATAATGTGCTTAATATTTAATGTAAAAAATAATTTTTGACCCCCCCTCAGGCTGAGGCCCGGGGGACTTTCGAATTAGTACCCCCTTCCCCACCCTAGGTACGCTTCGACGGTACCTTAGAAATACCTGGGTGCACTAGGCAGAGGCTTAGTCGAGCTTACAAATAGCTACAGGCAGTGATTTGTGCAGTGCCGCCGAGAGGGAGGCAGGGGAGTGGGGCAAATACCCAGGGGCCGGCGAGTTTCAGGGGCCCGGCGAGTTTCAGGGGCCCGGAGAGAGCTGGCCAATCAACTTTTGAAAAAAAATATTATCAGCACGGAGGGCCCGTGACAGCCCTGCCCAGGGACCCGAAAATTCTGTCGGTGGGCCTGGATTTGTGTGTGTGTGTTCTGCATAGGCGGTAAAACAGATTTCACGATCCATAAGAAAATCTTTTATGCCCATCTGGGAAAGGGGGGTGGGGAAGGATCTTCGCTTGTTTGTTGCCTGTTAGAATCACAAAAGTTTAAAAAGTTGAGTGTTAAAATTTCTAATGCGAACTATTCTCTACCCCCACCCCCACGCCCCTCACAGGTGACGTTAGATGAAAATAGATGCAGGGCTGTGAAGCAGCATTGTGCGACGTGCGCTGGGGTGGGGTGGAGAGTGAGAGGGGGTGCGTTTATTATTAGGTTCATTAGTTTTTTTTTTCTATTTTGGCACTTTTTCAGATCTGCTAGAGGACGCTTTAAAATAAAAAATGATCCGCACAAGGCTCCCTCACACAGACAGCTAAAATCTTTGGTTACCACACTGGTCTTTTTTTTTTTAAAAACTATTCAGTCGTGGTATGACCCCCCCCCCCCCTTTATATGTATCGTCCTGTACCTGGGAAATTCTTGCACACAATCAATATTTATAAATAGATCCGTTTAATTTCATTTTCGCATTATTAGGTTTACACTGCAGGATTGCAAAGTAAAAAAAAAATTTTTTTTAAAAGTTGAAAAGTTAATATCGCCTGATACATGTATATGTTTTTTTTTTTTAATTAAAATAAATTTTAAAGATTGCCTTGAATAACCCGAATACTGTACATGTAGGGAGTCCCAAGGCTTGGGGAGGGGGGGGGTATACGGGGAGAGTCAGAATGTTTCCAGTTAACCAAGTTTTACCCGGGGCGCCCCAGACTTTCTGGGTGCAGGCCTGATTCTGTGTTATGAATTTGTTTTGAAGATTCTCTAAAAAAAAATACAAGTTATTTAATTAAAAAAAATAATAGTTGATTTTTTATATCAATTTAAAAAAAACAAAAAAAACTTTGCAGTCTGGGAAATGGGGCGGGGGGAGCAGCGGCGTAGCGTGGGTATCGGCCGCCCAGAGCGGAAGACAATTTTGCCGCCCTCTTATTTAGGTATTACAATTTAATCTATACATTTTTGCCGCCCCCCCCCTAAAAAGTAATAAAAAGTGCCGCCCGGTGCGGACCGCACCCACCGCCCCCCCCCCTAGGTACGCCACTGGGGGGGGGGTGTTGAGTGATAGAAAGGAAAGGGTTAGGTTATATTTACTTTTCCGCCAGTTAGGTACAACATCTGCCGCCAAAGGCTACATTACTACTACCTGAGATACCAGAATGTAAACTTAATATTTCCCCGGAAGTCATCGTTCGACTTCCAAATACTCCCCCCCCCCCCTTTCCTATAAATCGTATACAGTGTATTGATTCGTTTCCCTATACCTAGACAGACGAAATTCGATTTTTTATTTTTCTAGGTAAAGTGTGAAATATTTGATTATCGAGTGCACCTATCTGTTGGCATTGTTATTTCGAGATGTAATTAACATTTGGAATCGCTCCTCTTCCCCAACGTGTTTTCTATAAGCTGTTCATATGTGCGCACACATTACAGCAGAACACATGATATATTTTGTCTAGTTGCCCTATATACTGTTCTGTAGTGCAGTGCCACAATTAGTTCCAGCACACAAACAAAATAAACTACCGCCAACAGCCAATATGAGTTACTGCACACAGCCAAAATAAACTACCGCCAACAGCCAATATGAGTTACTGCACACAGCCAAAATAAACTACCGCCAACAGCCAATATGAGTTACTGCACACAGCCAAAATAAACTGCCGCCAAAAGTCAATATGAGTTCCCGCACAAAGCCAAAATTTGTTACCGCACACAGCCAAAATAAACTGCGCCAACAGCCAATATGAGTCACCGCACACAGCCAAAACCCCCTCCCCCCCCCCCCCCCACCCCCCTCCCCAAACCCCCCCCCCAAAAACCCCCCCACCACACACCCAAAAAACCCCCCACCCAATCCACCAAAAAACCCCCCACTCCACCAAAACCCCACAACCATCACACCATTTCAAAAAACCAATCCAAAAATTAGTTTTCCGCACACGGAAAAATTAAAGGTAACAAAGCTCCTCCTCATCTTTCCCCATCAAACTCGTAAACATTCCTGTGGGGATAGTGGTGGTGGTGGTGGTGGTGGGAGGGGCTAAGAATGTAGAGTGGGGAAAATGTGGCGCCGCCTCTAATGGCCCCAATTCTTCAGACGCCTCTGCTGGAAAAAAAAATGCCATACACACAAAATGAGAAGAAAAAATAATATCGAAACCAGTTAGTATTTTGTTTATTCCAGTTTCCAAGTTTCAGTTTCAGTTTATTTATGACGCAGCCCCTGGGTAAAGATATAAATGAAATCACGAGTCTCTTGTAAACGGTCATGGGGCTTCTAAAATTGTATATTATTGTTATCATAATCTGTAATGGTTGGTAATATATATAACTCCTACAAATTACGCAGAATCACACTCACTTACATATACAGACTCTTAAGTTTAATTGGAGTGTTGGCACTTTGCTATAAATAAGTGACTTTTTGGTTGAATTTCGGGCCACAAAAAGCGGTTTGCCACCACTGGTCTAGTGTGTATACGTTTCGCTCTATTTTTTTTTCTTTCTCAGAAGAGAGAATGAATAGCGAAAAGCCTCATATATTTCAACTAAATATATATGTACCTGGAGAATGGTTACATGTTCTTAAATCGTGGATTTATTTGAAACCGTGCGTATTTTCAAAATGTTTCTACCAGGCAAAGATTCCTAGAAATCGTCCATTGCGTGAAGCTATAAATAGCGGACCGTTCGATCGATGAACTCAGTTTTTTTTCCCTACTACAACAAAGATGGCACTATTTGTTGGACATGTTCCTAGCTATAAGATAATCATATAAAAAATTGGTAGCTTTTCTAAAGTTAATATTTGTTAAGGTGAGTAGATTTCCTTAGACATATTTTGATTCTGACACACACACACACACACACACACATATATATATATATATATATATATATATATAAAGAGTAAATAAAAAATATGTAACAGGTAACTTTGTTGCTTGATAAGGAGATTAAATAATTCTTTTAACATTAAAAAAATAAGGTAGATGACTAAACATTGCAGTGACTTAAACAATTTTATTACGTAGTCAAAGATAAACTTTACAGGTACAACATGACAATCCATGATGTTAAATAACAATGTTGGTTATTTAACACGCCAATAAACTGATCGTTCACAATGACATACTTTTTTTTTATAATAATTTTTCCTAAAGCATTTACGGAGGCAGATCGTTTATATGTTTTTTTGGGAAATTTGATAATCCATTATCACCATCTTTTCTAAATATGTGTACGATATAAGCCAAAGGTTTTTACATTTAAAAAAATAATCTATTAAGGGAAAGTATATATATATATATATATATATATATATATATATATATATATATATATATATATATACTTTTATATAGTCAAGATTCAAGTTTTTAAAATTGCCTTCCTTCAGAAGATGCGATTTGATATTGCATTTTTCAGACTTAGTTTTTAAAAGCATATAGTATATAAATGAATATTTTACTTTATATCGGATTCGTTTAGAAGGAACTTTCGTGAAATAGACCCATATATGCATATCTTTGTGTCCCATACATCTAACTTTAATATTGCTAATTTCATATCTGGGAGTAACAAAAAAAAACAACTGTTCAGTTACAATGTGTGCAGTAGAAATATAGGAAGAAGAAATCTTAACAACACGGTGTTTACCCACATATTACATATTATACATATAGCGCATCACTTTATAAATAGTCCTCGGTTTTGTGTTAAAAACTCTCGCCGCCATTGTTGTTATTCGCTTTTGTTTCCAATGACGTGTTCCATTCATTTGTTGGCATGTAACTTAACTCGGAGAGTAAACAACTGGTCTCAGTCGTCAAGTCCTTTCAGGCCAATGTTTTTAGTTGTTACTTTTTTTTCGTGTAAAATTAATCATTAGTGAATTTTTCGTATTCATTTAAAACGTTTAACGAAGAAAAGCTTGTGTTTACCCATCAGTGTATTCATGCTAGAATATGTTACTGTGTTCATGAAAAGGTTACTGTGCATTTGAATAGGTTACTGTGTTCATGAAAAGGTTACTGTGCTTTTTAATAGGTTACTGTGTTCATAAATACGCTCTTTCCATGTTTTTTTTATGTTGAAAAGTTCGATTTTTTTTTTAAAATTTAAAGTTGTACACTGCTATATTCACTAGATCAATATTAATTCTTATTTGCATGTTTGTTTAATGCGCTTTAATCAATATTTGACTTTAAAACATACGTTTCTTAGGATTCTGTATATATAATTGCTTTAAATTTCCCCACGGAAACTTATTTATGAAATTATGATCATTTGTTTGTATGCCACACCGACGTGAAATCACACTGTGATATATAAATGAATAAATACTTGTATATATCAATTTTTTAATTTCAAGTCAACCTGACAAAAGTTCAGCTTGGAGATTGATTTCTTTTTCGAGTCTTTAAAAAGAACCGAATCGTTGATCCGTACTCTAGTTTAAGTCATGATTTTGTGAGACGGGCGAAAGTCTTTTAATACATCAATACCTTTATAACTTTCATTGCGTAGTTTCATAGATTTTTATTTTTAGATTGTTAGAGAAATGTTAACAGTTCATTTACTTGTTTTACAGTAGAGCATCCAATCCACGATGTATGCTTCAAGAAACAACCGTTTCCGGTCATCATACAGAGGCCGGCCTCAGCGAGTTGGGGAGCGTCGCATGGGCTACATCGGAATGGGTCGCCTCAACGACTGGATCAGGCTCAGAGATAGACCTGAAGATCTCATGCCCTGGATGCTTTCCAACGTGCCGGAGTTGACAGATTTTTTGAACTCTGGCTCGATAGATAACAGGGCCATGGAACTCTTCATGATTTGTTTGCAAACAGTCCTTGAGGTTTCCAGCTTTGACCAGAGTTTTAACAAACTGTTGAAGACTTTGGCTGCCACAAATTTTTACGGTGTTCACTTAATGAAATATTTCAATCAAAGGTACGGATCAAATATGAGGGATGATACGGAGACGTGTCTCCGTTATATCATTGAAACATCCAGCAGGATTCCTTCTTCGGCTTCAGAGTGTCTTGATATATTAAAATATATAGTAAGTAATTATTCTCACTTACAGTGTGATATAAATCTACTCAATGAAGCTATTGAAAAGTTCAACGGAGCAAATAAAACTAGGGCTAAAAAAGATCGACATCGCTCGAGGAGGTGGCGAGATGACGATGAGCCGCCGGAGGACATATGAGACATTTCCATTTTCCCAACCAGGCAGGACTTGGACAAAGACTTTGCCCCATTTCTACGTGAAAATAAAATCAGAGGAGCATACCGTCATGTGGGTCACTATTTTGATGTCCTATTCAGACTCATGAGGGAAGACTTTATTCAGCCACTCAGGCTGGGCATTTCTAAATATAGACAACAGGGCGCCGCCTCTGCGGGAATGGATATGCTCTTTTACGAAAACGTTAAAATTTTAGGAGTGGATGTCTTTAATGGTATCGAGCACATTTTGTTGTTGGACAGGGATAAACTCCAGACAGTTCGTTGGGACTCTGAAAGAAGACTCATATTTGGCAGTTTGATTTGTCTGTCCAATGACAACTTCAAAACTATCATCTACGCCACGGTCAGCGGGATGGACAGAGATGAGTTAAAGAAAGGTATGGTGAGGGTTGTGTTTCAGAACTGTCTGGAGGATGTATATGGATTCTCCAGTGAGGACAGCCTTACCATGACTGAGAATCCGTCATTCTTTGAAGCTTATCGTCATGTCTTAGAAGGGCTGCAGGAGATGCTGGGGGAGACCCTGCCCATGGAGAAATACATCGTCAATTGTGAAAAGGACATTGCAAGCCCAGGGTATTTAAATCTATTAACAAAATATAACGTTTCTTGTCTTTTGAAGGGGAATCATTTGTCAGCGTATGTGAAAGCCTTGTCACCCTCAACATGGCCCAACTTGACCCAGGTCTGTCTAAATGAACGTCAGTACTTGGCCGTAAAGACGGCCCTGACTCATGAGTTGACCCTTCTCCAAGGTCCACCAGGGACAGGAAAAACGTACGTGGGATTAAAGATAATGAAGTGTCTTTTAGAGAATGCAGCCTCCAGACATGAAGAGAACGAGCCTATCCTTGTCGTCTGCTACACAAACCACGCCCTGGATCAGTTTTTAGAAGAGATGCTGCCGTTTTGTCCAGATGGAATAGTCCGAGTTGGAGGAAAGAATGACTCAGAGAAATTGAAAAAGTTTAACCTGAAAGAGCTGCGTCGGAAAAATTCAAGGTCATTGTCAACCCGGAACTGCATCAAAGACTGTCATAGAAAAATGGATGAAATTGGAAAGTCAATCAAAGAGCTTTCCAGTAAAATGCAAATTCTGCATCTTTCTATTTCTTCCGAGAAAACTCTCCAGCCGTTTATGCTGAAAAGACATTTTCGAGAATTTAGTACATTTCCAGGCAGAACGATGAGGACTTGGCTGAATTCTTCAGATGTTGAGCTTAAGGATCATGTCAAGAAAGTTGTAGAGGAGCATCTAGTAAAACTTTTTCTATCAGAGAAAACTACTTTGCCTGACGAAGAGTTTAATTTTATCCTCCCGATTACAGCAGAGCAGAAGATGAGAGTATATTTTTACTGGAAACAGTTGTATGAAGAAAGCTACACTGACTTTGATATTAAAGATGATCTTATCAGTGAAAATGTATTAAAGTCTTTTATCGATCACAGAGTTTACCAGATCATTAGAAGACGTCATGGAAATCTTAAAGCTTGGCTGCTTGGTTCAAGCGTTGGTGAAATGCTCAACACAATAGAAGAAATAAAGACAAAAAGAAAACAGAGCCAGTTTAGAGTTTTCGATGACAAAGATGAGTACACGCGCATCCGTGAGCAGAGACAGTTTGAAGATGACAGTGACAGTGAGGAGGAAATGTCGCAGGCGACAAAAGGTCCAGCCGCACGAGCCCAAATGTCTATACTACAAAAGTGTAAGTTGCTTGGAATTGACATTACTGGTGTTGTTAAATCTGAAGAAAGCAGTAAACAGGCGTGGGTAACGGTGCAGAAAAAATTGACTGTAGGGCAGGTCATAAAAAAATTGAACGCCAGCGAGCCAATGGATGGGCCAGAAGTTAACATGGTTGAAGACATATGGGAACTCAACCTTACAGATAGGTTCAAACTGTATAAGTTTTGGTTAATGAAATATCTCGATCAGTTGAATACTAAGATGAGGGGTCTGGTTGAGGAATATAACAGTGTACACAAGATAAAGTTAGAGCAGAGACAGATGGAAGATGTTCATATTCTACAAGACGCGAAAGTGATCGGCATGACTACGACTGGTGCGGCGAAACACCGCAAAGTTTTACAAAACGTCGGGCCTAAAATAGTTGTCGTAGAGGAGGCGGCTGAAGTTCTTGAAGCCCACATCGTCACAGCTTTGAGCCGGCACTGCCAGCATTTGATTCTCATTGGTGATCACCAGCAGCTCAGGCCTAAAACAGAAGTTTACGACTGGAAATTTCCTTGTTTGAGAGACTCGTGAAGAACAACATAAACTGCATCCAGTTAACGGAGCAGCATCGCATGAGGCCAGAGATCTCCAAGTACATGAAACATATTTACCCCCACCTGAAAGACAGCCAGTCAGTTTTCAACAGAGAACATGTCATGGGTATGGACAAAGATATTTTCTTTATCACTCATGACAGGTCAGAGGGAGTCGTCCAGCACAGTAAAAGTAAACTGAATGAATACGAAGCCAACTATTTGATTAAACTGGCGCAGTACTTAGTTATCCAGGGCTACTCTAGCAGCGACATCACAGTCCTAGCGACTTATGGTGGACAAGTCTCTCTGATCAAAGAATGTTTAGCCAGTCTCAATGACCAGTCTTTAGATGATCTTCGTGTATCCACTGTTGACAATTTCCAAGGGGAGCAAAACAAAATTATTTTACTATCCCTGGTTCGTAGCAACAGACAAGGCAGTGTGGGGTTTCTGAGCACAGACAACAGAATCTGTGTGGCTCTGTCCAGGGCACAGTTTGGTATGTATGTCATTGGTAATGTCGACCTCTTATCTCAACACAGCGACCTCTGGGCCAAGATGAATGCAACCGCCATAGAGAGCTCCGAAATCGGGCAACACCTTCACCTACGCTGTAAGCAGCACCACCGACAGACTGTTATAAAAACGTATTCTGACTTTGACTTAATAATCGACGGTGGGTGTGGAAAAAGCTGTAGGCAACTCTTATCATGTGGACATATTTGTCCATATTTTTGTCACGCTACAAATCACAATGTGTTAATCTGCAAACAACCGTGCACCGAGAAATGTGAAAGGGGGCATATTTGTCAAAGCAAATGTTCAGAAAAGCCGTGCCCGCCTTGCTCTGCAGGCATGGAAGTCGCACTCCAGTGTAAGCACACTCTTACAATAAAATGTCACCAATACAAAACCCCGCTGTCTGCTGAATGTGAGCAAGAGTGCACCAAGTTTTGCATAATGGGACATAAGTGTAAAGGGAAATGTTCCAAGAGTTGTCCCCCCTGTTTAGAGAAACTGATATGCGGGCACGTTTGCATGAACAGACCAGCGCATGTAGAAAAACCTGCCAGAAAAGTACAGTGTTTTCAGAGTTGTCTCAAGAAATGTGTCAATGGGCACTCTTGTCCGACTATCTGTGGAGAGCATTGTCCGTCTTCATGCGCCGCTCATTTACCGTGTCAACAACCTTGCGGACAAAATTTTGATATAGCCAACGCCAGATCACAACGAAATGCCAGAATGACAAGCAAAATTGTGTGCTCACAAGAATGCCACAAAAAGTGCCACAGGGGGCTTCATCCCTGCACAGGCAGGTGTTCAGGAGAATGCCCCCCATGCCCAGCTAGTACAAAGCTCAGATTTGCCTGTGGACACATTAACGTACTGGAATGCCACAAAGATGACAAAATACAAAAGTGTGAGCAGACGTGTCTCAAGAAATGTAACAATGGACACCCCTGTCCATCCAACTGTTCCGACAAGTGTCCACCTACATGCACTTTGAAATTATCATGTGGACACGCGTGTGGGCGAGGTTTTAATCTGTATAGTCTTTCACAATGGTCAGCCAGATTGACTGATAGAAGAGTAGAATGTTCACAGGACTGTAAGAAATTGTGTCCAAGGGGGCGTCACCCCTGCAAGGGCAAGTGCTCCGAAGAATGCCCCCCATGTCCAGTTCTCGTAAAGTATGAACTTACATGCGGACACACCGGTGATCTGGAATGTCACAAAGATCCGTCAAAACACAAATGGATCTGTCAAACCTGTAGTGTGAAGAAGGTCTTGCTTCCTTGTGGTCATTCGGTGAGCAGAGATAAAATGAGCGAACCATGCCCACGGTGCAGTCTGCTGGAAAGATTTAGATATTTACGATTGTAAAATATCAGTGGACACTGTTGACTATATATCAATCTACGGATGTAAATAAGACACATCCCGACAGACACATTTTTTTTTTAATTCAGACTGTGATTTTTTATTAAATTATTATTTTGTGATAGATTATTTTATATATATTTTTTTAAATTTGATAACGAATTTCTATATTTTTTTTTATTGTAGTCACAATTGTTTATTATTTTTTAACGACTCCCCAAAAAAAAAAATTGAAAACGTGCCCTAGTTTTTTTGTTTATAACACAATCTATACATCAAACACAGTAACTATTTACTCGGCTGCTTCTTTCAAACTCGTATTTGTTTATTAATTAATTCCTGTTATGACATTGTTTTTTTTTGTTTTAAGATTTTAAAACGCACATAACGCTATTACACACACACACACACACACTCAAACACACACACACATACACGCACGCACGCGTTAAATAATTCGTTCTTGCCCTGTGTCATTACATTTTTTTTTCCAAGTCAGAATTGAAATTCACTGTGCAATCCTGTAAATGTTCAAAGATTCAGTATTTGAACAAGCTTTTGATAAAACTGTTAAAACACACAATCCAATTGAGTTGTTTGTATCTATTCCAAATAATTAAGAAATTATTGTTCCTGAGTGCAATGCATTCACTCAGTCGTTTCCAGAGTTTTATAATTTTATTTCATCAATGTTTTGAATTTTTTTTAGACTATTCCATTGTGATAATGCGCCTTTATTGTTTATTTCCAATATTAAGCATTGAAACTTACTGTAAGCATTCCATTTGTATTCCTTTTACAATAAATTCATTATTTCGACTTAAGCATCTATCTACAGCCTAACCAAATATACATTTCTTTTTCATTTTTTTTTAAATAACTGGATTATCTGCCTGTATAGAATATAAATGTAAATTGTCAAAACAGAATATCAGTTATTGTTCTGTGCACATCGATTCTACACTTGCACCATCCGCTCTCTAACTCTCTCTTAGGACTCTCTCTGTGATAACTGCGGGCTGAGACTTAGTCTCTTAGAGCCCGCGAGATAAAACTCACTATGTCTCTCAACATCTGGAGACTGCCATAAAGACCAAATGGCCAGCAAGTTGCCGGACTGGTCCACCCTATGGTCCACCAGCTCGGGGCACTCGAAAATCACGTGATCTACTGTTTCATCCACTTCCCTGCAGTGACGTCAAAGGGAATCGACATTGGGCCTCAACCTCCCAAAGTACGCACCTATAGGACAATGCCCAGTGTGAAACTGGGCAATCAGTGCCTGCTGGATCCTTCTAGCCTTCCACCACGGGTCAGTTTTGGACGGCCGCTCCATCTGACTTCGGACATTTCTGAAATTTATTTTTTTTAATAATACTAACTTAAGTTTGAGTGTGGAATTTTAAATACACCAATAGTTTTTGTTTTTAAAAAAAAAAGATAACATAATTATATTGTTTAAATGTGGAATTATTAATAACTTTTAAAGATTTTTATCAACGATGAAATTATTTTGTCTGAAGATTATTGTTTATTTTTACTTTTTTTTTAATTCGTTTATGTTTTTTTTAGATATATTCTTGATATTCTTTTTATTTGCATGGATTAACTTTCATTAATTTCATTTTCAATTTTTATTGTGTCTGAGAAGAAAAGAAAACCCACCAACCTACATTTCAGAAAAAAAAAGTTTACTAAATCTTACATTTTGTAACCATTTACAAATCAGAGGCTGTTGAAAGAAAAGGAAAGAAAAAAAACTTACACTTGGCACATGGCTGCCACCCCTGACACCAAAATGGGACTGACCCATCCACCATTTTATTGCAGATTTAAAAAAAAAACCTATTAATTTTAATATGCATATCAAACGAGCCTTAAAAATCCAATCATCTCTTCAACACATCGCAGACGTACATATTTACAATCAGACATACACATTTACAAACAGACGTACATATTTACATACAGACATACATATTTACAATCAGACATACACATTTACAAACAGACATACATATTTACAATCAGACACATATTTACAATCAGACATACACATTTACAAACAGACGTACATATTTACAATCAGACATACACATTTACAAACAGACGTACATATTTACAATCAGACATACATATTTACAATCAGACATACACATTTACAAACAGACGTACATATTTACAATCAGACATCAATCAACGTGCGCGAGGACACACACACACACTCACGCACAGACACACTTTATACTTAAACACACACAAACATACTCATTGCAGGGCTACATTCTGGTTGGTCTCTGTGACCCCTGACAACCTCTACCTTCTGGAAAGAGGAGGCGGGGTGGGGTCTTTGGATTACACACTAATCAGTTGATGTCATTTTAAAACAGATTATTGTACCCGACGAGGTAACGAATGACATCAGGGGCTTCTCACTTGGGTTTGAGATGCACTCGCCATTGTGCCATAGCGGCGATCCTGTCCACAGATACCAGTTGTGTAATTTGTGTTAATGGCGTCTGATAGAATGGACTATTTCAAAACGAAGCCTCCAATTCCCCCGTATCAACAATACTAGAGAGGTGAAAATGTCCTGCTTGCTGGTGGTAAATTATATTCCGCCCGGGGTGGGGGTCGGGCCCTCATTAGTTATATATCATATTTGGTGGAGCTTTGTATCACTAATAAAAAAAAATATTGGTTATTTTTGTTTTGCATAAAAAAAGTTCTCTTACATCAAACATCGCTGTGAAATGATAGTTTCCAGGATTTCGATTATGTCTTTCAAACTTCTTAACAACATTGTACGATCATTGTCTTTTGTGCTTTTTACATCAGAAGCAATTGTTTTATATCTGTTCACAATATGTAGTTCCATTGGAATTTTTCGCATTTGATCAAGACTGTCATCAGTCTTTGGTGATTTAATGCCTTTTCGGAAATACACTAGATTTGAAATCCACATTCTCTTGTTCATCTCGGAAGCTGGAGCATTTTTGACAGAACTGCTCTGAGACAATCCAGAAACGACACAAATACTAATAATGCATATACTGTAATAGCTGCCAACTAAAATGCTGACGATGCATGGAACAACAAAGAACAAAATTACAGTTAAATTACTAAATGCGGGTATGACATACGATTTACTGGACGTGTGGAGGGTGACCTTTTTTAACAGTTGAGGTTTGTTAATGATATTTTTTGTTTAGATATGATAAATATCCACTTGTGGCAGTATGGGGAATTAAAAATTATGAATTGTTTTTTAGTATATATATATATATATATATATATATATATATATATATATAACGCATTTTTAAATTTTTATTCTTTGTTTTTGAAAGTCTAAATCTTGAGCTAAAAGAAAAGATGTATATTTATTCAATGTATAGAAAAACTTTTGCCTAAAGAAACATTGGAGTTAGGTCATATTATGTGGGATATTTATATACTTGTTCTGAGCATAGAAAAGGGAAATAATTCTAGTAAATATGGAGTGGAAAAACAACGGAGACTATTAAAAGTTGTCTTTCTTATTTTTTCATTTATTCATGTGTCAGGACAGTCGCGGCACACAGTAGCCTAGAGTACTCTATCCACTATGAGACCGCGTGGTAAGTGAAACATGTAGTGGGTGGTTTGGTTTGTCCATTGAATTTAAGTATGTAGTTTCCTCAATGTCTTCATTAAATTACTGCGTGTTGCATGCATATGTTTAATGTGTAGGTCGCGTTAAAATGTTAAAAATCAACGTAGGACCTAAATAGTAGGCAGTTTTACCAAGAAATAAAAAAAAACATGTTATAAATGTATTTTTGCATGCATTTGTAAGCCCTTAAATTCTGAAAGCCGTATACAAGGTACATACTGTAACTATGTTGACGTATGACTTATTTGCTTATTTGCTCTACTTAGTAAAATGTATTACCTGCCGTCCCCCCCTCCCCCTGTTATTGCCTGGCCCCTGCTGTAGAATGCCTGGCCCCTGCTGTAGAATGCCTGGCCCCTGCTGTAGAATTTTTTCCACGCTGAGATAGCACTGCCGCGTTAACGAGGGTACTGTTGGACTAATACTCGAAAACTATTCAATGTCAAACAGTTACCAAAAAAATAAAAACAACCAACTATCACGCAGGGAACACCGGAGTAACCCCGGTACACGGAGAGGCCGTAGTAGAAATGTAGAAGGTATTGGTTAAAGAATATTTAATTCTTGACAAATCAACATACATACGAACCTTGATGGTCGCAGAGGGAAGAAGAAAAAAGTAAAGAAGTGAGAGGCCTGTTAGTTCCAGTGTGCCTAGTGAGAGGCCTGTTAGTTCCAGTGTACCCAGTGAGAGGCTTGTTAGTTCCAGTGTACCCAGTGAGAGGCCTGTTAGTTCCAGTGTGCCCATTGAGAGGGCCTGTTAGTTCCAGTGTACCCAGTGAGAGGCCTGTTAGATCCAGTGTGCCCATTGAGAGGGCCTGTTAGTTCCAATGTACCCAGTGAGAGGCCTGTTAGGTCCAGTGTGCCCAGTGAGAGGCCTGTTAGTTCCAGTGTACCCATTGAGAGGCTTGTTAGTTCCAGTGTACCCAGTGAGAGGCCTGTTAGTTCCAGTATATCCAGTGAGAGGCCTCCTAGTGAGAGGCCTGTTAGTTCCAGTGTACCCAGTGAGAGGCCTGTTAGTTCCAATGTACCCAGTGAGAGGCCTCCTAGTGAGAGGCCTGTTAGTTCCAGTGTACCCAGTGAGAGGCCTGTTAGTTCCAGTGTACCCAGTGAGAGGCCTGTTAGTTCCAATGTACCCAGTGAGAGGCCTGTTAGTTCCAGTGTGCCCAGTGAGAGGCCTGTTAGTTCCAGTGTACCCAGTGAGAGGGCCTGTTAGTTCCAATGTACCCAAAGTCCTCTCAATGTTTGAAATAAATGAAAAAAAAAGCCCAGTGGACAAGTCATCTTTTCTGAGCTCGCACTCAAGGTCACTGAGCTCACACTCAAGGTCACTGAGCTCGCACTCAAGGTCACTGAGCTCACACTCAAGGTCACTGAGCTCACACTCAAGATCACTGAGCTCACACTCAAGGTCACTGAGCTCACACTCAAGATCACTGAGCTCGCACTCAAGGTCACTGAGCTCGCACTCAAGGTCACTGAGCTCGCACTCAAGGTCACTGAGCTCGCACTCAAGGTCACTGAGCACAAAGCTGGCGTGCACGACTGTGATGTACCTTCAGGAGGCGAGCAATCGAAAACCTTCATAGATCGACGAATGCAGCAGCGCGGTTATGTTCATCCATGAAAACCACGCAAGATTTGATGGTGACTTCGACTTGGTTATGAAGATGATAGAGAGAGTCAACTCTCAAAAACCATCCGCAATTTTGTTTGAATGGAAGCACCAGGGCTGACGTGCAATTTTATTTGTATCAGTTTGGGCGGGAGAGGGGGGGTCTGGGTCCTAACCTGCATAGGCCTTTCATGATTCAGAGCCGTATTGGCCCGGGGAAGGGGAGGGTGTCCAAACTTTTATTTCGCTTTAATCTAAAATTTAAAGTAACGTGGGTAAAAAAAATGGCTTAACAATTGGGGGGTGGCTGGTTTGTTCATTCCAACACACACACACCGTCTGGGCCCTAGGTCGGCAATGACGCTTTGATCCGCGGGCCACAAAAGTTTCTTACATTTGACAGAAGGGTCGTACCAAGATAAAGATGGAGGAAAATATGTATATGAATTAATTAATGTCAATGAAATGTAAACGTCAGTGATATGAACATGGGTCACGTGCCGGATCATACACCAGGACGGGCCTTCCCTGTAGTGGGTTATCTTCTACGTCTAGTCTAGGCACACCAGACGAGTCATCCCCCTTTGATGAACTACTACACAACTTTAACACACAGCCACCACACGTGTTGCAGAAAATAAATTAACTGCTGCTCTTCTAACACACACACGGTTCGCTGTTATATAACTACGTCCTGGGACGGTGAGGGGGGAAACGGACCGAGAATGACAGAAAAATACCCCCCTACACACACACACACCCCAACCCCACCCCCATCTTTGTTCCAACAACTTGACATGCCGTTAAAACAATTGTGGCGGAATGCAAAAGCTCTTCATGCTTCACTTCAACCATGGAAAACTCTTTCATAAATGGCTGTGTTGGATCGGAAATGTTTTTGCAAATTATCAGATCTATTTTTATCAGATTCTGCTTTTCCACTTTTAAAAAAACCGTTTTTTTTTTTACAGAGGAAATGAATTGATAATAACAAAACAAATGTTTAATTTTACCTGAATAGAAGAAATAATCAATACCCAACCACACTTGACTTGGCTGCAAACTGGATGTAGTAAGTGTTACCAACTATCTTTGATATTAAAAATATGCAAGAGAAATAATTTATTTTAGTGGAATTTTCAATTGAAACTTAAACTTGTTTCATAAACTTGTTTCAAAATGTGAGTTCAACACATTTTATAACAAAATAAAAAAAAACAACTAAACAAACAAACCTCTCCAACATTGCTTACGTCCAGTGGCGCATCCAGCAAAAAATGCTGGGGGGGCTCACATTATTATTATTATGAGTTTGACAGTCTTTTTTGTAACTTTAATTATGTATTGATGATAAAAAAGAAAGACTCCGATTTGGCCGGGGGGGGGGGTGCGGGGGGGACTTAAGCCCCCTGTCCCCCCCCCACAGGTTGCGCCAATGCTTACGTCTGAAAAATATAAGAAACGTTAACAAAATAAATTGACTAGACTGGCAGCTGATAAAACCAACCTAGAAAAATTATCAATAATGCAACATCCTTTTCCTAGAATGTCTTGTGATTTTGTTAATAATAGAATGAAACTGATAATTGAAAAAAAAAATGTAATCTTTAAATAATGTTATAAATTAAGCCTAAAATTTTAACAAGCAATTGAGGCTTTGAACAAAAAAGCACACACACACACACACACACACACATATATATATATATATATATATATATATATATGACATTGACTTCTAAAATGATTTAATTATTCTAAAAAAAAATAAAAAAGAAATTGCTTTAGTTCTTATGAAACCTATTTTTAAAAATAACAATATGATTTAGACACGTACATAATTTCTTTACTTTGCGAAATAACACTTTTTGATACATTAGGGCAACTTGGTTCGGCTGGGCGATACATGATAGAGAAAGAGTGGGTATTCATACGTAATTTAAACCCAGTTATTCTGAAACAGATATTTGGTACATCAGAGACACTTTTATTTAATTGTTTTGTTTTTTTTTCCACGGGCTGGGGGAAGGGCGGGGGCGGGGGCGGGGTGGAGATGAGGACGTACCACACAAATATGTACCCCTGTGCACAATTATATTCGAGCCTCCTATATTACTGAAAGGGTGGTGGTGGTGGTGGTGGTGGGGGCGTGTTTGTCACAGGGGCACATGGTGGTCGCATAGCTCCGAGGGTCCGTTAGATTTTTTGTAAGCTGTTGTCGTCTGCTTGAATCAAAGGGGATTAAAAAGATGAAAGTTTAAATTTCTATGAAGTGGTTTCCCTTTGGTGACGTAGGACGTGTGTTGCGGGGATTCGCATCCGTACATGGCGGACAACTATTGTGTTGGTTGTGGTTCATGGGGACCCCGGGGGGGGGAGAGAGGGGGGGCGGCGGCATGGGTAGTGGTAGGTAGAAGGGCGTCTCTTTCAAAGCATATTGTAAAGGGGGGGGATGGGTAGGACTTAGATCAGCGGTCGGGGAACTTTTTTAATCATTACCCAAAAATATTTTTGTGTAAGTTGATATCACCCCATAGCAAATTAAAAATATGTACTTTTTACTCACAAAAGTTTCATTACCCCCAAAAATTTCATTTTTATCCAATTTGGGATAATTTACCCCGGTTCCCCCGACCGCTGCCTTAGATTTGCTGGATGTGGCCTTCACAGTGTATTATAGTATTAGTGTGCTAGATAGTATTAGTGTGCTAGATAGTATTAGTGTGCTAGATAGTATTAGTGTGCTAGATAGTATTAGTGTGCTAGATAGTATTAGTGTGCTAGATAGTATTAAATAGATAAAAAAAAACAACCTGTAAATAAAGATCGAAAATTGAAATGTTTTATTATTATTATTATTTTTATTATTATTATTTTTGGAGCATGTGCTCAGGGCTGGGGGGGGGAGGTTGTCGGACGTATGGCCCAGTGGTGTAGATATTCGACTGTCGACCTGAGAGTTCTGGGTTCGATCCAGTTTAAGTGTAAAATATTTGATTACCGAATAGCTGTTGACATTGCTATTTCGATCTGTTTTTAACGTTAGATATCACTCTTCTGTCTTCATTTTCCCCAACCATTTTGTAAACATACATTTTACATTCTATTTCATTATCAACGTTCTTCGGGGTGGCGTTGATAGGGTGGGGGGGGGGAAAGGGGCATGAGCATGAGCAGTGGCGTAACTAGCCTTAACTGCTCCTGGGGCAAAACTCTTAAAAAGATGCAGCCCAGTTTCAGTGGTGCCGCCCCTGGCTAGAAGAGAATATAAGGTCAGCCCGCCTCTCCCCTGAGTAAAACAACGCCTCTGCTAGAAAACAAATCAATACAAACAGAATGAGATTAAAAAGAAATCAACAACATAACGAAACCCATTATTTTTTATTTTTTCTTCAAATTTACGTTTCACTTTCAGTTTGTTTCTTACAGTTACACTGCCCTATGCACACATATAAGGAAGTCAAACACCTCATATAAGCCGACGTGGGTGGGGGGAGGGGTGGGGTGGGAGCCACGGGCGCAGAAGAAAAAGAAAGAGACTAGAAAATAAAAAAAAAAGAAGAGTAAAATAGGGGTTTAGCTGCCCCCCCCCTTTTAGAAGTCGGGTCCGGGGCGCGCGTCCATTAAATCCGCATCTGTCATTCTTAGCTTAGTACTATGTGATGTTTGGTACTATCTCACTTGCACGCATGCACGCGCGCACAAACACACACACATATATGAAGAAGGAATGTGTAAAGTGTAAACATATGAGTAACGGTTTATTTATTTCTTGGAAGGGAGAAGGATTGGCGAAAGGCCTTTAATATTTTTGCCCGTGTGACGTATATATATATATATACCTGTCATCTAGGTAAATGATCGCAAATCGTATATCTATCTAAAGCCGCGGCTGTACTGAAAATGTAATCACGTAACATTTCTGAGAATTTAGACATTAAGTCAGCGTATAAATAGCCGGCCGTTTGGCCGTTGAACTCTATTAGTTTTATATCTTTACTTACACCAGAAAGTTCTTTTTACTTTATATTGTTTTAAATATATTGGATTTTCAAATGAGTCTTTTTTTTAATTTGTTTTGTATATTAATACTTTAAAGGTAAGGAAATTGTTTTACACATGTTTTGATTCGAACATAAAAGTGAATTAAAACAAAATCAGCTTAATTGGTACATTTATTAATACGTATGTCTTAATAATACAATTATAACAAAAGAACAAATTTAAAATGTATCCCATTGTTTTGACTTTAAACAATCATTTTTATATCGCTACTTTACAGATATAAGAAAATCAATAAAGTAAAATATAAACATGCTAGCTGTGACAATCGTTTTAAGAGTTCTGGTGACATGTCCGTAGTTCACATTTCACTATCAGTTCTATAGATGTGTAGTAAGTATATCGTAGACCAGGGGTGGGCAACCTACGGCTCGCGAGCCGCATGCTGTTCTTTCGATGTCAATTTGCTGCTCTTTCGATGTCGAATTGCGGCCTTCCAGTTCCGTGCGCAAATAATCATAATTATATTATTTAATATACCTAATCCTAGACAAATACCATAATATTGAAATACAGTCGATTCCGCTTAATTGGAACACATCGGGACCGAGGCTTTTTGTCCCGATTAAGCGGCTGTCCCAATTAAACATACACATTTACTATTGGCTTCTTGGTTTGGATTCTTTGAGATCTGTCACCAAATAAGCGGCTGTCCCAACTAAGCGGTGTCCCAATTAAGCGGAATCCACTGTACCAATTTTAGTGGCTCTTTAAAAAGTGAGAAAATTGTAAATTACAACTTTTGGCTCTTCCGTCTCAAAAGGTTGCCGACCCCTGTCGTAGACTACACATGTAAAAGTTTACTAAATTAAATCTAAATGTAGTACTGATTCTTTCCATCCTCCGCTATACCATGGCACCTATTTTCACTGTCAATAAAATTATAAGTGTTGATTGTTTTGTATCGAAAAAAAATTGGTAACATTTTTAATACATTTTATGAATATTGGAATTTTTTTTCTTTTTTTTTTTTTTAAATATTAGTGATTTAAAAATGAATTAATTTGTTAGTATTTCAAACAAAATTATTATAACCTTTTTTTGAAAAAAAAAATTTTTTTTTGTTTCTTTGCAACAAAAATTATTAATATATTAAGTTTTACTTTAATTTATTTCACCTTTTTTAAAAATAAATATGTGGATAGACAAAAAAAAAACAAAATCGTCCCATGGGAATGCTCTTGTCATATATATTAAAAGTAGATATACATTAAACAGACTAAATTAAAAATGACGTTGATGTAAAGGGGAAAGGGGGTGGGTGTGTCTCCAATGGCAGAGACTTACTCTTTAGAGATCACGACGGATCTTCGTAAAAAAAAAACAGATAAAAATGGAAGTAAGAACATGTCGATGTAGGTGACCGCTTGGTTAGCATATCCATAAGAAGGTCTACAATGGGTAGCTGGGTGGTGCTTTGGACTCTCCTCATGGACATTACCACCGAAAAAAAATAAAAGAAGAGGTTGGAGATTCAATACCTTGATGGTCAGTATGTGGGTGTTCGAAGTGTAGGTGGTGAATGATACTATTACATCACTCGTCCATTTCATCCTTGCTTGACCTAACACAAAAAAAAAACGTAGGTCACTTCTACAAGCACACTAACATACCAAAGGGGGGGGGGATAATCCAAATAATGAATCAAGGAGTGATAACTAGGGATTGAATAAATACCCGGATATCAAAATATTTCAGGTCAAAAAAATGTTTATGTTCAAACATGGACTTGGAGCCTGCCGGAAGTGCTCCGCCTGTCTGTTGTACACGCTTGTGACTTCACCTGGAGCTCATTAAATAAATGGTCGCAAGAAATTTAAGCCCTTTTCAAGCCACAATAAGTAATTTACGTTTCTTAAAATCTTTTTTTTTTAAATTATTGTGTATACCAACCTTGTTTACATTTGTATTGTTAATCATCTAATTGATAAATGATTTTTCGTTTTCGTGATAATCATCTTAAAGTTCATAAGTTTAATATTTTTTTTTAATTGTTATATTTTCAATCATTGATTTACTTTGTTGATCTTTATTATTAGTTTTTTTTTCATTCAAGATGTGCATTACTTTTCTTTATGGAAGCTCAGTTGTGGAAATATTACAATATTTGATTGCAAACATTAACAATTGACACATGTATTCGTTTCTTTATTTAGTCTTTCATCCATAGAAAGTTTAACTCAGTTTGGTACATATTCTATTTATAGACTCATTTCTGTTATTTTACAGACATATATCTTTGTTTTCATTGTTACATATTACATATTTTTTTTAATTTTATGTATTTTTTTTATCGTTTGACATAATTATTTTTCTGGAGAAAATTTGTAATTGATTTTGTTTTAAGGAACATCAAGTCCAAGATGAACACCAGCTTAGGGCCATCATACAGAGGCCGACCTCAGAGAGTTGGGGAGCGTCGCATGGGCTACATCGGAATGGGACGCCTCAACGACTGGGTCAGGCTCAGAGATAGACCTGAAGATCTCATGCCCTGGATGCTATCCAATGTGCCGGAATTAACAGATTTTTTGAACTCTGGCTCAATAGATAGCAGATCCATGGAACTCTTCATGATTTGTTTGCAAGCAGTCCTTCAAGTTTCCAGCTTCGACCAGAGTTTTAACAAGTTGTTGAAGACTTTGGCTGCCACAGATTTTTACGGTGTTCACTTAATGAAATATTTCAATCAAAGAAACGATTCAAATATGAAGGAAAATGCAGAAACTTGCCTCCGTTATATTATTGAAACATCTTGCAGGATTCCTTCTTCGGTTTCAGAGTGTCTTGATATATTAAAATATATAGTAAGTAATTATTCTCACTTACAGTGTGATATAAATCTACTCAAAGAAGCTATTAAAAAGCTCAGAGGAGCAAATAAAACCAGGGCTAAAAAAGATCAACATCTTTCGAGAAGGTGGCGAGATGACGACGAGCCACCGGAAAACATAAGAGACATTTCCATTTTCCCAACCAGGCAGGACTTGGATAAAGATTTTCATCCATTTCTGCGTGAAAATAAAACCTCAGGAGCGTACCATCATGTTGGTCACTATTTCGACGTCATATTCAGACTCATGAGGGAAGATTTTATTCAGCCACTCAGGGTGGGCATTTCTAAATATAGACAACAGGGCGCCGCCTCTGCCGAAATGGATATGATGTTTTACGAAAATGTAAAAATTTTAGGAGTTAACGTCTTTAATGGTATCGAGCACATTTTGTTGTTGGACAGGGAGAAACTCCAGACAGTTCGGTGGGACTCTGAAAGAAGACTAATATTTGGCAGCTTGATTTGTCTGTCCAATGACAACTTCAAAACTATCATCTACGCCACGGTCAGCGGGATGGACAGAGATGAGTTAAAGAAAGGTATGGTGAGGGTTGTGTTTCAGAACTGTCTGGAGGATGTCTATGGATTCTCTAGTGAGGACAGCCTTACCATGACTGAGAATCCATCTTTCTTTGAAGCTTACCGTCATGTGTTAGAAGGGCTGCAGGAGATGCTGGGGGTAACCCTGCCCATGGAGAAATACATCGTCAATTGTGAAAAGGACATTGCAAGCCCAGGGTATTTAAATCTATTAACAAAATATAACGTTTCTTGTCTTTTGAAGGGGAATCATTTGTCAGCGTATGTGAAAGCCTTGTCACCCTCAACATGGCCCAACTTGACCCAGGTCTGTCTAAATGAACGTCAGTACCTGGCCGTAAAGACGGCCCTGACTCATGAGTTGACCCTTCTCCAAGGTCCACCAGGGACAGGAAAAACTTACGTGGGATTAAAGATAATGAAGTGTCTTTTAGAGAATGCAGCCTCCAGACATGAAGAGAACGAGCCTATCCTTGTCGTCTGCTACACTAACCACGCTCTGGATCAGTTTTTAGAAGAGATGTTGCCGTTTTGTCCAGATGGAATAGTCCGAGTTGGAGGAAAGAATGACTCCGAGAAACTGGAAAATTTCAACATGAAAGAGCTGCGTCGAAATCATTCCAGATCTTTGTCAACACGGAATTGTATCAGAGACCTTCATAGGCGAATGGATGAAATTGGAAAGTTCATCAAAGAACTTGCCAGTAAAATGCAACTTTTGCATCTTTCCATTTCTTCCGAGAAAACTCTACAGCATTTTATGCTGCCAAAACATTTTCAAGAATTTAGTCAATTTTCAGGAAGATCTATGAGAGCATGGCTGAATTCTTCAGATGTAGACCTAGAGAAACATGTTGAGATAGTTGTGGAAGAATTCCTCGTGAAACTATTTATCTCAGAAAAAACGGTTTTGCTTGACACAAACCTCGATTTCGTCAACCCTATTAAAGCAGAACAGAAGATGAAAGTTTACAGCTATTGGAGGCAATTATATGAGCAAAGTGGTTGTACCAACTCTACACACCAGAATACTCTTATCAGTGAAAGTGAATTGAAGGATTTCATTAATCCCAGAGTTTTTCAAAATATAAGACGTCATGGAAATCTTAAAGCTTGGCTACTTGGTTCAAATATTTGTGAAATGCTCAACACAATAGAAGAAATACAGAACAAAAGACAACAGGGCCAGTTTAGAGTGTTCGATGACAAAGATGAGTACGCACGTGTCCGGGAGCAGAGACAGTTTGAAGATGACAGTGACAGTGAGGAGGAAATGTCGCAGGCTACAAAAGGTCCAGCCGCACGAGCACAAATGTCGGTATTACAAAAGTGTACGTTGCTTGGAATTGACATTACTTGTGATGTTAAATCTGAAGAAAGCAGTAACCAGGGATGGGTAACGGTGCAGAAAAAATTTACTGTAGGGCAGGTCATAAAAAAATTGAACGCCAGCAAGCCAATGGATGAATCAGAAGTGAATATGATTACAAGCATATGGAATCTTAATTTAACAAATAGATACAAACTGTATAAGTTTTGGTTAATGAAATATCTCGCTCAGTTGAATACTAAGATGAGGGGTCTGGTTGAGGAATATAACAGTGTACACGAGATAAAGTTAGAGCAGAGACAGATGGAAGATGTCCATATTCTAAAAGACGCGAAAGTTATCGGTATGACCACGACGGGTGCGGCGAAACACCACAAAGTTTTACAAAACGTCGGGCCTAAAATAGTTGTCGTAGAGGAGGCCGCTGAAGTTCTGGAAGCCCACATCGTCACAGCTTTGAGCCGGCACTGCCAGCATTTGATTCTCATAGGTGATCACCAGCAGCTCAGACCTAAAACAGAAGTTTACGAGCTGGCTAAAAACTTTGGACTGGAAATTTCCTTGTTTGAGAGACTCGTGAAGAACAACATCAACTGTATCCAGTTAACGGAGCAGCATCGCATGAGGCCAGAGATCTCCAAGTACATGAAACATATTTATCCCCACCTGAAAGACAGTCAGTCAGTTTTCAACAGAGAACATGTCATGGGTATGGACAAAGATATTTTCTTTATCACTCATGACAGGTCAGAAGGAGTTGTCCAGCACAGTAAAAGTAAACTGAATGAATACGAAGCCAACTATTTGATTAAACTGGCGCAGTACTTAGTTATCCAGGGTTACTCTAGCAGCGACATCACAGTCCTAGCGACGTATGGTGGACAAGTCTCTCTGATCAAAGAATGTTTAGCCAGTCTCAATGACCAGTCTTTAGATGACCTTCGTGTATCCACTGTTGACAATTTCCAAGGAGAGCAAAACAAAATTATTTTACTATCCCTGGTTCGCAGCAACAGGCAAGGCAGTGTGGGATTTCTGAGCACAGACAACAGAATCTGTGTGGCTCTGTCCAGGGCACAGTTTGGTATGTATGTCATTGGTAATGTTGACCTCTTGTCTCAACACAGCGACCTCTGGGCCAAGATGAAGGCAACCGCCGAATGTGACGACGAAATCGGGCAGCAACTTCACTTACGTTGTAAGCAGCACCACCGTTTGACTATTGTGAAAACGTATTCTGACTTTGACCTAGTTAAAACCGGTGGGTGTGGGCAAAGCTGTAGACAAGTCCTATCTTGTGGACATATTTGTCCATATTTGTGCCACGCTATAAATCACGAAGAACTAAAGTGCGAAAAACCGTGTACAGAGAAATGTAATTTCGGGCATACTTGTCAAAGCCAATGTTCAAAGAAGCCGTGCCCACCGTGTTCTGTAATCATAGCTGCTCTACTTCCTTGTAAACATACTCTTAAAATAACATGTCACCGATACAAAACTCCGCTGTCTGCTGAATGTGAGCAAGAGTGCAACAAGTTTTGCATACAGGGACATAAGTGTAAAGGGAAATGTTCCCAGAGTTGTCCCCCCTGCCTTGAAAAACTGAAATGTGGCCACACATGCATCAACACGCCGTTGTTTGCAGCTAAACCTGCCAAAAATGTCCAGTGCGAGCTAAAGTGTCTCAAGAAATGTTTCAACGGTCACATGTGTCCGTCTCGTTGTGCTGACCAGTGTCCACCCTCGTGCACCACTCTTTTACCATGTCAACACCATTGTAAGCAAACCTTTGAATTAGATAGTTCCACACACTATTTAACTAGAAAAACAAACGTTTGTTCACAGGATTGTCAGAAAAAGTGTCCAAGGGGACATCACGCATGCAAGGGGAAATGCTCCGAAGAATGCCCTCCATGTCTATCTCCGATAAGGTACCTATTTCCCTGTGGACATAATGATATACTACAGTGTCACAAAGATCCTTTAAAATACAAGTGTGAGCAGACGTGCCTTAAGAAATGTAAAAATGGACACCCCTGTCCATCTAACTGTTCAGACAAGTGTCCACTTACATGCACTTTCCAGATACCATGTCAACATCCATGCGGACAAAGTTTTGAATTGGACAGAGCCATTTCAAACAAAAATGTGGAAATAAGAAGTAAAATTGTGTGCTTACACGACTGCCAGAAAAAGTGCCCCAGGGAGCTTCACCCCTGCACAGGCAAGTGTTCACAGGAATGCCCTCCATGCGTAGCTCTGAGAAGGTACAGATTTACCTGTGGTCACATCAATGTACTGGAATGTCACAAAGATCCTTTAAAACACAAGTGTGAGCAGACGTGTCTCAAGAAATGTAAACATGGACATCCCTGTCCATCTCGCTGTACAGACAAGTGTCCACTTACATGCACTTTCCTGCTACCATGTCAACACCCCTGTGGACAAAGTTTTGAATTGGACATTGCCAGACCAAACCAAAATGTGGAAATAAGAAGTAAAACTGTGTGCTCCCACGCCTGCCAGAAAAAGTGCCCCAGGGGGCTTCACCCATGCGCAGGCAAGTGTTCAGAGGAATGCCCTCCATGCGTAGCTCTGAGAAGGTACTTATTTCCTTGTGGACATAATGATATACTCCAGTGTCACAAAGATCCTTTAAAACTCAAGTGTTTGCAGAAGTGTCCCAAGAAATGTAAAAATGGACACCCCTGTCCATCTAACTGTTCAGACAAGTGTCCACTTATATGCACTTTCCAGATACCATGTCAACACCCCTGTGGACAAAGTTTTGAATTGGGCAGTGCCATTTCAAACAAAAATGTGGAAATTAGAAGTAAAATTGTGTGCTCACACGACTGCCAGAAAAAGTGCACCAGGGGGCTTCACCCCTGCACAGGCAAGTGTTCACAGGAATGCCCTCCATGCGTAGCTCTGAGAAGGTACAGATTTACCTGTGGTCACATCAACGTACTGGAATGTCACAAAGATCCTTTAAAACACAAATGTGACCAGGTGTGTCTTAAGAAATGTAATAATGGACACCCCTGTCCATCTAACTGTTCAGACAAGTGTCCACTTACATGCACTTTCCAGCTACCATGTCAACATCCATGCGGAAAAAGTTTTAAATTGGACAGTGCCATACAAAACCAAAATTTGGAAATTAGAAGTAAAATTGTGTGCTCACACGACTGCCAGAAAAAGTGCCACATGGGGCTTCACCCCTGCACAGGCAAGTGTTCACAGGAATGCCCTCCATGCGCAGCCCTGAGAAGGTACAGATTTACCTGTGGTCACATCAATGTACTGGAATGTCACAAAGATCCTTTAAAACACAATTGTGAGCAAATGTGTCATAAAACATGTAAAAATGGACACTCTTGTCCATCTCGCTGTTCAAACATCTGTCCCACATCATGTACTTTGCAATTGTCATGCCGACACCCCTGTGGACAAAGTTTTGAATTGGATAGTGTTTCAAATTGGTCAGCCGTATTGATAAACGGAACTGTGTGTTCACATGATTGTCAGAAAAAGTGTCCAAGGGGGCATCACCCATGCAAGGGCAAGTGCTCCGAAGAATGCCCTCCATGTCCAGTTCTTATAAGGTATAGACTTACATGCGGACACACCGGTGATCTGGAATGTCACAAAGATCCGTCAAAACACACATGGATCTGTCAAACCTGTAGTGTGAAGAAGGTCTTGCTTCCTTGTGGTCATTCGGTGAACAGAGATAAAATGAGCGAACCATGCCCACAGTGCAGTCTGCCAGATAGATTTACACATTTACGACTGTGAAGCATCGGTGGACATCTTTGACTATATATCAATCTACGTATGTAAGACCCATCCCAACAGACACAAACTTTTTAAAGTTTAAACTCGTGATTTTTTTTTATTATTATATTGTGATAGATTATTGTATATTTGTTTACAATATGATAATGAATTTCTTCTATACATGAATTTTTTTTTCTGGAGTAAGTATTATTAATAATTTTTTTAACGACTCCCCAAATAAACTGAAAACATGTCCTAGTTCATGATAAAATCTATAAATCAAACACAATAACTATTTACAAATAATTCATACTTGCTCCTGTGTCAGTAAAAATTTCTTTTCAAGTCAGAATTGATATTTACTGGATAATCTTGTAATTCTTACTACATCGAGTATTCGAACAAGCTTTTGACAAAAATATATAAACACACAATTCAATTCAGTTGTTTTCATATATTCAAAATGGCAGGGAAATTATTCTACTTGAGAATGATACATTCACTCAGCCATTCAAGTAGTTATTTTAAATTTTGTTTCATCAGTATTTTGAATTTTTGAAACTATGCCATTTTTATAATGCACGTTTAAAATTGTTTATTTCCAATATTAAGCATTGCAACTTACTGTAAGCATTCCATTTGTATGCCTTTTACAATTAATTCATTATTCCGACTTCACTTAATGTATCTATTTACAGCCAAAACAAATATTCATTTTTTTTTCAATTTACTCAAAATAACTGGACAATTGGCTTATATAAAATATAGATGTAAATTGTCCAATCATAATTTCAATTTATGCTCTGTGCTAATCGGTTCTACACTTGTTCATTATTTGAAATTCGGAATTATTCTTTCAACTTTAAGTGACATATGTCTTGGGAAAGGGCAAGTCAAATTTACTCTTTGTATAGTTGATACTGATCTAAGATTTAGTGGTGAAATGTAGTTTAAAACTGGCAGTTTTTAGTTCGGGTGGGGGGGGGGGAGATAAATTCTCTAATGAGCTGTACACTTTTTAATGTTCTCCCGCTGCTGACGTAATTCCCGTCCATTAGTGACGTGTGAGCGTCAATTGGTGACGTATGAGCGTCCATTGGTGACGTATGAGCGTCAATTGGTGACGTATGAGCGTCCATTGGTGACGTATGAGCGTCAATTGGTATGATGGGTAGGGCAGGAAGGGCAGATTGGACTTTTTATCAAAGTACCGAAGTTAAAGCTAATAGAAATAGTTTTACCCTCGTGTCAGGTAAACAATGTTTTCATAGGTTTACAAATTTACAAGTTTACACGTAGTAGGCCTATTTATAATTTATTTTATCGGTTTTTTTTTTAATATATTTCTTAGACTTGCCAGGAAATGTTTTTTTTAATAATGAAACAAATATAAGTTTGAGTGTGGAATATTTTTATGAAAGCAATAGTCTTTTTTAAGGTAACATTATTATATAGTTTAAATGTGGAATTATTAATAACTTTTTATCATTTTGGAATAAACGATGGAACTATTTTTTCTGAAGATGTTTGTATTATTTACTATTTTTATTGCTTTAGTTATTTATTTATTTTTTTAGATAAAGTCTTGGTTTTCTTTTAATTTCCGTGCATTTACTTTCATTAATTGCATTAATTGCATTTTCAATTTTGATTCTGACTGAGATTAAAAAAACAACACCAACCTACATTTCAGAAAGTACTATGTACTAAATCTTACATTTTGTAACCATTTACAAATTATAGGCTACTGAAACAAATGGAAACAAAAACACTTGGCACATGGCTGCTGCCCTTGAAACCGAAATGGGGTTCATCTAATTACTCCCACACACACCCACCAATGACTTAAGTCATTTTATTGCAGTATTATTTGTTCAACTTTCAATACGCAAATCTAACATACTTAAATTCAATTATCTCTTCAATGCATTGCAGACGTGCATATTTACAAACAGACGTGCATATTTACAAACAGACGTACATATTTACAAACAGACGTACTTATTTACAAACAGACGTACATATTTACAAACAGACGTACATATTAACAAACAGACGTACTTATTTACAAACAGACGTGCATATTTACAAACAGACGTACTTGTTTACAAACAGACGTACATATTTACAAACAGACGTACTTATTTACAAACAGACGTGCATATTTACAAACAGACGTGCTTATTTACAAACAGACGTACTTATTTACAAACAGACGTACATATTTACAAACAGACGTACTTATTTACAAACAGACGTACTTATTTACAAACAGACGTACTTATTTACAAACAGACGTACATATTTACAAACAGACGTACTTATTTACAAACAGACATACATATTTACAAACAGACGTACTTATTTACAAACAGACGTGCATATTTACAAACAGACGTACTTATTTACAAACAGACGTGCATATTTACAAACAGACGTGCATATTTACAAACAGACGTGCATATTTACAAACAGACGTACTTATTTACAAACAGACGTACATATTTACAAACAGACGTGCATATTTACAAACAGACGTATATATTTACAAACAGACGTAAATATTTACAAACAGACGTACATATTTACAAACAGACGTACATATTTACAATCAGACGTACTTATTTACAAGACATGCATATTTACATACAGACTTATATATTTACAAACTTACATATTTACAAACAGATGTAAATATTTAGAAAGAGACGTACATATTTACAAACAGACATACAAATTTACAAACAGACATACATATTTACAAACAGACGTAAATATTTACAAACAGACGCAAATATTTACAAACGGACATATATATTTACTAACTGACATACATCCGTACGAGGACACACACACTCACGCATAGATACACTTAATACTTCAACACACAAACATTCTCATTGCCTGGCCGAACTTGTGTTCCTGACACTCTCCTTTCTGGTCAGGAGTTGGGGTCGGGGGGATGGGTTCACGCACGTTGCTTTACCAAGGTAAATACATGGCTATGTTTTGAAATACTTACAAATATGTATCCAAACACATACACTAACATACATGAATATATATTTATATATATATATATATATATATATATATACGTCTATATACATACATCCACACACATATATAAGCATACATTTCTTCAGTTGTAGTACATTCATAATAACAACAGAAAGTGAAAGAAAATTCGATTTCTCCAATTCTAAATATATCACTTTAGAAATCGATCGACTTTCTGTGTCACTACATGTCGTCGTCACAGTTGACTGACGTAATAAGTCACTAAATGTCGTCGTCACAGTTGACTGACGTAATAAGTCACTAAATGTCGTCGTCACAGTTGACTGACGTAATAAGTCACTAAATGTTGACGTCACAGTTGACTGACGTAATAAGTCACTAAATGTCGTCGTCACAGTTGATAGACCAAGTGTCAATGGATACACTTGTCACTCTAGGTAGACTTAGATACGTGGCGTGATATTAGATATGAGGGTCACGGTATCACGCGTGTGTATTCTCGTGTGTGTATGTGTGTGTGTTACGTAACGTGTACACAAGTTAACTACATGACATGTCGCCACAGGAAACCTGATCGAAGCCTGAACGCACTTTATAAGTTCATCCTTTAAGGTAACAGTGTCACCGGGTGTTGCTGTTTTTTTTTTCCAAGAAAACCAGCCAAACTCAATTAGAAAACGTGCCAAAATAAGTAAAAATGTAATGTTAAAAGTGACTTTTAATTATATATTTGATGTTTGTTTTTTGTTTGAATTTTTCTAAATATATAAGACGTTGAAGTTGTCCAAGAAAATCTGGCCAACCCACCAGTAAACTAAAACTCACACTCATGCCCGAAGAACAACGCCCAAACTGGCTTGAAAGCAGCCAATCTGGCAACTAAAAACCTGCTATCTGAATGAATTTCTCCCTAGGATTCTCTCTATCGACTTCTGTGTGTATGTATGTGTATGTACATAATATGCACGTTTTATGTATTTGAACAGAATGACTAGTAGATGAATCGAGTCCTTGATGCGTAAGTAAATATTGAAACTCGCTCAGTATACCTTTCAAGCCTTTATAGCAGCAGGCAGCAGCTTTTGAACACCCGGTGAACCATAAACACCGAATATTGCAGTGAGGAAGTATATTTAAAAAAAAAAATCTATATATTGATGGTCTATCGATCATTGCTAGATTTTGCTGACTGTTTTCTTCGTGTCAAACGGGAGTCTCAAAAATAAATTTTCGTGGGCTGTCTTTTTATTATCTCTCTTACTTGTAGACACTAATTTAATTGTAAGTTATCCATTTTTTCCCCTCTTTCTTGCGAATATTTATTAATTGTAAGTTAACACTGATCAGTTGCGGCTTTGTGAAGGAAAGGATTGAACTCCGCTCAAAGAGTGAGTATAGCCCCACGCCCCTGCCATGAGGATTTTTTTTTAATCTTACTGTAACAAAATAAAAAGTGTGTCAAAGGCCGTGAACCTTGGGCCATGTAAATGACGTTCGACCAGGGCCCCGTTAGTATTCATGCGCACGCATATTTATGATTGCGTTTACAATGTGCGATAAAAAAATAATGTAAAAAAAAAAGATTTTTTTTTTACATTCATTACCAACCCGCTTAACTCCCTTTAACTTCAAAGTTATTTTTAGATAACACGTCGTACGTTTCTCGGTGAGCGGTGGCTGTTATCCACCGTTTTCCAAGAAATGAGTTTCAATTTCAAGTAGGCCTATAGATATGGATTTAAATGGTCGACAATTGTAATGTTTTAATGTATGTGTCTTGAAATACACAATACCGTAAGTTGGCTTCGTCGTATGTATGTGTGAGTCAACGTTTGTGTAGTTGACAACAACATAATCTGTGGTCATAGGGTGAATACTGAATAACAGATCAGATTATTAGTTTATTAGCTAAAGTGCTGGATGCTATTCTTTATTTTATGTATACGTCTAATTTAATCTAACATTTAATCTAAAAACACGTTTCTGTGTTGGCGGAAAAAATAACGGCATGATGAATTCATTTATTTTTATGACCTATATGCATAAATGAACTAGGTGAATGAGGAGAGATCGTTAATATTTGGCAAGTTCATGACCAGATCAATCTGTAGATATTGGTTGCTAATACCCATACAGTAAACATAGTTCATGTAATAAAAAAAAACTGATTTTCGGTAGTTCCAAATAGGTTTATTGATAGTTCCATCTAAGATTGTTGACAACTTTTATCGAATATTTTTGATGGTTCTATAAAATAATTGATGATTGTTATCAATACGACCGTTGATTGTTCTATACAAAATATTTTAACAAACATGATATTGTTTTCACTCTACAGCACCGCGGTACACATCAATAGTGACGTAAGCAGCATTAACGTAAGCTTCATTTATATAAACAACAATTAACCTATTTGATGTCATGTAAACGACACATCTTCAAAACGTAATCACAAAACGATCCATTTTAATACCCAAAACAAAGTCAGTGTGACCTGCAACATGAGTGCCAGACAACAGACCAGAGGGCGGGCTTCGATGTTGACCTTCAAAGAGCTTATCCTTGAGTGGAATGCCATACGAAATTCTGAAGATCGGGTCTCGTCCATGGTCCAGCACCAGAAAGAACTCCAAAGGTTTTTGACGGCTGGTGAGATCAGTGACCAATGCTTCCCGTCACTCGTGAGAAGTTTTATCTCAGCTTCGGGGGCGAGCGAGAAACAGAAAGAATTTGAGGGCGTTTTAAAATGTCTTTGTGAGAGCCCATTTTTAACGCAGCACGTTGCCCTTTACATCAACTCAATCCAAAGCACGGGCGAATCGGAGAAATTTCAAAAGGTCATTTCCAGCATCGCTGATATCTTAACAATAATCTTAAATCATCTGCCGCAGTTTTCATTTAAGGTCACGGTCGCAGCTGCCCAGCTTAATCTTGTGGTGAAGAGGATGAACAATCTGCCTGACAGAGACAGACTGTTGAACTCACTGGCATCCATCTTGCACGAGAATAATTCTCAACAAAGGAGCCGAGAGAAAGCCGGTCACAGACACGACAGTCTACGTCAGGACGGCGATACGGACGAGCCCCCAGATAACTTCCTGGATATCTCAGTAGTCCCTACATTATCCGACTTGCTGGATAGTAAGCCCGTGTTCCTGAGACGAGCCGTAGTGCAGGGCCCTTACACAGATGTGCAACACTATCTCGACGTCCAGTTTCGCTTAATGAAACTCGACTTTTTAATACCATTAAAGAATGGACTCATTGAACTCATTGGTAAAAAAGATTTGACTACATTTCGAGGCTCAGATATTAGACTTTATCATAAAGTGAAAATAGTCGAAACATATTTTGTAAATGGTTACAACCACTTTGTTAGGTTTGACATCAAAAGGTGTCAGAATATCGATTGGAAAGACACCAATCGCTTGATGAGTGGGTCTTTGGTCTGCTTATCAAAGGATAATTTTAAAACAATCATAATCGCTACTATATCCAAGAGGAAAATCAAAGAACTTAAAGCTGGACTAATAGAAATAAATGTGAAAGATGGTCTTGAAATACTGCTGCAGTGTACTGTCACTGATGCTTTCGTCATGGTTGAATCCACGACATTTTTTGATCCTTACTTTCATGTTCTAGAAGGGCTGAAAACCATGAAAGGGAAATTCCCATTTCAGAATGTGCTTATACATTGTAAATCAAAGTTAAAACCACCTGCTTACATTCTCACACACAGCAAAGTAGTGAAAGTTCCGCTGTACGATTTATCGTCTCTTATGCGTGAGTGAAAAACAAAGATCGTTCCGGTCCTGACTACCGTCAAATGGCCTGAGGCCTCAGACATGTGTCTGAATGGGTCACAAAGAGATGCGGCCATCTTGGCCTTGACAAAAGAGGTGTGCGTGATCCAAGGCCCTCTGGGTACAGGCAAAACTTACGTCGGACTGAAAGTGGTTGAGACGTTACTGAAGAATAAAGAGGGTTTCACATGCAGTCCGATCCTCATCGTCTGCTACACTAACCACGCCCTAGATCAGTTCCTGGAAGGAATCACCAAATTTTGCCCCAGGAAGATCGTAAGGATAGGGGGCGGGTGTAAGAAACAGAGTCTCAAACAGTTTAATTTGAACAAGGTGATAAGGAAATCCGAAACTACAGCGTCTTCTAGCATTCAAGAAGAAATTAACCAACTGAGTCATGAGCTAAGTGCACTGAAAATAGAACTTCAGCCAATTGAGGTTTTGCAACAGTTCATGATAAAAGGTCACTATGAGTCTCTGATGAAATGGTCTTCGCCACTATCGTTATGGTTGAATGCACCCAGCGGCTCCCCAAAGAAAGAATTGCCGGAGCAAATCCATCGGGTTCTGAGAAGTCTATGCCTTCAATGGAATTACTCATTGTCTAGTAAAGTAAAACTTGGTCAGGAATTGAACATTCTTGAAAGGTGTGCGATTTATTTCGAGAAAGTTAAAAATGTCAGGGAGAAGATACAAGTAGAAATGCATTTCTCTAAAAGAAATCCTAGGAAAATGGAGGAGAGAGCATTGCAGAAGTTGCTCATGTTGACAAACTCGGACATCCTTAAAGACGAAATTTTTGATCAATATTTGGGAAAATCTTTTACCACAGAAGTACGTCATATTTGCAAACTACAAAAACATACCGTACAAGATATTATCAAGTACTGGCTCTTAGGAGAGCATAGAGGGCCAGAAGGTCAGCTCGAAGATATTGAAGTAATTTGGCAATACTTTAAGGAGGTAGGCGGTGTCATGGCAACCGACAACATGCGTGTCAAATATAAAAAAGATATATGTCAGGGCTCCGGTAATCATAATCAGGTAAATCTATGCTATGAGCCTTCGATATTCACTGATTATGCTGATAGAGGTGTACTTTATTTAATACGAAAGGCTGATAACTTGAATCTGGACGTATTAGAAGAAACACTGTCAAATCGCGGCGCTAGGCCGATCACAGAAGAAAGCTGGCAATATGCGACTAATACGCCTGTCTACAGTTTCGCAAAAGTAATCAGAACTTTATCGTCAATAAAGCCCATGTCAGATAAAGAAGAAGAGAATATTCAGGATATTTGGAAATTGGAAACTGAACAGAGATACGCTCTGTACTTATTGTGGTTGAGAAGATTTGAAGTTCAATTAAAAGACCAACTTGAAAAAACGGTAGACCAGTTGAAGATTGAGTTACGAGAAAAACAAGTTGCATTGGATGAGATAATTGCAAAAATGCTCGAACATAAACGCATTACGATCATCGGAACGACTACCACTGGCGCTGCAAAGCATAAAACTCTGCTAGATAAAGTTGGATGCAGTGTTGTTATTGTTGAGGAGGCGGCTGAAGTTCTGGAGGCTCACGTCATCACTGCTCTGAACGTGAACTGCCAGCATCTCATATTGATAGGAGACCACCAGCAGCTGCGACCGAAGCCAGCGACCTTTGAACTGGAAAGAAACTTTGGTCTCACTGTCTCGCTGTTTGAACGTCTGATACGTAACAACATCCCTCACGTGACTCTTAAAATACAGCACCGGATGAGACCGGAAGTGTCCCAGATAATTAAACTTATTTATCCTGGTCTTGAAGACCATCCTTCGGTTAATGAATTTGAGCACATTCAAGGTGTGTCCAAAGATGTGTTTTTCATCAATCACAATCATCAAGAAACTAGAAGTGCTGACAATTTCAGTAAATCAAACATGTACGAAGCGCAGTACGCTGTAGCGCTATGTAAGTATCTGTTGAAACAAGATTATTTACCAAAACAGGTCACTATTTTAGCCACGTACAAAGGGCAAGTCACTCTCATTAAAGTGTCCGAGTTTCATCTGTTGACGACTTCCAGGGTGAGGAAAATGAAATCATCATCTTGTCCCTAGTGAGAAGCAATGAAGAAGACATTGCCGGCTTTGTGAAAATTGACAACAGGGTTTGTGTTGCCCTCTCTAGAGCCAAAAAAGGATTTTATATCTTGGGAAACTTTGACCTTTTTGCTTCCAAGAGTAAACTTGGAAAAGAAAAATGAAATGATTGGACGAGGCTTAATCGTACACTGTCCTAATCACCCAGAGGCAGTGAAATATTTGTCTACGGCGGAG
Source organism: Bulinus truncatus (assembly GCA_021962125.1). Lineage (NCBI taxonomy): Eukaryota > Metazoa > Mollusca > Gastropoda > Planorbidae > Bulinus > Bulinus truncatus. The sequence goes on along the minus strand of JAGDYQ010000014.1, from coordinate 8,172,999 downwards.
GAATTTGATTCAAGACCAGAAGGAGGCTGTGGAATTCCTTGCATGTTTCTTTTAAAATGTGGACATCGGTGCCAACTCCAGTTGTCATGGCTATGACGTACGTCACGAGAAATATGAATGCAAGCTGCCATGTTTAAAGTCGTGTATAGAAGAGCATCAATGTCCTATGATGTTGCTATGAAGCGTGCCAATGCCAGGTGCGGGTAATTAAAACGTTACCTCTATGTGGACACAAAGCTAAAGAAATACCTTGCTGTCTATCCCTTGAAAGTGTCATTTGTCCGGAGCAATGTTTCAAGACACTCCCGTGCGGACATCCCTGTGCCACAGTTGCAATGAATGTGTGAGCTATCAAAAACACATGGTTTGTTATTTTACTGTTGATTACATTTACAGGCCTTGCAACCATGTGGGTCCGAAGCTGTGTTGTTTGACTGAAACAGATTTAAAATGTCAAAATAAATGTTCAGGACAATTATCTTGTGGGCATCTTTGTTCAGGGAAATGTTCTGACTGTGTCAGCAGCAATAAACACAAAGAATGTCTGACTGAGGTTGAATACATTCATCAATCTTGCGGACATGCATTCAGGGACTTCCTTGCTGCAAATCCCTTACTAATATGAATTGTACAGAACCATGTAAAGCTACGTTAAACTGTGGACATCAATGCAAAGGCACATGCTCTGATTGCTTACAAGGTCTAGTACACCAAGCCTGTAATGAGTCCTGCCGCCACCTGCCTCTACCCTGTGGACATCCATGTCAAGGCTACTGCTCAACTCCATGCCCTACCTTGTAAGTTGCCGTGCCCATTTAAATGTGGACACCAGTCATGCACCAATAAACAAGTACAGAAATCACATGCGGAGAACCTTGCGTGACGCCGTGTCGTAGTGAATGCATGCAGGAATGTAAACATCTGGTTAATCTAAAGTACTGCTCAGAAAACTGAGATAACGATCCATGTGGAAGCGAAATGTGCAAAATTATTAATATATTAAGTTTTACTTTAATTTATTTCACCTTTTTAAAAATAAATATGTGGTAGACAAAAAAAAAACAAAATCGTCCCATGGGAATGCTCTTGTCATATATATTAAAAGTAGATATACATTAAACAGACTAAATTAAAAATGACGTTGATGTAAAGGGAAAGGGGGTGGGTGTGTCTCCAATGGCAGAGACTTACTCTTTAGAGATCACGACGGATCTTCGTAAAAAAACAGATAAAAATGGAAGTAAGAACATGTCGATGTAGGTGACCGCTTGGTTAGCATATCCATAAGAAGGTCTACAATGGGTAGCTGGGTGGTGCTTTGGACTCTCCTCATGGACATTACCACCGAAAAAACATAAAAGAAGAGGTTGGAGATTCAATACCTTGATGGTCAGTATGTGGGTGTTCGAAGTGTAGGTGGTGAATGATACTATTACATCACTCGTCCATTTCATCCTTGCTTGACCTAACACAAAAAAAAAAAGGTCACTTCTACAAGCACACTAACATACCAAAGGGGGGGATAATCCAAATAATGAATCAAGGAGTGATAACTAGGGATTGAATAAATACCCGGATATCAAAATATTTCAGGTCAAAAAAATGTTTATGTTCAAACATGGACTTGGAGCCTGCCGGAAGTGCTCCGCCTGTCTGTTGTACACGCTTGTGACTTCACCTGGAGCTCATTAAATAAATGGTCGCAAGAAATTTAAGCCCTTTTCAAGCCACAATAAGTAATTTACGTTTCTTAAAATTTTTTAAATTATTGTGTATACCAACCTTGTTTACATTTGTATTGTTAATCATCTAATTGATAAATGATTTTTCGTTTTCGTGATAATCATCTTAAAGTTCATAAGTTTAATATTTTTTTTTAATTGTTATATTTTCAATCATTGATTTACTTTGTTGATCTTTATTATTAGTTTTTTTCATTCAAGATGTGCATTACTTTTCTTTATGGAAGCTCAGTTGTGGAAATATTACAATATTTGATTGCAAACATTAACAATTGACACATGTATTCGTTTCTTTATTTAGTCTTTCATCCATAGAAAGTTTAACTCAGTTTGGTACATATTCTATTTATAGACTCATTTCTGTTATTTTACAGACATATATCTTTGTTTTCATTGTTACATATTACATATTTTTTTAATTTTATGTATTTTTTTTATCGTTTGACATAATTATTTTTCTGGAGAAAATTTGTAATTGATTTTGTTTTAAGGAACATCAAGTCCAAGATGAACACCAGCTTAGGGCCATCATACAGAGGCCGACCTCAGAGAGTTGGGGAGCGTCGCATGGGCTACATCGGAATGGGACGCCTCAACGACTGGGTCAGGCTCAGAGATAGACCTGAAGATCTCATGCCCTGGATGCTATCCAATGTGCCGGAATTAACAGATTTTTTGAACTCTGGCTCAATAGATAGCAGATCCATGGAACTCTTCATGATTTGTTTGCAAGCAGTCCTTCAAGTTTCCAGCTTCGACCAGAGTTTTAACAAGTTGTTGAAGACTTTGGCTGCCACAGATTTTTACGGTGTTCACTTAATGAAATATTTCAATCAAAGAAACGATTCAAATATGAAGGAAAATGCAGAAACTTGCCTCCGTTATATTATTGAAACATCTTGCAGGATTCCTTCTTCGGTTTCAGAGTGTCTTGATATATTAAAATATATAGTAAGTAATTATTCTCACTTACAGTGTGATATAAATCTACTCAAAGAAGCTATTAAAAAGCTCAGAGGAGCAAATAAAACCAGGGCTAAAAAAGATCAACATCTTTCGAGAAGGTGGCGAGATGACGACGAGCCACCGGAAAACATAAGAGACATTTCCATTTTCCCAACCAGGCAGGACTTGGATAAAGATTTTCATCCATTTCTGCGTGAAAATAAAACCTCAGGAGCGTACCATCATGTTGGTCACTATTTCGACGTCATATTCAGACTCATGAGGGAAGATTTTATTCAGCCACTCAGGGTGGGCATTTCTAAATATAGACAACAGGGCGCCGCCTCTGCCGAAATGGATATGATGTTTTACGAAAATGTAAAAATTTTAGGAGTTAACGTCTTTAATGGTATCGAGCACATTTTGTTGTTGGACAGGGAGAAACTCCAGACAGTTCGGTGGGACTCTGAAAGAAGACTAATATTTGGCAGCTTGATTTGTCTGTCCAATGACAACTTCAAAACTATCATCTACGCCACGGTCAGCGGGATGGACAGAGATGAGTTAAAGAAAGGTATGGTGAGGGTTGTGTTTCAGAACTGTCTGGAGGATGTCTATGGATTCTCTAGTGAGGACAGCCTTACCATGACTGAGAATCCATCTTTCTTTGAAGCTTACCGTCATGTGTTAGAAGGGCTGCAGGAGATGCTGGGAGTAACCCTGCCCATGGAGAAATACATCGTCAATTGTGAAAAGGACATTGCAAGCCCAGGGTATTTAAATCTATTAACAAAATATAACGTTTCTTGTCTTTTGAAGGGGAATCATTTGTCAGCGTATGTGAAAGCCTTGTCACCCTCAACATGGCCCAACTTGACCCAGGTCTGTCTAAATGAACGTCAGTACCTGGCCGTAAAGACGGCCCTGACTCATGAGTTGACCCTTCTCCAAGGTCCACCAGGGACAGGAAAACTTACGTGGGATTAAAGATAATGAAGTGTTTTAGAGAATGCAGCCTCCAGACATGAAGAGAACGAGCCTATCCTTGTCGTCTGCTACACTAACCACGCTCTGGATCAGTTTTTAGAAGAGATGTTGCCGTTTTGTCCAGATGGAATAGTCCGAGTTGGAGGAAAGAATGACTCCGAGAAACTGGAAAATTTCAACATGAAAGAGCTGCGTCGAAATCATTCCAGATCTTTGTCAACACGGAATTGTATCAGAGACCTTCATAGGCGAATGGATGAAATTGGAAAGTTCATCAAAGAACTTGCCAGTAAAATGCAACTTTTGCATCTTTCCATTTCTTCCGAGAAAACTCTACAGCATTTTATGCTGCCAAAACATTTTCAAGAATTTAGTCAATTTTCAGGAAGATCTATGAGAGCATGGCTGAATTCTTCAGATGTAGACCTAGAGAAACATGTTGAGATAGTTGTGGAAGAATTCCTCGTGAAACTATTTATCTCAGAAAACAACGCTTGACACAAACCTCGATTTCGTCAACCCTATTAAAGCAGAACAGAAGATGAAAGTTTACAGCTATTGGAGGCAATTATATGAGCAAAGTGGTTGTACCAACTCTACACACCAGAATACTCTTATCAGTGAAAGTGAATTGAAGGATTTCATTAATCCCAGAGTTTTTCAAAATATAAGACGTCATGGAAATCTTAAAGCTTGGCTACTTGGTTCAAATATTTGTGAAATGCTCAACACAATAGAAGAAATACATAACAAAAGACAACAGGGCCAGTTTAGAGTGTTCGATGACAAAGATGAGTACGCACGTGTCCGGGAGCAGAGACAGTTTGAAGATGACAGTGACAGTGAGGAGGAAATGTCGCAGGCTACAAAAGGTCCAGCCGCACGAGCACAAATGTCGGTATTACAAAAGTGTACGTTGCTTGGAATTGACATTACTTGTGATGTTAAATCTGAAGAAAGCAGTAACCAGGGATGGGTAACGGTGCAGAAAAAATTTACTGTAGGCAGGTCATAAAAAAATTGAACGCCAGCAAGCCAATGGATGAATCAGAAGTGAATATGATTACAAGCATATGGAATCTTAATTTAACAAATAGATACAAACTGTATAAGTTTTGGTTAATGAAATATCTCGCTCAGTTGAATACTAAGATGAGGGTCTGGTTGAGGAATATAACAGTGTACACGAGATAAAGTTAGAGCAGAGACAGATGGAAGATGTCCATATTCTAAAAGACGCGAAAGTTATCGGTATGACCACGACGGGTGCGGCGAAACACCGCAAAGTTTTACAAAACGTCGGGCCTAAAATAGTTGTCGTAGAGGAGGCCGCTGAAGTTCTGGAAGCCCACATCGTCACAGCTTTGAGCCGGCACTGCCAGCATTTGATTCTCATAGGTGATCACCAGCAGCTCAGACCTAAAACAGAAGTTTACGAGCTGGCTAAAAACTTTGGACTGGAAATTTCCTTGAGAGACTCGTGAAGAACAACATCAACTGTATCCAGTTAACGGAGCAGCATCGCATGAGGCCAGAGATCTCCAAGTACATGAAACATATTTATCCCCACCTGAAAGACAGTCAGTCAGTTTTCAACAGAGAACATGTCATGGGTATGGACAAAGATATTTTCTTTATCACTCATGACAGGTCAGAAGGAGTTGTCCAGCACAGTAAAAGTAAACTGAATGAATACGAAGCCAACTATTTGATTAAACTGGCGCAGTACTTAGTTATCCAGGGTTACTCTAGCAGCGACATCACAGTCCTAGCGACGTATGGTGGACAAGTCTCTCTGATCAAAGAATGTTTAGCCAGTCTCAATGACCAGTCTTTAGATGACCTTCGTGTATCCACTGTTGACAATTTCCAAGGAGAGCAAAACAAAATTATTTTACTATCCCTGGTTCGCAGCAACAGGCAAGGCAGTGTGGGATTTCTGAGCACAGACAACAGAATCTGTGTGGCTCTGTCCAGGGCACAGTTTGTATGTATGTCATTGGTAATGTTGACCTCTTGTCTCAACACAGCGACCTCTGGGCCAAGATGAAGGCAACCGCCGAATGTGACGACGAAATCGGGCAGCAACTTCACTTACGTTGTAAGCAGCACCACCGTTTGACTATTGTGAAAACGTATTCTGACCTAGTTAAAACCGGTGTGGGCAAAGCTGTAGACAAGTCCTATCTTGTGGACATATTTGTCCATATTTGTGCCACGCTATAAATCACGAAGAACTAAAGTGCGAAAAACCGTGTACAGAGAAATGTAATTTCGGGCATACTTGTCAAAGCCAATGTTCAAAGAAGCCGTGCCCACCGTGTTCTGTAATCATAGCTGCTCTACTTCCTTGTAAACATACTCTTAAAATAACATGTCACCGATACAAAACTCCGCTGTCTGCTGAATGTGAGCAAGAGTGCAACAAGTTTTGCATACAGGGACATAAGTGTAAAGGGAAATGTTCCCAGAGTTGTCCCCCTGCCTTGAAAACTGAAATGTGGCCACACATGCATCAACACGCCGTTGTTTGCAGCTAAACCTGCCAAAAATGTCCAGTGCGAGCTAAAGTGTCTCAAGAAATGTTTCAACGGTCACATGTGTCCGTCTCGTTGTGCTGACCAGTGTCCACCCTCGTGCACCACTCTTTTACCATGTCAACACCATTGTAAGCAAACCTTTGAATTAGATAGTTCCACACACTATTTAACTAGAAAACAAACGTTTGTTCACAGGATTGTCAGAAAATCAGGGAATCACGCATGCAAGGGGAAATGCTCCGAAGAATGCCCTCCATGTCTATCTCCGATAAGGTACCTATTTCCCTGTGGACATAATGATATACTACAGTGTCACAAAGATCCTTTAAAATACAAGTGTGAGCAGACGTGTCTTAAGAAATGTAAAAATGGACACCCCTGTCCATCTAACTGTTCAGACAAGTGTCCACTTACATGCACTTTCCAGATACCATGTCAACATCCATGCGGACAAAGTTTTGAATTGGACAGAGCCATTTCAAACAAAAATGTGGAAATAAGAAGTAAAATTGTGTGCTTACACGACTGCCAGAAAAAGTGCCCCAGGGAGCTTCACCCTGCACAGGCAAGTGTTCACAGGAATGCCCTCCATGCGTAGCTCTGAGAAGGTACAGATTTACCTGTGGTCACATCAATGTACTGGAATGTCACAAAGATCCTTTAAAACACAAGTGTGAGCAGACGTGTCTCAAGAAATGTAAACATGGACATCCCTGTCCATCTCGCTGTACAGACAAGTGTCCACTTACATGCACTTTCCTGCTACCATGTCAACACCCTGTGGACAAAGTTTTGAATTGGACATTGCCAGACCAAACCAAAATGTGGAAATAAGAAGTAAAACTGTGTGCTCCCACGCCTGCCAGAAAAAGTGCCCCAGGGGCTTCACCCATGCGCAGGCAAGTGTTCAGAGGAATGCCCTCCATGCGTAGCTCTGAGAAGGTACTTATTTCCTTGTGGACATAATGATATACTCCAGTGTCACAAAGATCCTTTAAAACTCAAGTGTTTGCAGAAGTGTCCCAAGAAATGTAAACATGGACACCCCTGTCCATCTAACTGTTCAGACAAGTGTCCACTTATATGCACTTTCCAGATACCATGTCAACACCCTGTGGACAAAGTTTTGAATTGGGCAGTGCCATTTCAAACAAAAATGTGGAAATTAGAAGTAAAATTGTGTGCTCACACGACTGCCAGAAAAAGTGCACCAGGGGGCTTCACCCCTGCACAGGCAAGTGTTCACAGGAATGCCCTCCATGCGCAGCCCTGAGAAGGTACAGATTTACCTGTGGTCACATCAACGTACTGGAATGTCACAAAGATCCTTTAAAACACAAATGTGACCAGGTGTGTCTTAAGAAATGTAATAATGGACACCCCTGTCCATCTAACTGTTCAGACAAGTGTCCACTTACATGCACTTTCCAGCTACCATGTCAACATCCATGCGGAAAAAGTTTTAAATTGGACAGTGCCATACAAAACCAAAATTTGGAAATTAGAAGTAAAATTGTGTGCTCACACGACTGCCAGAAAAAGTGCCACCAGGGGCTTCACCCCTGCACAGGCAAGTGTTCACAGGAATGCCCTCCATGCGCAGCCCTGAGAAGGTACAGATTTACCTGTGGTCACATCAATGTACTGGAATGTCACAAAGATCCTTTAAAACACAATTGTGAGCAAATGTGTCATAAAACATGTAAAAATGGACACTCTTGTCCATCTCGCTGTTCAAACATCTGTCCCACATCATGTACTTTGCAATTGTCATGCCGACACCCCTGTGGACAAAGTTTTGAATTGGATAGTGTTTCAAATTGGTCAGCCGTATTGATAAACGGAACTGTGTGTTCACATGATTGTCGTGGGGCGTCCGTGGGGGCATCACCCATGCAAGGGCAAGTGCTCAAGAAGAATGCCCTCCATGTCCAGTTCTTATAAGGTATGTGACTTACATGCGGACACACCGGTGATCTGGAATGTCACATGGTATCCGTCAAAACACACATGGATCTGTCAAACCTGTAGTGTGAAGAAGGTCTTGCTTCCTTGTGGTCATTCGGTGAACAGAGATAAAATGAGCGAACCATGCCCACAGTGCAGTCTGCCAGATAGATTTACACATTTACGACTGTGAAGCATCGGTGGACATCTTTGACTATATATCAATCTACGTATGTAAGACCCATCCCAACAGATTCAAACTTTTTAAAGTTTAAACTCGTGATTTTTTTATTATTATATTGTGATAGATTATTGTATATTTGTTTACAATATGATAATGAATTTCTTCTATACATGAATTTTTTTTTCTGGAGTAAGTATTATTAATAATTCTTTTAACGACTCCCCAAAATAAACTGAAAAACATGTCTCTAGTATCATAGATAAAATCTAGAAATCAAACGCAATAACTATTTACAAATAGTTCACACTTGCTCCTGTGTCAATAAAAAAATTTCTTTTCAGTCAGAATTGATAAATTTACTGACTAATCTTGTAATTCTTACTAAGATAGAGTATTCTGAACAAGCTTTTGACAAAAATATATGAACACACAATTCAATTCCAGTTGATTTCACATATTCAAAATGGCAGAGAAATACTCTACTTGAGAATGATACATTCACTCCAACCATTCAAATAGTTTTTTTAAATTTTGTTTCATCAGTATTTTTAATTTGAAACTATGCCATATTTTATAATGCACGTTTAAAATTGTTTTATTTCCAATATTAAGCATTGCGAACTTACTGTAAGCATTCCATGTGTTGCCTTTTACAATTAATTTAATATTCCCAACTTCACTTAATGTATCTATTTTCAGCAAAAATCAACAGATTCATTTTTTTTTCACTTACTCAAAATAACTGGACAGAGTGACTTATATAAAATATAGATGTAAAATTGTCCAATCACAGGAATTTCAATTTATGCTCAATGCTAAATCGGTTCTAACACTTATTCATTATTTCAAATTCCGGGAATATTCTTTTCAACTTTTAGTGACATATGTCTTGGGAAAGGAGCAAGTCATATTTACTCTTTGTATAGTTGATACTGATCTAAGATTTAGTGGTGAAATGTAGTTTAAAACTGGCAGTTTTAGTTCGGGTAGGGGGGGAGATAAATTCTCTAATGAGCTGTACACTTTTTAATGTTTTCCCGCTGCTGACGTAATTCCCGTCCATTAGTGACGTATGAGCGTCAATTGGTGACGTATGAGCGTCCATTGGTGACGTATGAGCGTCAATTGGTGACGTATGAGCGTCCATTGGTGACGTATGAGCGTCAATTGGTATGATGGGTAGGGCAGGAAGGGCAGATTGGACTTTTTATCAAAGTACCGAAGTTAAAGCTAATAGAAATAGTTTTACCCTCGTGTCAGGTAAACAATGTTTTCATAGGTTTACAAATTTACAAGTTTACACGTAGTAGGCCTATTTATAATTTATTTTATCGGTTTTTTTTTTAATATATTTCTTAGACTTGCCAGGAAATGTTTTTTTTTTAATAATGAAACAAATATAAGTTTGAGTGTGGAATATTTTTATGAAAGCAATAGTCTTTTTTAAGGTAACATTATTATATAGTTTAAATGTGGAATTATTAATAACTTTTTATCATTTTGGAATAAACGATGGAACTATTTTTTCTGAAGATGGTTGTATTATTTACTATTTTTATTGCTTTAGTTATCTATTTATTTTTTTAGATAAAGTCTTGGTTTTCTTTTAATTTCCGTGCATTTACTTTCATTAATTGCATTAATTGCATTTTCAATTTTGATTCTGACTGAGATTAAAAAAACAACACCAACCTACATTTCAGAAAGTACTATGTACTAAATCTTACATTTTGTAACCATTTACAAATTATAGGCTACTGAAACAAATGGAAACAAAAACACTTGGCACATGGCTGCTGCCCTTGAAACCGAAATGGGGTTCATCTAATTACTCCCACACACACCCACCAATGACTTAAGTCATTTTATTGCAGCATTATTTGTTCAACTTTCAATACGCAAATCTAACATACTTAAATTCAATTATCTCTTCAATGCATTGCAGACGTGCATATTTACAAACAGACGTGTATATTTACAAACAGACGTACATATTTACAAACAGACGTACTTATTTACAAACAGACGTACATATTTACAAACAGACGTGCATATTTACAAACAGACGTACTTATTTACAAACAGACGTACATATTTACAAACAGACGTACTTGTTTACAAACAGACGTACATATTTACAAACAGACGTACTTATTTACAAACAGACGTGCATATTTACAAACAGACGTACTTATTTACAAACAGACGTACTTATTTACAAACAGACGTACTTATTTACAAACAGACGTACATATTTACAAACAGACGTACTTATTTACAAACAGACATACATATTTACAAACAGACGTGCTTATTTACAAACAGACGTGCATATTTACAAACAGACGTACATATTTACAAACAGACGTACTTATTTACAAACAGACGTGCATATTTACAAACAGACGTACTTATTTACAAACAGACGTACTTATTTACAAACAGACGTACTTATTTACAAACAGACGTACATATTTACAAACAGACGTACTTATTTACAAACAGACATACATATTTACAAACAGAATACTTATTTACAAACAGACGTGCATATTTACAAACAGACGTACTTATTCACAAACAGACGTGCATATTTACAAACAGACGTGCATATTTACAAACAGACGTGCATATTTACAAACAGACGTACTTATTTACAAACAGACGTACATATTTACAAACAGACGTGCATATTTACAAGACATGCATATTTACATACAGACTTATATATTTACAAACATACATATTTACAAACAGATGTAAATATTTAGAAAGAGACGTACATATTTACAAACAGACATACAAATTTACAAACAGACATACATATTTACAAACAGACGTAAATATTTACAAACAGACGCAAATATTTACAAACGGACATACATATTTACTAACAGACATACATCCGTACGAGGACACACACACTCACGCATAGATACACTTAATACTTCAACACACAAACATTCTCATTGCCTGGCCGAACTTGTGTTCCTGACACTCTCCTTTCTGGTCAGGAGTTGGGGTCGGGGGGATGGGTTCACGCACGTTGCTTTACCAAGGTAAATACATGGCTATGTTTTTGAAATACTTACAAATATGTATCAAACACATACACTAACATACATGAATATATATTTATATATATATATATATATATATATATATATATATATATACGTCTATATACATACATCCACACACATATATAAGCATACATTTCTTCAGTTGTAGTACATTCCCTTAATAACAACAGAAAGTGAAAGAAAATTCAGATTTCGTCTCCAATTCTAAATATATCACTTTAGAAATCGATCCGACTTTCTGTGTCACTACATGTCGTCGTCACAGTTGACTGACGTAATAAGTCACTAAGTCGTCACAGTTGACTGACGTAATAAGTCACTACACGTCGTCACAGTTGACTGACGTAATAAGTCACTAATTGTCGTCGTCACTAATTGTTGATATAGACCAAGTGTCAATGGATACACTTGTCACTCTAGGTAGACTTAGATACGTGGCGTGACATTAGATAGTGAGGGTCACGAAAAGTATCACGCGTGTGTATTCTCGTGTGTGTGTGTGTGTGTGTGTGTGTGGGTGTTACGTAACGTGTACACAAGTTAACTACATGACATGTCGCCACAGGGAAACCTGATCGAAGCCTGAACGCACTGTATAAGTTCATCCTTTAAGGTAACAGTATCACCGGGTGTTGCTGTTTTTTTTTTTCCAAGAAAATCAGCCAAACTCAATTAGAAAAACGTGCCAAAATAAGTAAAAATGTAATGTTAAAAGTGACTTTTACTTATATATTTGATGTTTGTTTTTTGTTTGAATTTTCTAAATATATAAGACGTTGAAGTTGTCCAAGAAAATCTGGCCAACCCACCAGTAAACTAAAACTCACACTCATGCCCGAAGAACAACGCCCAAACTGGCTTGAAAGCAGCTAATCTGGCAACTAAGGAAACCTGCTATCTGAATGAATTTCTCCCTAGGATTTCTCTCTATCGACTTCTGTGTGATGTATGTGTATGTACATAATAGCACGTTTAATATTTGAACAGAATGACTAATGCAGATGAATCGAGTCCTTGATCCGTAAGTAAATATTGAAACTCGCTCTAGTATACCTTTCAAGCCTTTATAGCAGCAGGCAGCAGCTTTTGAACACCCGGTGAACCATAAGCACCAAATGTTGCGGAGGAAGTATATTTAAAAAAAAAAATCTATATATTGATGGTCTATCGGTCATTGCAGATTTTAACTCGACTGTTTTCATTCATTGTGTCAAACCGGAGTCTCAAAAATAAATTTTCGTGGGCTGTCTTTTTATTGCTCTCTGCCACTTGTAGACACTAATTTAATTGTAAGTTATCCATTTTTCTCCACCCCCTCTTTCTTGCGGATATTTATTTAATTGTAAGCTAACACTGATCAGTTGCGGCTTTGTGAAGGAAAGGATTGAACTCCCGCTCAAAGGGTGAGTATAGCCCCACGCCCCTGCCTGGGGTTTTTTAATCTTACTGTAACAAAATAAAAAAGTGTGTCAAAAGGCCGTGAACCTTGGGTCATGTACCAAAATGACGTTCGATCAGGGCCCCGTTGGTATTCTGCGCACGCATATTTATAATTGCATTTACAATGTGCGATAAAAAAATAATGTAAAAAAAAAAGATTTTTTGTACATTCCGTACCAACCCGCTTAACTCCCTTTGACTTCAAAGTTATTTTTAGAATAACACGTCATACGTTTCTCAGTGAGCGGTGGCTGTTCCACGGTTTTCCAAGAAATGAGTTTCAATTTCAAGTAGGCCTATAGATATGGATTTAAATGGTCGACAATTGTAATGTTTTAAATTGACCAGAACAATAATTTAAGTATGTGCTTGAAATACACAATACCGTAAAGGGTGGCTTCGTCGGTGACAATATAATGTGTGAGTCAACGTTTGTGTAGTTAGCAACAACATAATCTGTGGTCATAGGGTGAATACTGAATAACAGATCAGATTATTAGTTTATTAGCTAAGTGCTGGATGCTATTCTTTATTTTATGTATACGTCTAATTTAATCTAACATTTAATCTAAAAACACGTTTCTGTGTTGGCGGAAAAAATAACGGCATGATGAATTCATTTATTTTTATGACCTATATGCATAAATGAACTAGGTGAATGAGGAGAGATCGTTAATATTTGGCAAGTTCATGACCAAGTCAATCCATAACAGATATTGGTTGCTAATACCCATACAGTAAACATAGTTCATGTAATAAAAAAAAACTGATTTTTCGGTAGTTCCAAATAGGTTTATTGATAGTTCCATCTAAGATTGTTGATAAGCTTTTATCAGAATATTTTGATGGTTCTATATAATAATTGATGATTGTTATCAATACGACCGTTGATTGTTCTATACAAAATATTTTGTAAACATGATATTGTTTCTCTACCTTTTGTATCCATGAAGTGACGTAAGCAGCATTAACGTAAGCTTCATTTGCAAAGCATTAATTAACCTATTTGATGTCATGTAAACGACACATCTTTAAAAACGTAATCACAAAAACGATCCATTTTAATACCCAAAGCAAAGTCAGTGTGACCTGCAACATAGATGCCAAGACAACAGACCAGAGGCGGAACTAATGTTTACCTTCAAAACTTATCTTGAGTGGAATGCCATACGAAATTCTGAAGATCGGGTCTCGTCCATGGTCCAGCACCAGAAAGAACTCAAAGGTTTTTGACGGCTGGTGAGATCAGTGACCAATGCTTCCCGTCACTCGTGAGAAGTTTTATCTCCAGCTTCGGGGGCGGTATAAGAAACAGAAAGAATTTGAGGGCGTTTTAAAATGGCTTTGTGAGAGCCCATTTTTAACGCAGCACGATGCCGCTTAACATCAACTCAATCCAAAGCACGGGCGAATCGGAGAAATTTCAAAAGGTGTTTCCAGCATCGCTGATATCTTAACAATCTTAAATCATCTGCCGCAGTTTACATTTAAGGTCACGAGTCGCAGCTGCCCAGCTTAATCTTGTGGTGAAGAGGATGAACAATCTGCCTGACAGGAACAGACTGTTGAACTCACTGGCATCCATCTTGCACGAGAATAATTCTCAACAAAGGAGCCGAGAAAGCCGGTCACAGACACGACAGTCTACGTCAGGACGGCGATACGGACGAGCCCCAGATAACTTCCTGGATATCTCAGTAGTCCCTACATTATCCGACTTGCTGGATGGTAAGCCCGTGTTCCTGAGACGAGCCGTAGTGCGGGGCCCGCACAGATGTGCAACACTATCTCGACGTCCAGTTTCGCTTAATGAAACTCGACTTTAAATACCATTAAAGAATGGACTCATTGAACTCATTGGTAAAAAAGATTTGACATTTCGAGGCTCAGATATTAGACTTTATCATAAAGTGAAAATAGTCGAAACATATTTTTGTAAATGGTTACAACCACTTTGTTAGGTTTGACATCAAAAGGTGTCGGAATATCGATTGGAAAGACGCAATCGCTTGATGAGTGGGTCTTTGGTCTGCTTATCAAAGGATAATTTTAAAACAATCATAATCGCTACTATATCCAGAGAGGAAAATCAAAGAACTTAAAGCTGGACTAATAGAAATAAATGTGAAAGATGGTCTTGGAAATACTGCTGCAGTGTACTGTCACTGATGCTTTCGTCATGGTTGAATCCACGACATTTTTGATCATTACTTTCATGTTCTAGAAGGGCTGAAAACCATGAAAGGGAAATTCCCATTTCGGAGATGTGCTTATACATTGTAAATCAAAGTTAAAACCACCTGCTTACATTCTCACACAGCAAAGTAGTAGAAAGTTCCCGCTGTACGATTTATCGTCTCTTGGCAATGAGTGAAAAACAAAGATCGTTCCGGTCCTGACTACCGTCAAATGGCCTGAGGCCTCAGACATGTCTGAATGGGTCACAAGAGATGGGACCATCTTGGCCTTGACAAAAGAGGTGTGCGTGATCCAAGGCCCTCTGGGTACAGGCAAAACTTACGTCGGACTGAAAGTGGTTGAGACGTTACTGAAGAATAAGGGTTTCACATGCAGTCTGATCCTCATCGTCTGCTACACTAACGCCCTAGATCAGTTCCTGGAAGGAATCACCAAATTTTGCCCCAGGAAGATCGTAAGGATAGGGGGCAGGTGTAAGAAACAGAGTCTCAAACAGTTTAATTTGAACAAGGTGATAAGGAAAT
The DNA here is from genome assembly GCA_021962125.1 of Bulinus truncatus. NCBI lineage: Eukaryota > Metazoa > Mollusca > Gastropoda > Planorbidae > Bulinus > Bulinus truncatus. The sequence continues at coordinate 8,157,408 of JAGDYQ010000014.1, read as the reverse complement.
CCGAAACTACAGCGTCTTCTAGCATTCGAAGAAATTAACCAACTGAGTCATGAGCTAAGTGCACTGAAAATAGAACTTCAGCCAATTGAGGTTTTGCAACAGTTCATGATAAAAGGTCACCTATGAGTCTCTGATGAAATGGTCTTCGCCACTATCGTTATGGTTGAATGCACCAGCGGCTCCCCAAGAAAGAATTGCCAGGAGCAAATCCATCGGGTTCAGAAGTCTATGCCTTCAATGGAATTACTCATTGTCTAGTAAAGTAAAACTTGGTCAGGAATTGAACATTCTTGAAAAGGTGTGCGATTTATTTCGAAGATTAAAAATGTCAGGGAGAAGATACAAGTAGAAATGCATTTCTCTAAAGAAATCCTAGAAAATGGAGGAGAGAGCATTGCAGAAGTTGCTCATGTTGACAAACTCGGACATCCTTAAAGACTGAAATCTTTGATCAATATTTGGGAAAATCTTTGCACAAGAAGTACGTCATATTTGCAAACTACAAAAAATAATATACCGTACAAGATATTATCAAAGTACTGGCTCTTAGGAGAGCATAGAGGGCCAGAAGGTCAGCTCGAAGATATTGAAGTAATTTGGCAATACTTTAAGGAGGTAGGCGGTGTCATAGCAGCCGACAACATGCGTGTCAAATATAAAAGATATATGTCAGGGCTCCCGGTAATCATAATCAGGTAAATCCTATGCTATGAGCCTTCGATATTCACTGATTATGCTGATGAAAGATGTGCTATTTAATACGAAAGGCTGATAACTTGAATCTGGACGTATTAGAAGAAACACTGTCAAATCGCAGCGCTAGGCCGATCACAGAAGAAAGCTGGCAATATACGACTAATACGCCTGTCTACAGTTTCGCAAAAGGTAATCAGAACTTTATCGTCAACAAAGCCCATGTCAGATAAAGAAGAAGAGAATATTCAGGATATTTGGAAATTGGAAACTGAACAGAGATACGCTCTGTACTTATTGTGGTTGAGAAGATTTGAAGTTCAATTAAAAGACCAACTTGAAAAAACGGTAGACCAGTTGAAGATTGAGTTACGAGAAAAACAAGTTGCATTGGATGAGATAATTGCAAAAATGCTCGAACATAAACGCATTACGATCATCGGCATGACAACCACTGGCGCTGCAAAGCATAAAACTCTGCTAGAAAAAGTTGGATGCAGTGTTGTCATTGTTGAGGAGGCGGCTGAAGTTCTGGAGGCTCACGTCATCACGGCTCTGAACGTGAACTGCCAGCATCTCATATTGATAGGAGACCACCAGCAGCTGCGACCGAAGCCAGCGACCTTTGAACTGGAAAGAAACTTTGGTCTCACTGTCTCGCTGTTTGAACGTCTGATACGTAACAACATCCCTCACGTGACTCTTAAAATACAGCACCGGATGAGACCGGAAGTGTCCCAGATAATTAAACTTATTTATCCTGGTCTTGAAGACCATCCTTCGGTTAATGAATTTGAGCACATTCGAGGTGTGTCCAAAGATGTGTTTTTCATCAATCACAATCATCAAGAAACTAGAAGTGCTGACAATTTCAGTAAATCAAACATGTACGAAGCTCAGTACGCTGTAGCGCTATGTAAGTATCTGTTGAAACAAGATTATTTACCAAAACAGGTCACTATTTTAGCCACGTACAAAGGGCAAGTCACTCTCATTAAAGTGTCCGAGTTTCATCTGTTGACGACTTCCAGGGTGAGGAAAATGAAATCATCATCTTGTCCCTAGTGAGAAGCAATGAAGAAGACATTGCCGGCTTTGTGAAAATTGACAACAGGGTTTGTGTTGCCCTCTCTAGAGCCAAAAAAGGATTTTATATCTTGGGAAACTTTGACCTTTTTGCTTCCAAGAGTAAACTTTGGAGAAACATTATAGACACGGCAAAGAAAAATGAAATGATTGGACGAGGCTTAATCGTACACTGTCCTAATCACCCAGAGGCAGTGAAATATTTGTCTACGGCGGAGGAATTTGATTCAAGACCAGAAGGAGGCTGTGAAATTCCTTGCATGTTTCTTTTAAAATGTGGACATCGGTGCCAACTCAGTTGTCATGGCTATGACGTACGTCACGAGAAATATGAATGCAAGCTGCCATGTTTAAAGTCGTGTATAGAAGAGCATCAATGTCCTATGATGTGCTATGAAGCGTGCCAATGCCAGGTGCGGGTAATTAAAACGTTACCTCTATGTGGACACAAGCTAGAAATACCTTGCTGTCTATCCCTTGAAAGTGTCATTTGTCCGGAGCAATGTTTCAAGACACTCCCGTGCGGACATCCCTGTGCCGGCAGTTGCAATGAATGTGTGAGCTATCAAAAACACATGGTTTGTTATTTTACTGTTGATTACATTTACAGGCCTTGCAACCATGTGGGTCCGAAGCTGTGTTGTTTGACTGAAACAGATTTAAAATGTCAAAATAAATGTTCAGAACAATTATCTTGTGGGCATCTTTGTTCAGGGAAATGTTCTGACTGTGTCCGCAGCAATAAACACAAAGAATGTCTGACTGAGGTTGAATACATTCATCAATCTTGCGGACATGCATTCAGACTTCCTTGCTGCAAATCCTTTACTAATATGAATTGTACAGAACCATGTAAAGCTACGTTAAACTGTGGACATCAATGGAAAGGCACATGCTCTGATTGCTTACAAGGTCTAGTACACCAAGCCTGTAATGAGTCCTGCCACCTGCCTCTACCCTGTGGACATCCATGTCAAGGCTACTGCTCAACTCCATGCCTACCTTGTAAGTTGCCGTGCCCATTTAAATGTAGACACCGGTCATGCACCAATAAACAAGTACAGAAATCATGCGGAGAACCTTGCACGCCGTGTCGTAGTGAATGCATGCAGGAATGTAAACATCTGGTTAATCTAAAGTACTGCTCAGAAAACTGGGATAACGATCCATGTAGCGAAATGTGCACCAAAAGACTAAAATCCTACGTCCCTGGTAGAAATGGGCAGGAAGGAAAACTCTGTTTCCATCCATGTAGGGGCATATGTGGGGAAATTTGTGTCTGTTCCCAGTGTGAGAAAGTAAACTGTATCAAAAAAAAAGAAGCTTCGATAGACAAACCGGAGGGCCCCATCCTGAAACTTCCGTTATGTAGACACAACTTTTACGTCAGCGAACTAGACAAGTATGTGAAGGGGCACAACCAGTCTGATTTATATTCTCTACCCTTTGTGTACAAAACCACTACTGAACTGCTTGCGTTATGACACAATTAACCAACAAAGATTTGAGATAAGAGAGCAGAGGAAACGAGAACTGATACAGAGAAACGACATAACTTCAGACCTGGAAGATAAACTTGAGAGATCTAGAAATATTCTGAGGTTGTTGGAAGATTATAAACATTTTGAACGAGACAATAATTCGTCAATGAAATTCTCCAATCAATGTGAATTCCTGAGCAAGTCCATAAAATATAAATTTATTTACGCTGTAGCTAAACTAAAAGTGGATCTCAAAGAGGGCCAGCAATTAGATTTAATAAATATTCTCAAAAAGTCTACCAGATTCAGCCAACAGTCAGAGATGGAAATGAATCAAGAGATTACGAGACGAATGTATCTAAATGCACTGAACTTCCTGAAAAAAAATTGTTCAAAACAAAACATTCAAATTTTCCTCCCTAAAGTGGATGAGATTCAAAATGATCTAAACAAATCTCCAACCAAGCCTGAAGTTCTGGAGAGAGCACATGAAATGATTTCGCTACTTCGCCTGAAAGAGGAAAATTCAGAGCTTAACGAATTTTACGCCAAGTACACGGAGATTTTGCAAGTTATTCAATCCAGGATAGAGGAAGTACGTGTCTCTTTCTATTTTAAGAATAAATGATTCACAATTTTTCACAGGGTATTCCCAGCGCCATTTGACTATTTGCTTGAAATTTTTTAGATTTCATTTGATACTAAGGGTTATAATTGGTCAAAGATTTTAAATATACAAATTAATTTACTGTAATTTTACTGTGTAATGATAATTAAGACACTCGTAAATTACCAGAATTAATAATCTAAATATACAAGTACAGTTAACCAGAAAAGATCCATTTAAAAAAATCTTTTTTTAATGAAATCTTTTAAAACACTAGATCGTTCCTGTTCATTGCATTTGTGAGAATCTACTTCAAGCAACAGGATCAATGACGTCATTTTCTTTCATTCTGTTCACTCATGCATGGAAGTAGTCTCTCCTCCCCCCCCCTTCCCTTCCCTTTCTTACTACCCGTTGTGTTTCTTTTTTTTTTCTCTTCTCTCAACAGACGCTTGTTGACATTATGTATCCAGACTTGTCTAATACGAACACAGCCTCAAAACAAGATTCGCTACCGCAACCACATGACAATGATTTCCTTAGGTACTAGTTTAATTAAACTCTTTCCCCGGCGCTTCTTAATCAGCTGTCTTGGAGCCACTGTAAAATTCCAGCGGAATTATGCTCACACAAAAAAAAAATACCAAAATGCATGGGCGTATTCATGGGGGGGGGGGCAAGGGAGGGCATTTAAATGTCATATAAGAGGGGAGCATTTGCTCCCCCCCCCCCTTACATTTAAAAAAAAATGTCATAAAGTTGTTATTCCCCCCCCTCCTGGAAAATTTTTGCCCCCCCCCCTCCCTGGAAAAATTCCTAGCGACGCCCATGCCAAAATGATTTCAAAAGTGAAGGGTGGCCACAAGCGCGATCGAGGATAAGTTTGTCTTCAACAATGGTGCTATCTTTTAAAAATTATTATTCTTGCTGTTATTGTACTCCTGATTTATTATGAAGGAAAGAAAAAGTCTAGTGTACTGCATGATTAACTGCGGAAAAAAACAAAACAACAAAGTCTAGTGATTCTACGACTCTAGAAAGGTCGAGTATGACGTAGTATTGTTCACAGCCATGTTCATTTTCTAATGTCTCATAATCTAGTCTCTTTATACATTTCAGAGACCCAAAGGAAATTGTAGAGGAGGAAAAAACCCAGCCTGAATTATCAGGTGAAATTAGAAAACAAAGAAAAACATTGACCAGAGACAATGTCATCCAAAAGTAAGAAACGCTAATTAGCGAAACCTGTGTGTGTTTCTTTATTTGGTTTTTTTTCTTTTATAAGTAAAGTGTAATAATTTTATTTAGTCCTGAGTTTTAGTAGTTTTAATTATCTGGCCACTGACAGGAAGTTAGATTTGCAGATGAGAATTATTTCAGACGACTTTAGATTTTATTAGGAGGAGGACGTGATATTAATCTCACAACATCTTTATTTGTGTATGTATTTAATATTTAAGAATATATATATATATATATATATATATATATATATATATATGAAAGTCTACTCAGTGCTTTATAACTATTTTCTACATGTGATACGTCTCATACATATGTGGACACTTAATATAATTTTAATATACACCCAAGTCAAGAAATAAACTTTGAAGAGACAGAATTAGCTAGAAATTGATATGCAACCTCCCAGAAGCAGAAGTTCCACAGAAATAAATATAGTAATATACATACAACTATTCTACAAATAAAATATACATATGACATGAAGAAACCCTAAAAGTTCCTTAACCTATTTAATGCATCTCTTCATTTGGGTTAGTATAGATCTCATTGGATTTTTTTTTGTTATCTTACATTTGCTTTACTTTTTTCACTCTGTTGACCAAGGTGTGGCTTTTTATAGGACATTTTAGTATTTGAAATACTGGAATGCGGCTCGGATTGTTCTCCCGTGTGACCGTCCCTTAATCTACTCGCTTTTTAACCTTTGAACTCATCAATATCATTCATCATTTGCACCTTAACAAGATTTGTCTCGAGAAGAATTCGTGGATGCTGCAGTGAATGGATCCCACATTCCCATTCATTGTCGTGCAGTCTTCATTTGGGGCGCTACATTATCTACTGTTGCCCGTCATTCTCTTTGGTCTGTCCATTCTCTACTGTTGCCCTTCTTTCTCCTTGGTCAGTCCATTCTCTACTTTTGCCCATCCTTCTCTTTGTTTGCTGTGCACTCTCCGATTATTTAACATTTTAACGTAATTAATTTTACTAGAACAGTTCAAAAAGTATTTTACAACAGACGAACGTTACGTTGATAGTAATGCAAATTACATCTGATTATAGCACTTTGATTTCATAAAGATTTACTTCGTTAAAATTAGCTTAAACATACATTTCTCTTTTTTTCCTATGCAGAATGTCAAATGATGCATTCACTGACGACAAAGCATCTTATAGTAGAGTATGTTCTGTTCGGGAAAATCCACTTTGTGATAAGAGAAAATGCAATTATTGGGGAAACCCACAGTCCGTTCAAAGACCTATTCCAGAAAGACAAATGCTGACATCACTAAATGACATAGACTGGCCTACTTTAGGTTCACGTTGATTGTTGACAGACAACAAAACATAATTTAAAAAAAAAAATTATATTGCAAGAACTGTGAATTAACTTTTTTTTTCAATGTATTATTTACAAATTCTATGACTTTTTTAAATGAATTAATTTCTAATGTTATTGTATAATTGTATATTGTATTTTTGTTTTTATTTAAATTGATATTTTCTACTGATGGAACTTTTTCTATATAACTGCTTACTTACTATAAAAGATCAAACTATTCATTCAAACCTGCATATATATATATATATATATATATATATATATATATATATATTTATAGCCTATATATATATGTATATATATATATATATATATATATATATATATATATATATATATATATACATAAGTAATATTTACTAAAATATTATTTTCATAATTGTATTATAATGTTTTTTTTTTGCCTTGGATTTGCTTATTGATTGTAATGATCAAATACAATGATCTCGGCAACAGCACAATGGGCAACATAGATGTGACCACAGGTTAGATCATATGGCTAAACCCCTTTCATCACTCTGCTTTGAAGAGTGGCCAACGAAGGCACAACCTGGTTATTTCCCTTATGAAATCTATATCTGAAATAATCTGAATTTTCTTATCTTTAGTAAAATAAAAATATGTATAGGCCTACATTCCATACCCTCTTAAAAATAAGTCCACTTCTGCTACTAGCCAGTGGCGTTATTAGGCTAGGTCCATTCGGAGAACGACCACCCCATACGCCCTCACAAAGTTACTAGCAGACGTTCAGCTGTCACGACATTTTCAAACAGTGAAACCAGCGAAATGTGTATCGCCCAGTTATATAAAACAACAACAAAAGCAACACAATTTGGCGCCAATTAAGCTTGAAATTCAGACACTGGAAGACAAGATAGCTCATGTTATTTATTCTTTCTGCTGATTAACAATACAATATTAGACACGTAGTTGGACTTAGGGTTGTTTCAGGCTGGTAGAAAGGATTGGGCCCCTCACAAAGAAACTAATATGAAAATATAAACAAAAATGTTATTTCTTTTTTCTTTTTTTTTTTTGCATAATCCATCTCTGATTAGCCAATTTTTATTTTAAATTTCTTCCATGTAAATGTACTTTTTCTGGGTTTTTTAAAAATCTGGCAATACATATTTTCACATTTGAAAATCAATAATAGTAAAAGACGGAATCTTAAATGTCACGACAGTGTGATTGTTTCCCTTGTGGAATTTAAATCTCTCCCCCACCCCATACGTTTTGATTCAAATAAATTTCATTGCTAAACAATCAACCGGTGTGTATTATATTTTAAATGTGTTTTGAAGTAGTGTGTGATTGTATCGTTTTTGCTGTTGTTGTTTGTCGTCTGCTGCATTAATGCGTGTCTGATGTCGTCCACATTAAGTGGTCGTTCTTATATTACCTAACGTTTTGCTTCATTCAGTGCTAACGACTTCACATGTCTTCACATAGAGTCCGTAGGCCTATCTTTACTATTTCACATTTAGGAGAATACATTATAGTATCATTACATAAAACTCAGTTTCTTTGTGAACTTGATCTTCTTTCAAAAGAATTGAAAAATGCCGGTTGAATACTTAACAATCAGCGCTATATCTGTGTATTCTGTGTTTCCGAAGTTTAAAATCCAACTAAAAAAAAAACTAGGTCATATGTCATGTATACTTCTGAGCTGACTGGTCAGTATATAAGATTCGTTGGAGAAATATGTCAACAAAGCGTTGGCTAGAGGTATCATCGGGGGGGGGGGGGGGGGGCCTCTAGCCTAGAAAAAATAAGGTTCTGGGAAATGTGTCCACTGTCGAAATATGTCAACAAAACTATGGTTACAGGTCTCATTCAGGGGGGAAGTACCTAGCTTAGTAAACATGGGTAAAGGCTTGTAAAATGTGTAAACGAGGGTAAAGGCTTGGGTAAAAATGGGGGACGGGAGGTGAGGGGGGGGGGCTGGCAAAGTCCAAGGTGTCAGCTAGTAGATGTTATAACGGTGTGTTCATATAATTATCTATCTATATCTACATATCTATCGTTTATTAAATTATCTACAGCTAGTAGATGTTATAACGGTGTGTTCATATAAGTATCTATCTATATCTACATATCTATCGTTTATTTAATTATCTACAGCTAGTAGATGTTATAACGGTGTGTTCATATAAGTATCTATCTATATCTTCATATCTATCGTTTATTTAATTATCTTTATATCTATTTATCTATCTGTCTGTCAGTCAGTCTTATGACTGTCTACCTAATATCTGTCTCTCTCTCTCTCTCTCTCTCTCTCTCTCTCTCTCTCTCTCTCCGTCTTTATTAATATTTGGACTTTTCTTATCGAGTGGTTGATTTTTATGATACATAATATGTGAACACCGCTCCCCCCTCCCCACCCTCACCAACCACCCGAAAGGCCTAGTAATCATATTTGTTGTGGTAGCATGCTAGTATATCTTGTAATAAAATTTCGTGTACATAAGGATCATTTTGTGTATAAAAGACCACAGAATGTAAAACCCACAGAACGTAACAGCCACAGAATGTAAGAGACCACAAAATATTTAACATTCTGTTATTAATACTAAGCGTTAAAATTTGTCACCATTTCAAGCTTCTAATATTGATATAAATATCTGTCTACTGTAATAACGCCTGATAATAAGAGATACGGACGATAAGCTATAGCCAGCATTTATGTGTGCATATGTTTGACAAACACATACATGCTCTGTTTTATCGATAATCGCATGGGTTTTTGGCATGTGGGTGTATTTTATGTATGCGTGTTTTTTTTTGTAAAGATAATGTTGCCATGTTTAGAAAAGGAAAGTGAAAGCGTTATGGGATAATTAGATTTAAAGACATATATTTGGTGCTTTTTTTTTTTTTGTAAAAAAAATAGGTGCCGGTACTCAATGATGGATTGCCTAACTTTTAACTACCAGTTCGCAGTTTCGCATTTTATATATTTTAATTCTTATTGCGCGCAATTTTAAAATGATTCAATTTTAACAAATTAATAATATAATATATTAGTAATAAACGTTAAAATACAAGAAAAGTAATTATTTTTTCCCCACATTGAAAAAGGTGCCGGTACGCCGTACCGGTGCGTACCGGCACAAAAAAAGCACTGCATATATTACCCCCAGCTAGACGCTGTTGCTGAAGCGAAAGACGCTCGGTTGTACATTAGCTGTGAGCTCTATGCTATAGCCTCGATAATCTATAAGCTATTAGCCTGGGTTCAAACATCTCATCAAATACCGCTCCTAGGATATCCAGCGCCCGGGTGCAACCAGCATTTTGTCACCACCCCCCACTCGCCTTTAATTTGACATTTTAATTAAAAAATTATGTATTCTGGGTTAAGACTTTGCCCCTTCATATAGGGCTGTCGCCCGGGTGTTTCGCACCCATTTGAGACAGACAGCGGCGCTTCATTTAGGTCATTTTTACATGATCTTTAGAAAAAATAATAAATCTCGCCACTCATGTAGGGTGTGGTGTTACAAATTAAGTTCCGAATCAAGGCTAGAGTAAATGTACAGTTGGATTGGTACGTAAATGAACTGCTTGTGTTGTTTAAAGACTATTCGAGTGTGTCTTAAATAAATTACTTCATTGACTCGTTCACCAACAAGTATCTGGACAGTTTGATAGGGGGCGGGTCAAGCTCGTGTGCAGTGAAAGGGGAAACAAATCTACTGGATTATTTACTTCCCCATACCCCATTACAGACTCCTGCTTTTGCGACTTCCCCCTTCCCCACAAAGCAAAGTTCCCTTAGCCCTAAAGGGCCAACGGGGCGGATGAAGTGTAGAATTCATCTGTTCATCTATAACCTCGGCTTATGAAGGGATTGTGTGTTTAGCACACCAAGCCGTACATAAAATAACGCTCCTGCAAAGCTCTCTAAACAGAATAATAGATTGACATTTCAGATGTCCAATTAACCATCGTGCATAAATATAGACATTTCATATTATATGTGTCGTTTGAGCGAATGATCCCATTGGTTGGTTAGGACAGCACAATTTTTTTATTATTATTTCTTCGAGAAACAGAGATTTACCGCAAAAAAGTCAATTTTTTGTCAGCTTATTTATAAGTAATTTGACGCGGTTCGCTAGTTCAGCTTTAATCCCCGCTAGTATTCTGTTACACACTTGTTTATAGAATGCATGTTTGGAACTAGAATCGTTCATATAAGATTGGCCTGTAATGACCCCCCCCCACGCCCACTTCCAAAAGTTCCCTTTATTTTAGTTACTAATCCACATTGGAATTGATTCTATAATGGGCCCCAGACAGATACGTTTTTGCCTTGAGTCTCTAATATCTTTACAAAGGGTCTCTTACTAAAACAACGCAAACATTAGAAATGCTATGTTGGTAACTAGTGAAAAAAAAAAGTCAAATGAAAAGAATTATTTCTTTGTAAAAGATAACAGGAACGCCATATTACTTTTTTTTTTCAATTTATTCAATTGTAAACCAGCTGATAAGCTATTTATAAATATAACGTCATTTCCACTCGATATCTGGTTTCTGACTTAGCGCTGGGCGAATGCCTGCGCCATTTCCAAGAAGTTGGGTTTCGATACAGATAATAAAAAAATTATATAAAGTGGGTCCCGAATTTAATGTTTAAATGAAAACAGACTATCTCCACGTAAAACCGTGTTAAGGATTTGCAATACAGTAAGTGTCTTCTTATAAATGAATTAATTACTGTCAAATTTATTTAACCTACATTTTTTTTTCATTTTCACTTCTGATCATAAGAGATTGAACTGTTCATGAGGGTGAGTACAGCAGGTATGTAAAAAGGGAGGGGGGGTATTTCAGCAGCCAGACGGAAGCCGTGACCAATTACTACTTGTATGTACATGAATTATCAAATCTGCGTTATTTTAAACGTACGCAGGTATGATTTTAAAACCTTAAGCAAATCAAACAAACCAACCAACAAATCAAACGTGGATTGCACCTATCGATAAAACAGGTTAGCTGAATGTACTTTTAACAGTTGTATATAAACTGAATATTTGATATCGATCAAATTATTTGGTTTTCAAAAATCAAGATAACCAGAGTTAACGTACACAAAACTCGGTATGAATTTAATTTAAACTGTTCAAATGTTTTTCTTTGTTATCCCTATGACAGTGAGCGTATTTTTTGTTTGTTTTTGTTAACAGCTTCCGGTTTACCTGGCCAATGTCAGCTATTGGCCACCTAGCAGACATTGGCCGCAACATATATTTTGCCCAAAAGTTTAAATTAATTACTATAACTCGTAAATTTTCTTCAGTTAAAAACCACTTATTCCCACGTTATAATCTAAGTTCTGTTAGTGAAGATGAATTAAAAATTCTTTTTTTTCTTTTTAAAGCTGACAAAGATGTCACCAGAGCAAATCATTTCAAAATCCGCACGCCCGATGTCACTTGATCTTCCACATATGACCATAAAGTAATCGACTAAATACCACAAAAAGGTCAGTGTGACCGGCACCATGAGCGCCGCGAAACAGACCAGAGGTCTGACCATCAACGAGCTCATCTCCAAGTGGGACGCCGCAAAATCAGCAGGCGATCTCGTGTCGTCCATGGTTCAGCACCAGGCAGATTTGACACAGATTTTTTTAACGAAAGGTGAAATCGGTGAACAATTCTTTCCAGCCCTGGTGAGATGTTTTATATTGGCATCGCAGGTGAGAAAGAAACGAGAGGAATTTGGGGCAGTTTTGAAAATTCTCTGCGAGAGCTCATTTCTGACGCATCACCTGACGGTCTACACCTCATCCGTCCGCGACGTGATTAATTGGCAGGATGTAATAGACATCTTGACCATAATTTTAAGTCAGCTGCCACAGTTTTCATTCAAAGTTATGGTCGCCGCTTCCCAGCTCAATCTTGTGATCAACAAGATGGACGCCCAGCCTGGTAGAGACAGACTGTTGAACTCACTTGCATGCATATTAAACGAGGCGAAGCCTCGACAACAGAACGGTGGAATAGCAGCGGGTCGCCATAACAGTCTATTTCAGTATAAGGACAAGGACACACCCCCGGATAACTTCATGGATCTGTCGGTCGTACCCACAAGCTGCGAATTGCTGGACCAGAGCCCTCCTTACTTGAGAAGGGCCGTAGTGAAAGGTCCTTACAAAGATGTGGAACACTATCTCGACATTCACTTCCGTTTAATGAAACTAGACTTTTTGATACCGTTAAAGAATGGACTAAAACAGCTTAGCGGTAAAAAAAATTTGACAGGATTTCGTTGCTCAGAAATTAGACTTTATCATAACGTCAGAGTGGTGAATATGTCTTTTAAAAAAGGTTTCAATCACGTATTACAGTTTGACATCTCAAAATTTAAAAATTTTGACTGGGAAAAAAGTGACCGATTAATGGAGGGGTCATTGGTCTGTTTATCTAAAGATTGTTTTAAAACAATCATCGTTGCGACGGTGGTCAAAAGAGACGTTAAGGGGTTAGAAGACGGAATTATAGAAATAAACGTGAAAGATGGTCTTGACATATTGCTGCAGTGTACCGATAGAGATCCTTTCGTCATGGCAGAATCAGACACTTTCTACAATCCTTACTCTCATGTATTGAAAGGGTTAAAAATAATGGTAGGGAAATTCCCGTTTCAGAACGTTCTGGTTCGGTGCGATCCAGAGTTAAAACCTCCTGCATACATTCTTTCAAACGGAAAAGGGTTCGAAGAACCGAACTACGATTTATCATGTCTTATGCGTGAGCAAAAGAAAACATTAGTTCCTGTACTGACAACCGTTAAATGGCCCGCGGCCGGGGACATGCACCTTAATGAGTCACAGAGGGATGCGGCCATCCTGGCCTTGACAAAAGAGGTGTGCGTGATCCAAGGCCCTCCGGGTACAGGCAAAACATACGTCGGGCTGAAAGTGGTTGAGACGCTGCTGAAGAATAGAAGTGACGCGATCAAGGGCAGAGACGACTCTACTCGTGATCCCATTCTTATCGTCTGTTACACTAACCACGCCCTAGATCAGTTCCTAGAAGGAATCACCAAATTTTGCCCCAGTGATATCGTAAGGGTAGGGGGCGGGTGTAAAACAGAGAGTCTCAAGCAGTTTAATCTGAACACGTTACAAAGAAAGAAGTACATCCCTGTGTCTAGTGATAAAATACACATCGAGGAAAAAATTAAAAATCTGCACCACAAAATACGATTGTTGAAAGCAAAAGTCCAGTCAGATGAATTTTTGCAACGTTTCATGGTCCAAAGTCACTATGAGTCGCTGAACGAGACGCCTTCCCGCCAGCTATCGTCATGGTTGAATGCTCCAAGCGGCGCTACACAAAACGATGTACCTAAAGAAATACAGCGCATTCTGAAAAAACTAGCACTCCATTGGAAGTACCCTTGGTCTGGCGATATACAACTTTTTAAAGAAATGAACATTATCGATAGGTGTGCGATTTATCGCAAAATAATTCAAAAAGTCAGGGAAAGGATCAATGCAAAATTACATTTCGCTCGTAGAGATAATAAAGTCAAGTCAGAGGAGGAAATGAAACTGCTGCTCAACCGATCTTACTCCGACATTCTACCGGATGCCATCTTTGATGAATATTTGTCAAGGTCTTTTACCTCGAAAATACGGAAAACTTTATACCCAAAGAAACAGGACGTGAAGGACATTATAGAGTACTGGCTTTTAGGACAACACAGGTCGTCGAGATGTCAACTACAGGATATTGAAGTGCTGTCTCGACACCTCAAAGAAACTATCAGCGCCATTGCGTCTGGCATTTCAGATGTCGAATTTAGTAACGATAATGGGGATATGGAGCAAGAGGACCCCGAATTTAAGTCAACGGTATCGTCGGATTCTGAAAAGGAGGATTTACTTTATCTCATTAGGCAGGTTGAAGAGTTGAGACTTGACGAATTAGAAGAGTCATTCAATAGACCTAGCAGCGTCAGCACCACCTCAGAAGGTGGCTGGATAAATGCCCGCAACACGGCTGTGTTCAGCTTGTCAAAAGTTATCAGCAAGGTATTGTCCGCTAAACCTATGACAGATGAGGAAGAGAAGAGTGTCAAAGATATATGGAAACTGAACATTAAACAAAGGTACTCTCTGTACATGCTGTGGTTGAAGAGGTATGAGGATCACTTGAAAGAGAAACTTAATATGGCACTGGAAGAGTTAAAGTCCCTGCTGCGGCTAGAGAAAGACGAAATCGATGAGGAGACTGCATCTTTGCTGAAGCGAAGTCGGATTATCGGCATGACAACCACTGGCGCTGCAAAGCATAAAAGTCTTCTAGATAAAGTTGGATGCAGTGTTGTCATTGTTGAGGAGGCGGCAGAAGTTCTTGAGGCTCACGTCATCACGGCTCTGAACGTAAACTGCCAGCATCTCATATTGATAGGAGACCACCAGCAGCTGCGACCAAAGCCAGCGACCTATGCACTGGAAAGAAACTTTGGTCTCGATGTCTCGCTGTTTGAACGTCTGATACTGAACAAAATCCCTCACGTGACTCTCAAAATACAGCACCGGATGAGACCGGAAGTATCCCAGATAATTAAACTTATTTACCCTGGTCTTGAAGACCATCCTTCGGTTTGTGAATTTGAGCACATTCGAGGTGTGTCCAAAGATGTGTTTTTCATCAATCACAATCATCAAGAAACTAGAAGTGCTGACAACTTCAGCAAATCAAACATGCACGAAGCTCAGTACGCTGTAGCTCTGTGTAAGTATCTATTGAAACAGGATTATTTGCCAACACAGGTCACTATTTTAGCCACGTACAAAGGGCAAGTCACTCTCATTAAAAAATATCTAGCTAGAGAATACCTCCGTATCAGAGTATCAGCCGTTGACGACTTCCAAGGTGAGGAAAATGAAATCATCATATTGTCCCTAGTGAGAAGCAATGAAGAAAACATTGCTGGCTTTGTGAAAATTGATAACAGAGTTTGCGTTGCACTCTCTAGGGCAAAGAAAGGATTTTTTGTTTTAGGAAACTTTGACTTCCTGGCATCAAAGAGTAAACTTTGGAGAAACATTATAGACACGGCTAAGAAGAATGACATGATTGGACCAGGTTTACCTGTACAGTGTCACAGTCACCCACAGTCAGTGAAATATTTGTCTACGGCTGTGGAATTAGAATCAAGATCAGAAGAAGGCTGTGGAAGTCCTTGCACGTTTCTTTTAAAATGTGGACATCGGTGTCAACTCAGGTGTCATGGATATGACCTCGGTCACGAGAAGAATGTTTGTAAACAGCCTTGTATGAAGTCGTGTAAAGATGGACATCCGTGCTCTTTGAAATGCAATGACGTTTGTCGATGCAAGGCGCTGGTAACTAGAACTTTTACCAAATGTGGACACCAGGGACAAATTGCTTGCTGTGTATCCCCTGAAACCGCCACTTGTCCAGAAAAATGTTCAAATATTTTGTCGTGTGGACATTTGTGTCAAGGAATGTGTAATGATTGTGTACAAGATGGAGATCATGAGCTGTGTACAGAGAATGTACAGTACACATTTCAACCGTGTGGACACGAAGGAGAGGTGCCATGTTATAAGTCTAAGACACAAGTTTTATGTGAGGTTATGCGAACAGAGAAGCTGAACTGTGGACATCTTCAACAAATACCTTGTCACTTATCTCCAGAAAATGCAAAATGTTCTGAAAAATGTCCATCGACATTGCCGTGTGGACATCTTTGTACAGGTCAGTGCGGTGAATGTAATGCTACCAAACAACATAAAGTTTGTCGTGTCAATGTTGACTACACTTACAAGCCATGTGGACACACTGGTCAAGAGCCGTGTAGTTTGACCAAAGAAGAGCCCTTATGTCCGAAGGAATGCTCAGTAAAATTACCTTGCGGCCACTCTTGTCCAGGTATTTGTTCTGATTGTGTAGGCAACAATAAACATAAAGACTGTCGTCTTATAGTGGATTATACATTTCAGCTTTGCGGACACATAGCCAAAGTTCCATGCTACAAGACATCAACTCACATTCAGTGCACAGTGCCATGTACACCGACACTGACTAAAGAAGAGGCCATATGTCCTAAGAAATGCTCAGTAAAATTGTCTTGTGGACATACTTGCTCCGGTAAATGTTCCGAATGTGCCGAAAACCAGAAACATGAAGACTGTCTTGTAGAAGTTGATCACATCCATCAATCTTGCGGGCACACATCTAAAGTTCCATGCTACAAAACATCAACTCACATTCAGTGCACAGTGCCATGTACATCAACATTGAGATGTGGACATCAATGCAAAGGCACATGCTCTGATTGTTTACGAGGTCTAGTACACCAAGCCTGTGATGAGTACTGCCACCTGCCTCTACCCTGTGGACATCCATGTCAAGGCTACTGCTCAACCCCATGCCTACCTTGTCAGTTGCCGTGCCCATTCAAATGTAGACACCGGTCATGCACCAATAAACATGTACAGAAATCATGCGGAGAACCTTGCACGCCGTGTCGTATCGAATGCATGCAGAAATGTAAACATCTGGTGAATCTGAAGTACTGCTCAGAAAACTGGGATAACGATCCATGTAGCGAAATGTGCACAAAAAAACTAAAATCCTACGTCCCTGGTAGAAATGGACAGGGGCGAAAACTCTGTCTACACCCATGTAAAAGTATTTGTGGGGAAATTTGTGTCTGTTCCCAATGTGAGAAAGTAAACAGCATCGAAAAAGAAGCCTCGATAGATAAACCTCAGGGGCCCATATTGAAACTTCCTTTATGTAAACACACCTTTTACGTCAGCGAACTAGACAACTATGTGAAGGGTCAAAACCAGTCCGAAAGTAGTTTTATTGTCTGCCCTTTGTGTAAAAAACCACTACTGAACTGCTTGCGATATGACGATATCAACCAACAAAGATTCGAGCTAAGAGAGCAGAGGAAACGAGAACTGATACGGAAAAATCATATTGATTCAGAACTGGAAGATAGACTTGAGAGATCAAGAAATATTCTGAGGTTGTTGGAAGATTATAAACATTTTGAAGAAGATGATGATTCGTCAATGAAATTCTCCAATCAATGCGAATTCCTGAGCGAGTCCATAAAATTGAAATTTGTTTACGCTGTAGCTAAACTAAACGTGGACCTCAAAGAGGGCCAGCAATTAGATTTAATCAATATTCTCAGAAAGACCACCAGATTAGCCCAACAGACAGAGATGGAAATGAATCAAGAGATCACTAGACGACTGAGTCTAAATGCACTGAACTTTCTGGAAAAACAATGTTCCGCACAAGTTCTTGAACATTTTCTCCCTAAAATGAACGAGATTAAAGAGGATCTGAACAAAGCTCCAACTTCGCCTGAAGTTCTGGAGAGAGCACATGAAATGATTTCACTGGTTTACGATGAAGAGATAAAATCTGCGCAACAACTCGCTCCAGAGTTAACCAATTTCAAAGACACCCACATGAAGATTGTGCAGGTTCTTCAATCCAGGACAGATGAAGTAAGCATCTTTTTATATCACAGTCGTGCGTTTTTTTTATTCATTAAAATTTTAACCGTTAGGTTTCCTAATGTTCAAGGGGCATTTTTTAACGCCCCTTAAAATTTTAATCGATTACCATTCTGTGACACTTAAAAGTAATACGTTATATAGGATTGTGATAGGTAGATGAGGTAACCATTCATGCATTCATTTCTTTCACCAGAGCATGACGATAGTCCTTCCTCACCCCCCCCCCCACCACAACCTTATCCCCCGGGCCTGTCTTAAACCAACAGTGTTACTTCTTGTTTTTGTTTTGTCCAACAGACTCTTGTTGATGTCCTGTACCCAGACATGGCGCCAACAAACAAAATTCTCAAATCAGTTCCTATGACGTCGCCACAGCACCGTGATATGCGCAGGTAATTTAATCTAAGGTGTAATGCTGAATCGTTTTTCTTCTTCACTAAAAAAAAAAAACTACGCTTGTCCACCGAGTAGACAATGTCGCCGAAGCGGGGGAGGGGGGCAGGGGGCAAATGCCCAGGGGTCCGGCGAGTTTTTAGGGGCCCGGACTGAGCCGGCCAATCAACTTTTGAAAATATTATTATCAGCACGTGGGGTGGGGGGGGGCGTGACAGCCCTGCCCAGCGGCCCGACCGAAATTTCTGTCGGTGGGCCTGTGAGTCGATATATCATACAGAAATAGAATCGCTATTTTAAAAAAAAATCCTGTAAATGTAACTTAAATAAATGCTGCCCTTTGTGTTATTTTTTAGTTATTTTTTTTAAAATAGTGTAGCACCTAAATATTGACACACAATAGCACCATAACAACAAATATGTCGTCGGCTTTCGGAAATGTCAGTTTAATTTAACGATGCGCGCGCAGTGTGATTTATATTTTCATTACATCTATGAGCAGCGATGTAGTCCACTGTGGTGCTTTCTACACTAGTGTTGCTGTGCTTTAGAGAAATATGTGCACTCTGGTGCAATGTAATCGACAATTATCATCATTGGACACTTTTCAGTGGTTAAACGGTAATTCCCCATTATCTTCTCCGTATACGGCGCATGACTGCATTTCAAGTAAACTACACCCTAGATACAATGAGACCACACCGCTGTCTATTAGAAAGCCATTTTGAAAGTTTAAGTATGGATTCCATATTGAGGCTATTTCGTAGGTAATAGGAAGGGCAAAATGTTCATAGAAAGATTGTATCTGTTTCAAAATTATCGTATCAATATATAAAAATACAAAAAAATTAAAGCATTCAATTAAAATGATAATCTAAGAAATATAGTTTTTCATTTTTTTTTATTTTTTAGCACCTCTAGCAGGGGGCCGGGACCTAGCAAACCAAGCCCTGCTGTGACATGGGGGGATTTTATCCACAAGTAAGATCCCAAACATTCATTTTGAACATTAGCATGCTGTGTTATTCTATTTCCATAACAAACAATAAATAAACTACTGGACCTATTCGTTCATAATACTTAACAAGCTTAAGCATTGACTACAAAACTATGAGTGCTATATGTACCACATTTCATATCTGTATTCAACACAAAAATTTAACAATATGTTGTTATTTTTTTCAGAGCCTCTAACCAACATGTAAAAAAAGAAGAAACACAGAAAAGGTTTGTGAAAACACAGTCAGTCCCAAGATCTAGAGCTTCGTGGTAAGATCAAATATAAAAAAAACAATATTTCCATTATAGAGCCTTTACATTTATGCAGACGTCAAAATATAATGCACTTCACTAATTTTCGATAGCCGGATGTTTGTGTTTTTGTGCATGTGTCTGTCAATATTTAGGTGCTACATTTTTGTGTTAATTGTACAATTGTCTGTCAATATTTAGGGGCTACATCTTTGTGTTATTGTACAAGTGTCTGTCAATATTTAGGTGCTACATTTTTGTGTTATTGTACAATTGTCTGTCAATATTTAGGTGCTACATTTTTGTGTTATTGTACAATTGTCTGTCAATATTTAGGTGCTACATGTTTGTGTTATTATACAAGTGTCTGTCAATATTTAGGTGCTACAATATTAAAAAGGAGAATGCCACAAAAGGCGGCACAGTCTTTATTAGCGGATGTTTTATATATATATATTCTGTGGAGCAACAGTACAATCTGAGTCGGTCCTATGGAATGGGCAAAGTTTGCGCATGCCAGGGGCCCCACAACTGACTGTAAATTTGTATCATACCTGAAGTTGAAAGGAAGCCAATATATACTTTTACCTAGGACCCCTTAATATCTATAATGATCTGCACCTCCCAGTATAATATTGTATCAAATCTGAACTGAAGGGAGGCCCCAATATGTACTCTCTCATAGGGCTCGAAATATTGTATTACGTTTCTCCCTGGAACCCCTCTGAGCACAGTTTGCATGTTTCTTGTCGCTCTAACCTTTGGTCTGCCCCGATTAATATCTGGTGGTCATTTTAAAGTTAAAAATTATTATTTTTTTTAGCGTCCCCCTAACCCCTAAAAATAAGTGACCATGGGGGCGGAAAGGGTAGTCCTTACTGGGCGCAGAATCAAAATGATGGAGTTCAAATAGTTCACAAGGACATGTCCTTCCATCAAAACAATAGAGCGCTGTTTTTAGTTAGCTAGAGACATGTTGCTTCTGTCAAAAATATAACACATATCATGGAAAAGGTTGGGTCAGGTCGGGTCACGTAAGGACAGAGCTCGGTGGTGATTAGGACAAGCCAGACATGGGCAGACTATGACCCGTGGAGCCGTATATAGATATGATCATTACATACGTTGCCTAAATAATTACTTTCTTGTGTATTCTCAGGAAGACGACGGATGCGGTCCGAGGGCCAAAGAAAGTCGACACCTTCCCGCGACACCTGGCAGGATTTAGAACCGCATCTAACAATCACAATCCTGAGTAAGGAAACCTTTTTTTTTTTAAAGTTCTCTTCGTCCATCGCCCTAGACTTGGGCTGGACAAACTAGATGAACCATAACGGGCTATTAAAATTGACCGAAGGATATCACCGACAGCAGATGGATTGATGGTTTATAGGAAGCGATATACATTGAAAGAAAACTTTCTGGACATGACCGTGATGAGTGGAACGGAACATGTCCGGATCAAATGACCTGTTGTGACGTATTTAGCCAGCGGGCCACAGTTGACCACCTGTTCAAATTGTCATACACCAGTACATGTATATCCACTGGACTGCTGTGTGTCCACTCTCTTTGCCCACGTGACATCTTTATACATGCCTTTTCCTATGATATGTATAAAAGTGCAGTGCCGCCGAGATGGGGGGGGAAGGGGGGAGCAAATGCCCAGGGGCCCGGACTGAGCTGGTTAATCACTTTTGAAAATATTATTATCAGCACGGGGGGGGCGTGACAGCCCTGCCCAGGGGTTCGAAATTTCTGTCGGTGGGCCTGTACAAGTGGTGCAATTCAAATCAAAGAGGGGAGGTAACCGATATTTTCACTAGATTATCTCCCTGACTATTAGTTATAAACTGATTTAAGCTCCATAGATGTATTTCATTTATTTTTTTGTTCTTTTCACCAGAAGTTCAATCAAAGCGCCAGCTAAAAATGTACATGAGAAAAGACAAGATCCTGATCTGGAAATCCACCACCCTGCACAACCCAGTAACGCAAGTGGTGACACTTGATTGACAGATCAGACTGTCCTACTTTAGGTTCACACTGATCACGTGATAGTGGGTAAACAAAGACAGGAATCGAACTGCAACATTAATTACTAGGATATTCGATTAAGAACGTATAAAAAAGCGAGTTATTTAATATGATCTTTATGATTTAGTTAAACACTGTATACAAATACATTAAGTTTTTAAATTGCGAATTGTTCGACTGTTATTTATGAATTATTTAAACATGTACATACATTTCTATGGATTTAATCGATATAAACAATATTTCTTCTGGTACTGATATAACATTTAATATCTTGAGATATGTAGACTACGGGTTGCAATGATTTTTGTCAAATAATTTTGAAATTATTTAGGGATCGTTCACTTATTACGTAACGCTTTCGGAGGGGGGGGGGGAGGGAGGGCTGTCAAAGTGTGGTGGCCCGACATGATAAGGAATGGTAAAGAAATGTAACGCATGGGTGTGCGTACAGAGGGGTGAGGTGTTGTCTACAATAAACAAAACTAAAGCGTTATGTGAATGGCCCATAATTGTGGATTCCATTTTTTTTCTTTTTCTCTTTATTTGTTTCCATAAATAGAAGTTCTTTTATTATGTACATTCATATAAACATATGATAACTTATATTGACATATGATAACTTATAGTGACATATGATAACTTATGTTGACATATGATAACTTATATTGACATATGATAACTTATATTGCGACATGATACGCGAATGTTTTTTTGTAAAATCTATAAGTATGCTTATGTGTGAATAGTAAATCGACTGGATTTGTTAAATATCGACTATTCTACTTGTACTCATTTATTATAAAATTCAATCTCTGATTTTGAACATCTGTATGAAATAGAATTCTACTTGACTATCACAACTGCAGTGTATTGATAAATTTAAAATGAACTATTACTGGTTCATATCCATCAAAAGTGCCTTTTTTTACATTTTTAAAGTGTTCACAGTGTAGTTTATTATTTATGTTTAAAAATCCATAAAACTGTCTCATACAGCTTTCCTTGAATTACTCATCTGTATTGTGAGTCTTGGCCTGGCCTTCATATTATTTATTTATTTATAGTGCGGGTTTTTAATCTTAACTAACATTTGTATTTATTCCTGACATACCTACTGAGTCCAACTCTTGTGAAGATTAAAGTGACTAAAAAAAAGAAAAGATGATACTGTTTTATGAAAATGTGATATATAAATCTGCGATATTTTACTGAAATATTTTGGTGTTTGTATTGTGTTGTTCGCCTTGCAAATTTACCGTTTTACATTCATGAAATTTTAACTGCTCTTATAAACAGCAAATGTAAATTGTAAAACTATATATTCGGTGTCTTAAATTTGCTCATTTTTTCACTATGTATCATTGAGACAGTGTAGAGCGCTCGACTGTCGACCGGAGGGGGTCCAGAGTTCGAACCTCAGTGGAAACCTGCAGAGTTTTTTCAGGTTCTGGTTGAAGACCCAACATAAGTCCACCCAGCTTTAAATGGGTAACTGACTTTAAGGTGGGGAAGTAAAGGCATCTGGGCGTTGTGCTATCCACACAATCCCTCAGAACGCCGTGGCTAGGTAAACAGATGAATTCTACACATCATCTGCCTCAATGGGCCGCTAGGGCCTTAAGGGAACTATCCTTTTTTATGAATTCATTGAGACAGCTTTATGGTCTCTTTAATCCATTTTTTAGTTATTTATACATACATCTATTTTTTAATGTATTCTTTTTTTTGTTAACAAACCCTAAATAATTAAATTATTGGTGTTTTTTTTTTTCCTTTTTTCTAATAAAATTTAAAAATAGCAGTTCGATTTTTTTTTCTTTTCGCTTAACAAAAGCTGGAACTCTTGTATAACCCAGCTAACAGCCTGGATAATTTATATCCAGTTTTAATATTTTTTGAGCCATCAAGATGTAAGAAATTCTATTTTTTATGATAAATCCGCATATTTTTAAGTTCGATTTTTTAGTTCGTTATATTGTTATAAGATTTTTTATAGTGTTGAGAAGTTTAAAGGGTTGGCGCTCAATGTCACGTGGGTTCGTCGATTGAAAAAAATACAAGATTTATTTACAATCCAACCAAAATAAATAGGTTATACTAGTTCAGGTAAAAAAAAGAGTACTACTGACCTAGATGAACGAGTTAAACGAATTTCGGCTGAACCGACTACGAACTTGCTGCAGCAACAGACCATGAGCTCTCGCAGCAACCAAGTCTATACTGTCCTTGAACTCATCTGGCTCCGGTACATGCATTTATCTGCGAATACCCTTCTGTCATCTTTGTCATCTCTGCGTGTATGTGTGTGTGTGTGTGTGTGTGTGTTCAGACATCTCTGCCCGTCATTGTGTTCTGTTCTCGTGTCCTCCCTGCCATTTTCTGTCCCTCTCTGCTCCTCGTCTCACTTCACCGGTCTTTTCCGCGTGTGACTATGATTCACAGCCTGGTCCCTGTAATTCCTTTGATCCTGCTAGGTTTACGGTGGTGCTGCGGAGGATGATGTGTTACAGTATTGGCTTTGGTGTTAGGGTATGCAGGGCCGCCGAGAGGGGGGGCAGGGGGGCTCATTGCCAGGGGGCCCGCATCTGTAAGGGGGCATAAAGGGGGCCCGGCAGCCCCCGACCATGTCAATTTTTTCACAACTCATTGTTTATTAAGGGGCCCGCAATGATGTCCTGCCCTGGGGCCCGCGTTGGCTCTCGGTGACACTGAGGGTATGGCATCAAGTACTGTTGCCTATGTCTACCGAATATAATTGTGTGTGGGGGGCCCATCAAGTATTGTTTCCTATGTCTGTCAAATATAATGGTGTGTGTGGGGGCCCATCAATTACTATTGCACTGTCTACCGAATATAATGCTGTGTGTGGGGGCCCATCAAGTATTGTTTCCTTTGTCAAATATAATGGTGTGTGTGGGGGGGCCCATCAAGTACTGCTGCACTGTCAACCAAATATAATGGTGTGTGTGGGGGCCCATCAAGTACTATATCCCTACGTCTACTAAATAACTCAATGTCCACCGCCTTACAATTTTCATAGCCCAGTGCAATCATCAAAAGTTAAATAATATTTTTCTACCATTTTATGTCGAATTCCAGAGACTGTGACTTACATATCCACAATAGTCTAAAAAGATTAAAGTTTGTTTTTTTCCCTCTTGATGATCGTGAGATACAGGAATGCATTAGTTCTAATACATATGATCAGGGCCGTCGAGAGGGGGCAGGGGGGGTCATTGCCAGGGGGCCCGCATCTGTATGGGGGGCATAAAGGGGGCCCGGCAGCCCCCGACCATGTCAATTTTTTCACAACTCATTGTTTATTAAGGGGCCCGCAATGATGTCCTGCCCTGGGGGCCCGCGTTGGCCCTCGGTGCCACTGCATATGATATTCCTTTTTATGACAGAACTGAATAGATTAATGAACAATCTGAAATCACAAAGTGCCCCCACAAGACAGTCTCCGACTAATGGGGGCCCATCAGATTACCCCTCAAACCACCCCGATGGATGCGTCCACTTTATAATAAATTGTTGTGCCTTGTGCTGCCCACTTTAGGCAAGTGGGGGGGTGGGTCCATGAAATGTGTGTAGATTGCCCCCCCCCCAACGGTTCATCAAAATCAACTATTAATTAGTTGAAAACTGTATAAGACAGTTCTAAAAAATTTTTTTAATTAAAAAGGTTCTTAACAACATTTTGCAATTGTCAAAATAAATTGGTACACATTTTTACACATATTATTTATTTATAAAATTAACATGATCAAAAATTTAATACCCAAAAAATCAGTAACAATAAATTCATTAATGTAAGCATGTTCATAAAAATACACATCTGTATGTAGGTTTACAATGAAATATAATTATAACGGATGGCACAATCATTTATTTTTGTTATGTAATGGTTGATAAACCCACTGAAAGAATAAGCTACATCTCAAACATTATATAATTTTAAAAAACATAAATTAAAAAAAATTTTGAAAAAAAAAAATGTCTCATGAAATGTCATATAAATAGGTCAAATAAATCGAAAACAAACACACATTCAACAAATGAATTACATACGGGTCTTAATGTTAAGTCAATACTGATCAATGTTAGATATAATAATAATTCAAATACATGTAATAGCAGAGTCGTTCTCGTGGACAGACCACCGATGAAGCCCCTCCTCCCCCCCCCTCAACTGCAAAAAAGGGTCAATTGATTCCAATAAAATCTGATGCTAAGATAGTCCCGACATGCAAATTTGCCTGGGGCGCCCACACATCTTTGGATTCATTTGCATATAGCCCCACCGGATATCGAAGAAAGATTCTAGGTAGTTTTTTTTTTAAAGTATTTACAATCAATAAAGCCTGGGTTTTTTTTTTATATAATACTGAAAAACATTTTTGCAGTTCGAATTTTAGATCTTGTTGTTATAAATATTTATTTGTTCATATCACATGTCTATTTATATCCATCCACCCAAATCAACCAGACTATAAAGCAGGCCATTCTTCAGTGTCAGACGGTGCAGCTACTTGTTCTTTGGATTTGGATGTTGAGACTGACAGATGGTTTTCCCGATCATGAAGCTCTTCACTTCCTGTATCTGCTGACGCCTTTTTTAATGTTCTGGGAATGAGATAGTTAAGTATGATTTAAGTTAAAAAAAAATACCTAAAGGGATATAATCAAAGCTGCATGCATTAAAAAACCTTTTTGTTTTAAATAAAATTCTTTACTAGCGTCGAAAATAATTATCGCAGCTCTAGTTTTAGGATATACTGTATACAACATTCTGTCAAAGTTAAAAAATATCTATTTAAGAGATGGTGATACTGGACTGATATTAATCAATGGGCAAAAGCGTGTTTAAACACAAGACCAAAATAAGGTTGAATCAGAGACCGAAGAGATTAATACCCAATAAATATACTAACATTATGACTGTCATCACATAAGTAGCTTATAAATAGCTTCAAACACGACCACTAGACATACAATTATGTTTTAAATAATTTCCATACTTGTAGTCGTACTTATAGTACAAATGTAGTCGTTCAATTAAACAATCGGTGAACCAACTAACTATGGGGAAAGAATATCCTCAATGGCTGGCCCTCAGGAAACGATTATGACAACAATCAAGCGACGTAAGATGGCATGGTTCGGACATGTGTCAAGACATGATAGTTTACCAAAAACCATTTTCCAAGGGACTGTAGAAGGAGACCGTCGCAGAGGGCGCCAGTGGAAATGTTGGTTTGACAATAGAAAAGAATGGACAGTGGCTACCAATGAATGAACTAAAGACAGCCCAGCAGGATAGGTAACTATGGAGAGATATGTCTGTTGATGTGTCCAAGTGTTCCCCCAACGACCACATCGGTTAAGGGTAAGACGATGATGATAGTGGCGTAGCAAGGGGTGGGCAAGGGGGGGGGGGGCATCATGCCCCGGGCGATACTCACAAAGTGGCGCCAAATGGTATATTTTACATAAAATATTATATGGTTTTCGAATGGGAGGGTAGGGTGGCGCTAAAAAGATATTGTGCCCCGGGCGCGAGTTAAGCTGGCGACGCCACTGGATGATGATGGAACCACTAATATCTTATTATACGTCACATTATAAATAAATAAAACAATTTGTCAAGAAACAATTAGCACAATTTGTAATCTTACTGAACATCTAATTTTTAATGATATATTTCTGGGCTGTATACATAATTAATTTACAAGTTGTATGAGTTGTGGAGGAAAAAATCAACGACTACTTACTTTTGTGTTCGATTCCTTTCACGCGTTCGAAACTTAAAGCCTAGAACTAATCGATTAGATTGGGGTGGTTCTCTGATGGAATCTCTTGTGTATCTGAGATTAACAAGAATAAAACAAATAATGTGGCGACTGGAGTCATTGAACTATGTATAATAATGAATGTAAAAAAAGTGAAGTTCCCTTAGCCATAAATGGACGTTTTGGGCAAATGAAGTGTAGAATTCATCAGTTTCTGTAACCTCGGCATATAAACGGGTTATAATGTAATGAGATGCATACGTAAAATGATAAAAAAGAATGATAGAAGTCTATGACAATTAACCAACTAACGTTAGCGTACTCAGTAACATTGTCATGGACATATAATCCCCGCCAAATGACCTGACTTTGACATAGCCACGTGAACTCTATTTTGTTTCGTTTATCACACACACACACACACACACTTATGTGTTTCTACTAGCGTCATTAGGGGGACGGATGGTCGTGTGGGGTAAAGCGCTCGACCTGAGGGTTCATGGTTCAGTCAGATCTTTGCTTATGTCTCCGCTATATCTCTCCTTTGGTGCCTCCAAGGCCATTGCACTATCGGCTATTGTGTGGGTGAAAGAAGGGCAAAATAAAAAAAAATAGTCCCATTAGTGGTTTATAGGATCACAGGCGTTCATCATAGGTGTGTGTATGTGTGTGTGTGTGTCTGTCTGTCTGTCTGTGTGCGTGCGTGCGTGTGTGAAGCCCTTATATGGATGAGATTTCATTTCTCAGTACCTACATAAACCACTAATGGGGGCGGTCGTTATGGTGCCCTTCTTTCCTCCCCACCATAGCCGATAGTGCAAGGGCCATGGAGGCACCACGGACACACCATGAATCGAACCCGTAACGCGAAGCATGAAGATCGGGCTCGCTTCCGAGGCGGTGCCCCTGCCCCGCCCCCACAACCCCTCCCCACCGGCAGGGGCGGGGCCAGGGGAGTTTAAGGTGCCCCGCCCCCCCCCCCCCCAACCTTCCTGGATGGAGGGGGGGGAGAGGGGGGGGAGGAAGGGAACCCATAATTTGAGTTTTTTTTTTTTTTTTTTTTTTTATATAGAGAGGGGGGGGGGGGGGGGAAGCGGGAAGGCCGCCCCTCTGTTGTCTTTTAAGTAAAGCAACGGAGGGACAGAAAAAAAGGGTAGGTGGAAAAAAAAAGACTGGGGGTGGGGGGGGGGGGGCCAGCAAAAGGGGGTGTGATCCCTCGGGGGGGGAGGAGGGGGGGGGGGGGGGGAGGGGGGGGAGGGGGGCCCCCCCCCCCGGGGGACCCCCCAAAGGGGGGGCGCGTGGTGTTTTTTTTTAAAAATAAAATGGGGGGGGGGCATAAGGTATATTTTTAAAAAAATATAATGGGGGGGCGCCATATGGTATATTTTACATATAATATAATGGGGGGGCGCCATATGGTATATTTTACATATAATATAATGATTTTCGAATGGGGGGGGGCGCTAAAACGGTATTGTGCCCCGGGCGCGAGTAAAGCTCGCTACGCCACTGGGTCATGAATACCCTAATTCCTACCCCAAATGTTGACTAAATTGAAATAGCTTAGGCAAGCATGTCGGCATCAAATGCCCTAAATAAACTAAACATGACTTGTGACCTATCTAAACAACATATCAAGGATCAAGCATAGCGAATTTCTAAATGTACACAACGCTTTTGTAGCGTTTACGTCGTGTGGAGATTCTTACTTCATTGACCTCTCAGTACTGAGTGACCTCTGATGACCTTTCGCATCAACTACTTGACCCTGTTTGACTATAGGCCTATCATTTGTATACCTGAAAACAGAGAAGACGTTTAAGTCACTTCAGTGACTATTCGACATATTACCGAGTAAAGATGACTAAAGGGAAGGTTGATTTTCATGAAGATGAATTAAAATTACACTTTCTAATGTGTACAACACAAATTTAGCGTCGATAATCTTTGCATTCATCCACACGTATTTACCAAACTTAATGAAAAAAAAAATTCACTTAAAAAAATTCACAGGTATCTATTTTCGCGACATAAGTAATGTATTTAAAGTATCGGTCAAGTAGACAATTCCTTGGGGTTTCTTCACAGTTCTGAAAAAAAAAATATTAACTCACTTGCGGATGAAATCCTCTTTATTAAAACTTGTGCTAAGTTGTCTGTGTTGAATGGGTTTTTCAGTCTGGGTTTTTTTCTTCACATCTTTACCGTGGTCTCTGATTTTAAAATGGGGACAAAAAAAATATCAAAATGACGTCATCATAGTCTTCTACAAAGTTCCAAACATAATGTATTCGTTTTTAAAAGGAAAGCAATGGAAATTTTGCAATAACTTGCAATAGACTTCTCAGAGTAGATCTATACGGTGCAATTATAAATCAGTCTTGTAGTTAATTTTTTAGTTTTTGTTTGTTTGTTTTTTTTCAAGAACACGGATCAAATTTTTTTTTTCGATAAATATTTCATTTGTAAACATTTTGTTGAACTGTTGATTCATTTCAATCAACTGCAGTGTACCCCAACCAAAATGAAGTAAGATTTAGATTTACTTCATTATTAGAGGGTTTAAAAAAAAAAAAGAACAACAGTTTTTTTTTTTTTGTAGTAGATCGAAGAATCACACACGTTTTTAGAATCACTTTAATAAAACTGCATGCATTACCTGGTGGAATCGTTGCGATGCACTGGTACAGGTGAAACTGATTTAAACGGTTTGATTGTCGGCGACTTGTCTGGGTATAGCACGTCGACAAGCGTCTGGTGAATGAAGGTAACAAAAACCAAATAGTGAAAAGACATTTAAAAAAAATACAACCGACTCTTTGACCTCTGCCATGCAAGAGTGTGCAGCCGGAATGTTTGAACAGGAAACATATTGACGTCATCAAATCTGTTTCCTTAACATCTATTTTATTTGTATGTTTTTTTTTTTAAACATCTACTAGATACAAGTACAATAACTTTACGTTATTTTTTTAGCTCATGAACTATCAGAATGTTACATTTAATTTAATTACTAATTCGTTTTATTTTTAATATTCATCCGCTAACTTCTAGATAAATAGAATTTTTAATTAAGCATTAGTAGATTTAACCATCCTGAAACAGGCTTACTGTATGACGATGATTATATATCGATTGGAAATATTCAGATATAAGGATTATCGATAACTAAAACATCACACGTGGAACTAAAATAATTATTTCTTTAAAAAATATATAAAGAGGTGCCTACCTCATCTGTCCTGGATTGAAGAACCTGCACAATCTTCATGTGGGTGTCTTTGAAATTGGTTAACTCTGGAGCGAGTTGTTGCGCAGATTTTATCTCTTCATCGTAAATCAGTGAAATCATTTCATGTGCTCTCTCCAGAACTTCAGGCGAAGTTGGAGTTTTGTTTAGATCTTCTTTAATTTCATTCATTTTAGGGAGAAAATGTTCAAGAACTTGTGCGGAACATTTTTTTTCCACAAAGTTCAGTGCATTTAGACTCAGTCGTCTTGTGATCTCTTGATTCATTTCCATCTCTGTCTGTTGGCTGAATCTGGTGGTCTTTCTGAGAATATTGATTAAATCTAATTGATGGTAACCTTTAAGATCAATGTTTAGTTTAGCTACAGCATATACGAATTTCAATTTTATGGACTCGCTCTGGAATTCACATTCATTCGAGAATTTCACAGACGAATCATCCTCTTCTTGAAAATGTTTATAATCTTCTAACATTCTCAGAATATTTCTAGATCTCTCAAGTTTATCTTCCAGGTCTGAAGTAATATCGTTTCTCTGAATCATTTCAAGTTTCTTCTGTTCTCTTAGCTGGAATCTTTGTTGGTTAATTGTGTCATAACGCAAACAGTTCAGTAGTGGTTTTTTACACAAAGGGCAGACAATAAAACTACTTTCAGACTGGTTGTGTCCCATCACATACGTGTCTAGTTCAATGACGTAAAAGTTGTGTCCACATAACGGAAGTTTCAGAATGGGGCCCTCCGGTTCGTTTGTCGAGGCTTCATTTTCGATACAGTTTACTTTCTCACACAGGGAACAGACACACATTTCCCCACATATGCCCCTACATGGATGGTCACAGCGTTTTCCTTCCTGCCCATTTCTACCAGGGACGTAGGATTTTAGTTTTTTTGTGCACATTTCGCTACATGGATCGTTATCCCAGTTTTCAGAGCAGTACTTCAGATTAACCAGATGTTTACATTTCTGCATGCATTTGTTACGACACGGCGTGCAAGGTTCTCCGCATGACTTCTGTACTTGTTTATTGGTGCATGACCGGTGTCTACATTTGAATGGACACGGCAACTGACAAGGTAGGCATGGAGTTGAGCAGTAGCCTTGACATGGATGTCCACAGGGTAGAGGCAGGTGGCAGAACTCATCACAGGCTTGGTGTACTAGACCTCGTAAGCAATCAGAGCATGTGCCTTTGCATGGATGTCCACATCTCAATGTTGATGTACATGGCACTGTGCACTGAATGTGAGTTGATGTTTTGTAGCATGGAACTTTAGATGTGTGACCGCAAGACTGATGGATGTGATCAACTTCTACAAGACAGTCTATATGTTTCTGGTTTTCGGCACATTCGGAACATTTACCGGAGCAAGTATGTCCACAAGACAATTTTACTGTGCATTTCTTAGGACATATGGGCTCTTCTTTGTTCAAACTACACGGCTCTTGACCAGCGTGTCCACATGGCTGGTAAGTATAGTCAACATTGACACGACAAACTTTATGTTGTTCAGTAGCATTACATTCACCGCACTGACCTGTACAAAGATGTCCACACGGCAAGGTCGAGATACATTTTTCAGAACATTTAGCCTCTTCTGGAGATAAGTGACAAGGAATTTGTTGAAGATGTCCACAGATCAGCTTCTCTGTGCGCATAACCTCACATAAAACTTGTGTCTTAGACTTATAACATGGCACCTGGCCTTCGTGTCCACACGGTTGAAATGTGTATTGTACTTTTTCTGTACACAGCTCATGATCTCCATCTTGTTCACAATCATTACACATCCCTTGACACACATGTCCACACGACAAAATATTTGAACATTTTTCTGGACAAGTGGTGGTTTCATGGGATACATAGCAAGCAATTTGTCCCTGGTGTCCACATTCGAAAAAAGTTCTAGTTACCAGCGCCTTGCATCTGCAAACTTCATTGCACTTCAGACTGCACGGATGTCCATCTTTACACGACTTTAAACAAGGCAGCTCACAGACATAGTTATCATGACTGACGTCATAGCCATGACACATGAGTTGGCACCGATGTCCACATTTTAAAAGAAACGAGCAAGGGCTTCCACAGCCTCCTTCTGGTCTTGAATCAAATTCAGCCGCCGTAGACAAATATTTCACTGACTGTGGGTGACTGTGACACCGTACTGGTAAACCTGTTCCAATCATTTCATTCCTCTTAGCCGTGTCTATAATGTTTCTCCAAAGTTTACTCTTTGATGCCAGGAAGTCAAAGTTTCCTAAAACGAAAAATCCTTTCTTGGCCCTAGAGAGGGCAACACACACTCTGTTATCTATTTTCACAAAGCCAGCAATGTTTTCTTCATTGCTTCTAACAAAAGACAAGATAATGATTTCATTTTCCTCACCTTGGAAGTCGTCAACGACCGATACTCTTACCAATTCCCTTAACTCTCCAAGATATTTTTTAATGAGAGTGACTTGCCCTTTGTACGTGGCTAAAATAGTGACCTGTGTTGGCAAATAATCTTGTTTCAATAGATACTTACATAGAGCTACAGCGTACTGAGCTTCGTGCATGTTTGATTTACTGAAGTTGTCAGCACTTCTAGTTTCTTGATGATTGTGATTGATGAAAAACACATCTTTGGACACACCTCGAATGTGATGAAATCGACAAACCGAAGGATGGTCTTCAAGACCAGGATAAATAAGTTTAATTATCTGGGACACTTCCGGTCTCATCCGGTGCTGTATTTTAAGAGTCACGTGGGGGATGTTGTTCCGTATCAGACGTTCAAACAACGAGACATCGAGACCAAAGTTTCTTTCCAGTTCAAATGTCGCTGGCTTTGGTCGCAGCTGCTGGTGGTCTCCTATCAATATGAGATGCTGGCAGTTCACGTTCAGAGCCGTGATGACGTGAGCCTCCAGAACTTCAGCCGCCTCCTCAACAATGACAACACTGCATCCAACTTTTTCTAGCAGAGTTTTATGCTTTGCAGCGCCAGTGGTTGTCATGCCGATGATCTGTCTTTTATGAAGCAAAGATGCTGTTTTTTCCTCCTCTGCCTCTTTCTCTAGCCGCAGCTCTGACTTTAACTCTTCCAGTGCCACATGAAGTTTGTCTTTCAAGTGACTCTCAAACCTATTCAACCACAGCATGTACAGAGAGTACCTTTGTTTAATGTTCAGTTTCCAAATATCTGCGACACTCTTCTCTTCATTTTCTGTCATGGGTTGCACGGAAGATAAATGCCTGATTACTTTTGAAAAACTATAAACTCGCGTGTAGTTGACATTCTGCCAATCACCTTTTGCTTTGACCCTGGAGCTAGCTCGGGAGATTGATTCTTCTAAAACGTCCAGATTCAGCTTATCGACCTGTCGGAGAAGATAAAGTAGGTCCTCACCTTCACAATCGGTGAATACCATTGGCTCGAAGCACATGTCTCCTTCCGCGTGATCTCCATAGCCATTGCCTGTTTTTATCACTTCTCTGAGGTGTCGCGACAGGACCTCAATATCCTGAAGCTGGCCTATCAGACGTCTGTGCTGTCCTAGCAGCCAATATTCGACGATGTTCTTTACTTCAGATTTGTCTTGGCTGAAAATTTCACGAATTTTTGCGGTAAACGTATCTCCCAAAAAGCGATCAAATATGTCGTCGGTGAGGATATCTGAGTACGACAGGGTGAGCAGCTGTTTCATTTCTCTCTCCGCCCATCCCTGGCGATCTCTCTGAGCAAAATGCATTTCGGTTTTGATCACTTCCCTGACCTTTTTCAGTTTATTAAAATAAATGGAACACCTTTCTAGAATGTTCATTTCTGCACAAAGTTTTAATCCTTTCGACAATGAGTATTTCCACAAGAGAGACAGATTTTTCAGAACTTGCTTTATCTGTTTAGGCAGCTCATCATTCGGGTTTCCTTTTGGCGCGTTCAACCATGACGATAGCTGGGAAGGCTTTTCCTTAAACAGCTCATAGTGCCTTTGGGCCATGAAACGTTGCAGAACGTCAACTGACTGAATTTCCGTTCTCAAAGAGCTCAGGTTACTGTGCAGTCGTTTAATTTCCTCTTCAATATGACTCTTGTCAAAAGACTCAAAAACGCCATGGTTTCTTTTTAAAATGTTCAAATTAAACTGCTTGAGACTATCTGTCTTACACCCGCCCCCTACCCTTACGATGTCCCTGGGGCAAAATTTGGTGATTCCTTCTAGGAACTGATCTAGGGCGTGGTTAGTGTAGCAGACGATAAGAATGGGGCCGCGCGTGGAGTTACTGCCCTTGATCGCGCCACTTCTATTCTTCAGCAGCGTCTCAACCACTTTCAGTCCGACGTAAGTTTTGCCTGTACCCGGAGGGCCTTGGATCACGCACACCTCTTTTGTCAAGGCCAGGATTGCCGCATCCCTCTGGGACTCATTCAGACACATGTCCTCGGCCGCAGGCCATTTAACGGTTGTCAGTACAGGAACTTTTGGCCCTGAGTTCTTTGAGTCCATTCTTTAATGGTATCAGAAAGTCTAGTTATTGCCCCTCGTCAGTGTACGGACCTTTCACTATGGCTCTTCTCAAGAAAGGTGTTTTCATATCCAGCAGCTCGCAACCTTTGGGGACGACCGAGACATCCAGGAAGTTTTCAGGGGGCGTGTCTGTGTTCTTGTACTGAGTCAGACAGTCATGGCGGTGACCTACTTTCTCGCCACTTCCTTGTCGAGACCTCGCCTCGTTTAAGATGGATTCGAGCGCTCTCACCAGTCTGTCCCTGTCAGACAGAGTATCCAACTTCCTGATGACTAGATTTAGCTGGGAGGCAGCGACCATGACCTTGAATGAAAACTGCGGCAGCTGATTTAAAATCGTTGTCAGGAGGCCTGAAATGTCCTTTATCACCTCCTGGCATTCCTGCCAGCCAATCACGTCGTGGACGGCAGCTGTGTGGACTGTCACGTGGTGTGTTAGAAATTGGCTCTCGCAGAGAATCTTCAGAACGCATTCAAATTCCTTTTTTTGTTTCTCCTCGCTCGCCAGTGAAGCTGAGTTGAACGCCCTCACCAGGGCAGGGAAGCACTGCTCACCGACTTCACCCTTCGTTAGAAATTGTCCCAGTTCTTTCTGATGCTGGACCATGGACGAGACCAGATCCTGGACGTCGTGTATGTCTTCCCACTTAGAGATGAGCTCTTTGATGGTCAGGGCCGGTGTCCGTCCTCTGGTCAGTTTGACGGTGCTCATGGTTGTTGGTCACGGTGTACTTTCGGTGGTACAGAGTTGATAACTTTATGTAATCACATTACTGCAGACAAGGCGGAAGGTGGGCGGCGTCTGTCTATAACATTATTATCACGGATAAAGACATGATTGTAGTCCACGTAAATTTTATGTTTCTCTTGAATTTTTCAATCACACGATGGTACCTTGGAGTACGTGTCTGGGAAAGACATGTGGTGTTTGTTAAAATTAGTTATAGTGAACTATGGAGTTTTTTTTTTGTTTTTAAGTACATCTATTACGATGTAGAATAAGTCATTGACTATTATCATTAAACATATGAACAATCTGTGTGTGTGTGTGTGTGTGTGATAGAGAGAGAGTAAGAGATATCTTATCATTCTTATTTTGAACAAATATCAACTATTGCTTATGAAAACTTGAATTATAATCAATTATAATCCGGGTCTGACCAGTCGACTAAAGTGGTCATTAGTAGTCCGGGTCTGACCAGTCGACTAAAGTGGTCATTAGTTGTCCGGGTCTAACCAGTCGACTAAAGTGGTCATTAGTTGTCTGTGTTAGACCAGTCGACTAAAGTGGTCAATAATTGGCCAGGTCTGACCAGTCGACTTAAGTGGGTCATTAATTTCCGGGTCTGACCAGTCAACTTAAGTGGTCATTAGTTGTCCGGGTCTAACCAGTCGACTAAAGTGGTCATTAGTTGTCCGGGTCTGACCAGTCGGCTAAACCTCTTCTTTTTTCTAATCATACTTTTTCTTTCTTTACAGGCGGGTCGCTAGAGCCAAATATGTTTTCTTGGCGAGGAGGGGGGGGAGACCAGAGTGCTTGAGGGGGTGGGGAGCCTGGGGCATTTTGACAGGCGATCAAATTAATGACGCAAATTTGATTGATTAGCATTGATCCTCGCATTAATGTATTTCTCAGGCAACGAACTAAGCAGTGCATGTTTTAATGTTTAATGTCAGAAAGCGGGATCAGCTGGCATAGCTAGTTAAGACATTCGAACTTAAGTTACGTCTTTTAATTACGTAAATATCTTTGGAGAGGAGAGATGAGGCTGAAATTGTTCCGAGCGAAACCTTTATCTTGTTATTAATGCAATAATAAGGATATATTCCGAATAGTTTATCCACACTGTAGAAATGCAAACAAAATGAACGTAGGACAACTATCAATGAAATAACTCCGTGGTATCTAAAATATTAATGTGGCTTATTACTTATACATTTTAGTACACAGTGTACCCATTATATAGAAATAATCGCTTTTTGGGTATCCAAGGCGACTGTGTCTTATACTAGCCGTACAACCCTTCATTTTTGTCATGGCTTCAGAAACAGAAGAGTTCTACACTTCATCTGCCCCAATGACCCCTTAAGGATTATTGAAACATTTACTTTTTTTTAATTTCAGACAATCAACACAATTTTTTTTAAATATTTCTTAACAATCTATATTAATTAACGCAACGCTTTGATCATGGTGCCTATTTGGCATGAAATCAAAAACTGAACAAAAAAATTTACCTTCTCAGTAAACATACATAATTATCTTGTAATTTCTATTCATTTTGGATACATGTTTTGCATGACCTTATTTCAAATTTAAATGTGACACTAAATAGCTGCTCATCTAGTTGCGTTTATCGCCATTACGCCCTACATTTTAAAACAAACAAACACACATAAACATAATTTGCAGTACCACTGCTTTAGTTAATAGACTAAACACAGTCGTAGTCTTAATGTAGATTTATCGATCGCCCACTCCACACAAATCAATGGTTGGCTTTACCGTGTACAAAAATGACGTCGGTAATATTGATCTCTCGCTAAAACAAGTTTTAAAAAAAAACTCAAACGCATATATGTTCCTGTAGAAGTTTAAGTTACACATTAACTAATTCAAATAATATGCTCACACAAAAACTTACATTATCATTTTGTTCCTAACATCTGCCCTGTACGTGTGGGTGAGTTCTCTTAAACAGAACTATAAATACATTTAACCTGCTTTTTTATAATTAATTATCACCTTTTGGTTTCTATATCAAATCGAAATCGCTTTTCTCGGAAATGGGGTTAAACAACAGTGGATTAATCCTGCAGTGTTGCAATGTGGTTTTAACGAAAACTTACAAAAAGTCAATAATGAATCCACCTAAAGCCGCCTTTTAAGTGAAGGTGAAAAGATATGTCAAGATTTGCGTCCTTATTTTTTATAAGATCAATATTCTCTATTTACTTAATATGAAAATTTAATATGCCAAAAAAAAACAAAAACAACCGTTAGTGTGTTAAAACTACAGCCAATATGCGAAAAACACCGCCCAAATTGGTGGGAATTCCCATTGAGAATAATATCCAGCTATCAATGTAAATGACGTAATATTTAAAAATAGCTTATCAGCTGTTATGCTAGTGTGTGAGACATTTTCGAAGAAGTTGAAACTTTGATTTCGCTGTAATTTGTTGCTTGGTTACAAAACGCGCATTATAAACACTATTATTAACACTATTATAAACACAGTTATAAATGATATTAAACACAACTTTAAGCACACTTATAACACTATTATAAACACTATTAAAACACAATTATAAATGCCATTAAAACACTATAATAAACAAAACAATAATATATTTTCACAATTACAAACACAATTTTAACATTATCATAAATTCTATTATAGACACAATTATAAAAACAGTCATAAACAGTTATAAATACTTTTATAAACACTATTATAAACACAATTATAAGCAAGTGTCTAAACGAATACTGGCAGGTTTCATGATAGGCGTAAAACTGAAACTGTCCACATGTCCGAAATAACTATCGAGTGACCACAAGAAATTCACTTATCAATGAATACCGTTTTTATCGCAGCAATAATAAAGATTAATATCAGTGCTGTCTCGTCACACGGTGTTATTGGCCAAGGCCCCTGGGGTGGGATGCTTGACCAAAATGACCCAGACATAGGAAATGGGCCCCCATTCTAATCGATCATAGGAGCATGCCTTGGGCCCCACATTTTGAAGCCCCCCCCCCGTCAGAATCTAACTTTATACCTGCCAAAGCCAACTTTTTACTTACTCTTTATGCTGTGTCCATTAATTTAAAGTTTGTAATATTTTCTTCTACCTTATGACAAAATGGCGCTGACCTATTTATTTCACACGCGATGACTGCACGGCTTTCAGTTTCAAATTCTCCATGTGATACGTATGATTATCTTTAAAAGCACCCACACGCTGAGATTCAGCCATTCCGTAATATTTCTTAGAACGTGTGTGTGTGTGTGTGCGCGCGCGCGTGTGTGTGTCAGAGATATGAGAGGTTCTCAACTGATAGAAGAGACTTTGAGATATTTAAGAAACCTAGACAATGACTTTGTTTTATTTTGGAGCACAGGTCGAAGTCTTCAGATATTTCAAGGCCCAATGCGGATACTTTCAGAGACTTGTGGGCCCAACCAGAGGTGTAGCAAGGGGTGGGCAAGGAGGGCATCATGCCCCGGGCGCTAACTCACAAAGGGTCGCCAAATGGTATTTTTTACATATAATATTATATAATTTTCGAATGGGGGGCGCTAAAAAGGTATTAAAAAAGTGCCCCGGGCGCGAGTTAAGCTCGGTACGGCACTGGGCCCTACACATACTTTCAGATATTTTAGGGGCCCATATTTTCTTCTGCTCCGACGGTCCTAGCAACCCTAAATCCGCCTCTGTATAGGAGATAAGACAAAAAATAGAATATGATCAATGTATCATGTCGCTTATCAGGTTTCGCCATAAATTTAAATAAAGCTCATAATTTTTTTTTTTAAATGCGTGTGTCCCATAGAAAAATGTATTATTGTCCATTATATAAAGCTGTTGATTCTCTTAACCTGAATACAATTAATGCTTCTAGAAATACATCACTATTATATAATCAAGAATCAAATCGCAATTAATTTAATTAATTGCGCGCCTTACACACATCAAGCTTAGGCAAAAATAAAGAATTGGCACCTAAAAATCAATCAGTAAAGCTATTGTTAAACACTTTAAATCAATATTTTTCACTAATATCTTATTTTTATCTCTTCTGTTGGATTTTTTCCATGTTTAATCAGCGGGAGCCATGCGATAATAAAAATGACATATCTAAATCCTTAAATATTGATAATTGTCTCTTTCACAAACTGCATGAAAAATTCGGCCAAAAATGTTTCTGCTAATGAACTGATTTCCTTGTATAGGTTTTTATATTTTCGAAAAAAAAATTGGCAGAATATAAAGTGTTCTATTGAGATAAAGTGTTCTATGGAGATAAAGTGTTCTATTGAGATAAAGGAAGTTGTGTTGTGTGCATTTTCTTTTCATGGCATTTTTTTCTTGCTTTATTTAAAAATAGATTTCTTTTCGAAGATAACTTTTCAATCTTGGTATACATTACATAGGTGAAAATGACAAAATATTAATGATGGAATATCGCAGATAGCGAACAAATGTTAATATTTACTAAGGCTAAATAAATATGAGTGGTGTAGATACTCAACTGTCAACCTGCGAGTCCTGGGTTCGACCCTCGGTGAGGCCCATGGAATTTTTCCAGGTGAAATTAGGTGCAAAGTCGTCCCACAAGTCCACCCAGCTTTAAATGGGTACCTGATATAAGTTGTAGAAGTAAAGGCGGATGGGCGTTGTGCTAACCACACAATCCCTTCATATGTCGAGGATATAGAAACAGATGAATTCTACACTTCATCTGCCCCGATGGCCCATTTTGTGTTGTTTTTTTTTTAAACACATAAGAGGTTATTTTCAATGACAAGGTATTCTGTTACAAAACATAAAGTTTACACTCAACACCGACACTATGTTCGCTGCACAAACACGCAAACAAACGGACATGCGTATAAGATAACTCGGCATGTGTATTAGCTTATACATTGAAACTGACATATTGAATTGATCTCAACCGCCGCTCGTATTAAAACCAATGCCCAAAGGTCATCCATGATGGTGGACGCAGTGGACAAAGGGTGGCTTTGTTATACCAATATATGGAGTTGCGGTCTTCCTTGTTGCTATTTGCCTTTCAGGGGGGGGTGGAGGGCCTAGAAATCTAGGCGGCGGTACTGCTTGGGGCCCCCAAACACATAACAACAACTCTGTGTACGTACAGGCTCATATGTGTTTTTTCTAGATTATGTGTATGTGTGTGTTTGTGAGTGTGTGAGAGTGGGTTTGTGTGTGTGTGTGAGAGTGTTTGTGTCTGTGTGTGTGTGTTTGTGTAGAGACAATGTTCTGTCTGCTTGTTTATATCCCTGTATGCGTGTATGTCCGAACTTTATTGAATACATATACCAGGGCCTCCGTGGAGGGGGTAGTGGAACATATTTCAGGGGTTCTGAACCTTGGGACTCCTGAGATCTAGAAGGCCCCACCTCATTCGAAGTTATAAAAATTATTAAGAAACTACTTATAATATAAGTTAAGCCCCAGTTGTCAGTGGCCCCAGTTTAAATGGCCCCGGTTTCAGTGGCCCCCAGGTTGTGTGTACAAGGACAACGCACATCTTTAATGGCTTTTTTTTTACTGCAAAAGACTAGAAGCGGGATGGGGGGAATTAAACTCCAGGGGAGTTACTCTGTCCTTGCATCTAAATACATTGGTTATGCCCCTTTCGTACATGGAACTGGTGCATATATAGATATAAAACAATTTGAAATATGTCGAACAGAAGTATAAAAAACAAAAACATCCAACATTCAGCTGTATGAAAAACGTGGATTTCGGTGAATGAAAGTTAAATCCTTACTTGTGAACGATCAAAGTTATCATATCAGATGCAAGATAAACTTGTAAACCCCCCCCCCCCCAAAAATCATTGATTACCTGCAAAAGATTATTTATCACCTGCATATTCATTCAATGTGATTTAATTTTTTCAAAGCCCCAAATTTAACGAAAATCTTATTTAATTATTTGTTTTGTCTTGTTAAATTTCACGCTAACATATTTTTTTTTAGATTTGATATTTCCATCTTACGTCAAACACGTCTGAAGTGGAAACTTGAAGGGTTGTGATATTTAGCTGTTGGCACATGATTACTGTACACACGAGACAGATGTGTTTTAAAACTGGCATGACATGGCAGCTCTTATTGAGAACTTGTATATTACATTTTAAATTTGCATACAATTATATTTGGAATAAAATTCAAAAATGCGCCTACAACGGCATCTCTACCTTTACAGTCTACACAAAGTAAAATCAAAACCTTAACTGGAATAGAATCAGAGTGAAATTTTTAAAGTTCGATTGTCACACGAAATATTTGTTATAACCGTTATTAAATACTTTGGTCTGATCAACATTGTACTGGATAGAATAAGAAGTAAATAATGGGAATATTTACATGAAACAGATTAAAACTGGAGATAATTCAATGATTGTCGTTATCACGATGATTGTGTCAAAATACACTGGACAGAAAGATAAAACAGGCTAAACGTTCTGATAAAAATAAATGTCTCGTAAAATGTAGTCGGGTATCTACACTACTCGGCCATCCGACCCGTTAATGTCTTGCACTGGAATGTAAACTTGACCGTAGAGAGAGAGACTCAACAATGTACCCTGTGTTAGCGATCCCTTTTTATAAGGGAGCGGGGCATTGTGGAGGGGTTGGGGGCTATCTAAACTGCTTGTAACTATTCATTCTAACATTTAAAGGTAAGGAACTCAATGGAGGACAAACAGCTGGGCTGTCAAGAGAAGTTACTGCCCCTTTTTTAAGCGAAATTCAACACACTTGTATGAAAATTATTACATAATTATAAGTTTATAACCCTTCTTGTAAAAGTATGGCTGAAAGAGGCCCACCCTCTTACACGTCGCGTATCCCGAAAGACTGTACCGATTGTTATAGATAACCACTAAACATTGTTTAGTCTGTCTGTCGGTCCGACTGTGTGTGTGTGTGTGTGTGTGTGTCTTGCGTCTCTCTATGTAAGTGCTTCTATATGTTTTCATGAAGAAACGTTCTTCATTTTTTTTTAAAGTGAATAAATAATGTAATGAAAATAAAAGAAGAAGAATTTTGTCTTTGTTTTTAAATCACCAAAACCAATTAGTATTTTTTAATTTTCAATGGAAAACACACAATTCATAAAACAAATTGTAGACTAATTAAATAAAAAAAGATTGATTAAAATATATAAACAACAAATTGATCAAAACGTGAATAACAATTTAAAATGTATGGGTAAGCTAATTGCTTTTCTAAATTTATAAAACATACTTTTTTTTATAAAGAGAATTATTGAGATAAATGTTCTTCGTCCATTATATTTATTGAGATTTTCAGTTTTCGAAATCTTTCCGTCAGGCAACATTGTGGACATTTAATGTCTTTGTCGCTGGATTCACTGGTGGTGACTGAGTGGCCACAGGGTAACTTGACCTTCAGTCTACATCTTTTACAATCCCACTGGTGTTTCTCGGGATCTTTGTGGCACTCCAGTTGCTCAATGTGTCCACAGGACAGTCTGTACTTCCTAATTGCTGGACATGGGGGACATTCTTCTGAGCACTTGCCTGTACATGGGTGAATCCCCATGGGGCACTTTTTCAGACAGCTCGAGTGAGCAGACGATTTTGTTTCGCTCTCTGGCTGAGGACGAGCGGGCGTTATCAGATTGGAATGTTTGCGCGCAAGGGTGTGCACATAGTAGATTAAAAGTGCACGTAGATGGGCACTGGTCAACGCAGCGAGATGGACAGGAGTGTCCGTTGAGGCATTTCTTGAGGCACTTCTGCTCACAATGGGTATTACTCACAGGTTTAGTTGCGTACATCGGAGTGCTGTTGCATGTGTGGCCGCATTTTAGCACTTTTGCGCAGGGGGGACAACTCTGGGAACATTTCCCTTCGCACTTATGTCCCTGTATGCAAAATTTATCGCACTCTTGTTCACATTCAACAGACAGCTGCGTTGTGTACTGGTGACATTTTATTTTAAGTTTATGCTTACAGGGAAGCTTTGCTTTAATTTCAACAGAGCAAGGTGGGCACGGCTTTTTGGAACATGAACTTTGGCACGTGTGACCTTTCTTGCACTTCGCGGTGCACGGTTTTTTGCACTCTAATACATCGTGGCTAACAGTATGACACACATAGGGACAAACATGCCCACATTTCAAAGTTTGTCTGCAGTTTTTCCCACATCCGCCAGCTAGTATAGAGTCAAAGTCGGTGCTTGTTTTTATAACAGTCAAGTTCCCGTGCTGCTTGCAGCGTAATTGCAGATGCTGGCCTATTTCACTATTTTCCTCAGCGGTTGCTTTCATCTTGGCCCAGAGGTCGCTGTGCTGAGACAAGAGGTCAACATTACCAATGACATACATACCCAACTGTGCCCTGGACAGAGCCACACAGATTCTGTTGTCTGTGCTCAGAAACCCCACACTGCCTTGCCTGTTGCTGCGAACCAGGGATAGTAAAATAATTTTGTTTTGCTCCCCTTGGAAATTGTCAACAGTGGATACACGAAGATCATCAAGAGACTTGTCATTGAGATAGTATAAAAATTCTTTGATCAGAGAGACCTGTCCACCATACGTCGCTAGGACTGTGATGTCGCTGCTAGAGTAACCCTGGATAACTAAGTACTGTGCCAGTTTTATCAAATAGTTAGCTTCGTATTCAT
This sequence comes from Bulinus truncatus, assembly GCA_021962125.1. Taxonomy (NCBI): domain Eukaryota; kingdom Metazoa; phylum Mollusca; class Gastropoda; family Planorbidae; genus Bulinus; species Bulinus truncatus. The sequence goes on along the minus strand of JAGDYQ010000014.1, from coordinate 8,112,752 downwards.
TCAGTTTACTTTTACTGTGCTGGACAACTCCTTCTGACCTGTCATGAGTGATAAAGAAAATATCTTTGTCCATACCCATGACGTATTCTCTGTTGAAAACTGACTGGCTGTCTTTCAGGTGGGGGTAAATATGTTTCATATACTTGGAGATCTCTGGCTTCATGCGATGCTGCTCCGTTAACTGGATGCAGTTAATGTTATTCTTCACTAGTCTCTCAAACAAGGAAATTTCCAGTCCAAAGTTTTTAGCCAGCTCGTAAACTTCTGTTTTAGGTCTGAGCTGCTGGTGATCACCGATGAGAATCAAATGCTGGCAGTGCCGGCTTAAAGCTGTAACAATGTGGGCTTCAAGAACTTCAGCGGCCTCCTCTACGACAACTATTTTAGGTCCGACGTTTTGTAAAACTTTGCGGTGTTTCGCCGCACCCGTTGTGGTCATGCCGATAACTTTCGCACGTTTTAGAATTTTCGCATCCTGAATTTGTCTTTGCTCAAGCTTGACTTTGTGGGTTGTGTCATATTTCTCAACGTACTTCCTCATCTTGGAATTCATGACCGCGATATATTTCTTTAACCAGTACGTGTACAGCTTATATCTATCGTTTAGAGTTATCTCCCATATGCTTGTTACTTTCTTCTCTTCAGATTTACCCATTGGCTCAGCAGCGTTAAGTTTCTTGATCACCTGTCCGAGAGTAAGTTTTTTCTCCTGTGCGCCCCACGTGGGTGTGCCGCTTTCGTCAGAGTCTACATCACCAGTGACGTCAATGCCGAGCAACTTACATCGTTGTAATAAGGACATTTGGGCTCGTGGAGGTAGACGACTTTTCTCCTGCGGCTTCTCTTCCTCACCATCACTACTATCTTCAAACTGTCTCTGCTCTCGGACACGCGTGTACTCATCTTTGTCATCGAAAAATCTCAGCTGACTTTGCTGTCTGATGGTCTGAATTTCTTCAACGGTGTTTAGCATCTCTCCCACAGTTGAGCCGAGAAGCCAAGCTTTAAGATTTCCGCAACGACTTGTTATGGTCTGGTAAACACTGGGATCAATGAAGCGCTGCAACATACTTTCACTGATTAAATCGTCGTCGTTAGTAGAAGAACTATTGCTGCTTTTTTCGTACATCTGTTTCCAAAAGCAGTAAACTCTCATCTTCATCTCTGTTGTTATTCTGCGGTTGAAATCAATCTCTGTATCAGGCAAAGGAAATCTCTCTGACAGAAACAGTTTCACTAGATGGGCCAACACAACTTTATCAACATGTTTCTCCAGGTCTACATCTGTAGAATTCAGCCAGGTCTTCATATTCCTGTTCCGAGTGAATTCTTGAAAATGCGCGGGGAGCATAAATGGCTGGAGAGTTTTCTCAGAACAGATGGACAGGTGCAAAAGTTGCATTTTGCTGGCCAGATTTTTGATTGTCTTTCCTAGTTGGTCCATCGTCCTGTGACAGTCTTTGATGCAGTTCCGGGTTGACAATGACCTTGACTTTTTCCGACGCAGCTCTTTCAGGTTGAACTTTTTCAATTTCTCGGAGTCATTCTTTCCTCCAACTCGGACAATTCCATCTGGACAAAATGGCAGCATCTCTTCTAAAAACTGATCCAGAGCGTGGTTAGTGTAGCAGACGACAAGGATAGGCTCGTTCTCTTCATGTCTGGAGGCTGCATTTTCTAAAAGACACTTCATTATCTTTAATCCCACGTACGTTTTTCCTGTCCCTGGTGGACCTTGGAGAAGGGTCAACTCGTGGGTCAGGGCCGTCTTCACGGCCAGGTACTGGCGTTCATTTAGACAGACCTGGGTCAGGTTGGGCCAAGTTGAGGGTTTCAAAACTAGCACTGAACTCTTCACGTTGTTTTTCTTTAACAGACATGAGAAGTTATATTGTGTTGATGCCTTTAAATACCCTGGGCTTGTAATGTCCTTTTCACAATTGACGATGTATTTCTCCATGGGTAGGGTCTCATCCAGCATCTCCTGCAGCCCTTCTAAGACATGGCGGTAAGCCTCAAAGAAAGACGGATTCTCAGTCATGGTCAGGCTGTCCTCACTAGATAATCCATAGACATCCTCCAGACAGTTCTGAAATATGACCCTCACCACACCTTTCTTCAACTCATCTCTGTCCATCCCACTGACTGTGGCGTAGATGATAGTTTTGAAGTTGTCATTGGACAGACAAATCAAACTGCCAAATATGAGTCTTTTTTCTGAGTCCCATCGAACTGCCTGGAGTTTCTCTCTGTCCAACAACAAAATGTGCTCGATACCATTAAAGACATCCAACCCTAAAATTTTTACATTTTCGTAAAACAGCATGTCCATCTCGGCATAGGCTGAGCCTTGCTTTCTGTATTTGGTAATACCCTTCCTCAAGGGCTGAATGAAATCTTCTCTCATTAGTCTGAACGTGACGTCAAAATAGTGACCCACATGACGGTATGCTCCATTGGTTTTATTTTGACGTAAAAATGGGGCAAAGTCTTTGTCCAAGTCCCGCCTGGTTGGGAAAATGGAAAGGTCTCTGATATCATCCGGCGGTTCATCGTCATCTCGCCACTTCCTCGATCGATGTCGATCTTTTTTAGCCCTGATTTTATTTGCACCTTTGAACTTCTCAGCAGTTTCTTTAAGCTGACTAATATCACAGTTTAAATGCTCTTTTTTTTTCGTAACATATTTTAGGACAATTTGACATTCAGACACTGAAGATGGAATTCTGTAGGATGTTTCAGTAATATAACGCAGGATTGTTTCCACATCTTCCCTCTTTTTGGAGTTTGTCCTGTGCTTTAAGAATTTAAGCAAGTGAACTCCGTAAAAATTAGTGGAAGCCAAGGTATTCAAAAGTTTGTCAAAACTGTGGTCGAAACTGGTGACTTTAAGAACAGCTTTCAGACAAATCATGAAGAGTTTCATGGCCTCGTAGCCAATGGAGCGCGAATTCAAAAATTCTGTCAGCTCCGGTACATTGGACAGCATCCGGGTCAATAGCTCGTGGGGGTTTCCCCGCTGCCTGACCCATTCATTCAATCGGCCCATTCCTATGTAACCCAGACGGCGCTCCCCAAGTATCTGGGGTCGTTTTCCATTAGATGGTCTGGGGGTCTCTTTTTTTGGAGGATTCATCGTGAATTTGATGTTCCTATGGGAAAAAAAAAACAAACATGTAAATAGAGTGATAAAAGTTAGGCAAGGCTGAGTAGAGACGGGCACAGCTTTTGTAAAGGCATGGGAGCTCCCTTGCAGTACACGTTTTTTTTTCAAAACTGACGCTATAGGGTTGGTGAAAGTACCTGTTGTTTAGGGCACCCCCCCTCCCAATATCTCTAAATCTGTTCTGCCCCCCCTCCCCAATATCTCTCACACTTTTGATAGCTTCTCTCCCTCCCCCAATATGTCTATCTCTGTCGATAGGGCCTACCAAACATCTCTATCTCTGTTGATGGGGCCTACCAAATATGTCTATCTCTGTCGATAGGGCCTACCAAACATCTCTATCTCTATTGATGGGGCCTACCAAATATGTCTATCTCTGTCGATAGGGCCAACCAAATATCTCTATCTGTTTATAAGTCCCCTACCCATCCACCCCACCACACACACACACACACACACACACAAAACAACAATAACAACAACTATGAACGGCTCTGGAGACAGAAAAAAAAGTAAATATATAACATGCAGTTAATCAATTAATACGGGGAAAAGTCAAATATATGTCAGTGCCAGAAATAATAATAATAATGATCAACAAAAATATAAAAAAAAATTAAATCTTTAGTTCAGGTCACGCTCAAATAAAAAAAAAAATTAGAGAATATGGCAAAGAAAAAATAGGGGTCGGAATAAAATATACACCTGCGTCCGAGTTTTATGTGTCCATGGGCAGTGCCGAGCCTAGGGGTCAGTTTCGAATTAGGACCCCCCCCTCCACCACCCTAGGTACGCATCTGCCCATGGGAAAAGAAGTGCAACTCTCCTTACGAAAATACACTCAAAAGAGGGAACATATTGCATAGCTGGGCCCTAAAAACGGACAACTTTCATCCTTCTTATCTAAAGCACGAAATAGCCAATAGGCACGAAATAGGCAATAGGCCAGCTATTCTTACTGAGTGAACCGGCGATAGGTGTGTTTCATGGTAGATTGGCACGACTGCCGACCGGAAATACCCAGGCTTGAGCTAAAGACCACACATGGGTACCTGACACTTTGACGCTGCAAGCAAGTCTTCGACCCTCCGCCCCCCCTCCGCCCCCCCCCCACCAGGCCGCTCTTAATAAAATAAAATTTGGACCCTCACCATCAGTTTTATAGCAAGGCTCAGAAGGGTCGGGGCAATGGGGTAGCGATTGGTGGCAATGGGGTAGCGATTGGGGGCAATCATGCCCCGGGTGCTACTCACAAAGATATATTTCAAATGTAATATTTGTATGGTTTTCGATTGGGTGGGGGGGGGGTGCGCTAAACAGATATTGTGCCCCGGGCGCGAGTTAAGCTTGCTACGCCACTGGCCCAGGGAACCTGCTCCAAATTCGTGACAATTACAGACAATAAAAAGGGGGGCCACCTTAATGTACTCGGCCACACAATACCCTATCGGCCTATTATACAACAGCTACCAGTACTATAAATAGCTGAACTTTGGCCTACTTTACAAATCTATGGGAGTGTCACATTGGCTGTTTAAAGGTAAGGGAATAATTGCTTTTGTTAATGTTGATTAATATCTGATGTAATGCATTGCATGTTTGACATCCACTTTGCTTGGGACAGTCTTAGTCTCGAGTTGTTGTTTTTTTATTTCTAAGTTGTTATTTGACAGCGACCTGTCAATACAAAGCCCCCAAGTAGAGATCATTTCAAGTTGACACATCAAGATAAATAGTTAACACATTAACAACACATTATCAGTGTCCTGTTTACTTCCGTATGACTGTTTATTTATTAACATGAAATCTCCACTTTAACTGCACAATGACGGTAGTTAGATTTACATGCACTGTCCCTATTTGTCCCCCCTGATCACACACCCGGTCTCCACAACTACCCACACTGCAAAATTCCCGTTACACAGTCTCCACGTCTCACAACACACTGTCACCGTACCCACTCCCCCCATGCCCCGTTACACACTATAACAAAATAACGCTCTGCATACCGAACTACCCTAGCTCCCCACTCAAACCTCGTGCAATCGTCTGCTCTTCGCGCGGTTGAATGTCCAGTCATCCAAGTTCATAGGTTACTGGTCCATCACCCACATACATTCATAACATTGTTTTAATATTGTTGGCCAATGGCATTTTAAAACATTGACACATGTGTTGTAACAACACATCGATGTCATTAGTAATAGAGTGTCGTAAATAAATTACAAAATCAACACAAGTCAGTCGTCTATATTTCCCTAATCAACAATAAGTGTAATTATACGATCGGTTTTTAAACCAGATTAGTCATCGTCTGTGTCAGACGACATTCACGTCTTTCATTAGCCGTAATGTGTAACTATTTCATCAGTTCCAGTTTCATTTTAAACTGCTCAGGGGACTCAACAAAAAAAATGTGAATCGATTGTGTCAAAGTTTAATCAAAGTCTGCGGCCAAAATCTTCAATTACAAAATCATTTTAACACGTTTAGATACAAAACAAAATCTGCTCACCTGTTGAAATAATTAGTTCAGACCAACAATAGCGACAACCGTCAAGTAAAGACAGCACAGTTCAGAGAACTTCCAACACAATAGTACCACATTTGTACAAATGAAATGCAAAAGGCGATTGAGCTATTTATACGTCAACAGGCATTTCTCGGAAACACCGTGTGGTTGTCACCTAATCTCTTATAGTATTAATAACCGTACAAACATAGAAATGTCTACTACCATCCAGATACCGGTAGTTTCGGTGTTGAACTACGAATCGTTATCGGTTTGTCCATCCCCCCCCCCTTTTTTTTTCCAAGAAATTAAACAAAATATATGAACACAAGAACGCTGACACGGGATGTTGTAATTGAACACAAACATACATAGACGACATGCAGCATTGTGTACAGCGTGTGTTGATGTTTACAAATCGATACATAAAGCGAGCAGGGTGATTGATAGCTACATAATTATACATTCACTGTAAGTGGACCGTGTCCTTGTAGTATCAGTTTTTAGGACAGGATTTTTTTTATGTGTATTGCTACTCCGGCGGTTCTCAAACTTTTACGATTCGCGAGCCACTGAAAACCCAGGGCCGCTTGGTCAACTAGGCACAGAAGCAGGCGAGCCAGGTCAAGGTTAGCAGGGGGCAGTTTTTCTCATTTTAGTTACTTTTTCTTTATTTTTTCCTCTTTTTCTTTTTCAAGCGGGGGGGGGGGGCAGCACTCCACATCTAGCTAGGGGGTGGGGCACGGCCCCCCAGTGCCCCCCCCCTTGGCTACGGGGCAGGCACTGTGCCTAGGGTCTACGGACTTTTCAAGGGCCTACGAAAGCCAGAACATAAAGTGAAAACAAATTCAGATTGCCAATAAAATTTTAATAATGTTTGTATTAAAGTAACTATATATAACCGTGTGAGATGAGCACGTCAAACTGCAGTGCTGTAGATCTGTAGATTACAGTATGTTAATTTTTCGGCTCTTTGTCTTATCAAAGTCAGTCACATGTGACGTCCTCAAAGTTTATTTAGATTTCAAATCGAAAAGAAGTGCGGTTGCATTCTTGAAAAATATTAAAAATGAAGATGGGGAGGGCCTTCGACTTTGAAAGTGCATAGGGCCCAGGCCCGTAGCGTGCAGGGGGGAAGGGGGCCGCCCCCCACGTTTTGTCTGGCCCCCTCTGCTTATTTGTTCTACTTAGTAAAATGTATTACCTGCCCCCCCTGCTATTGCCTGGCCCCTGGTTTAGATTGCATGGCCCCTGCTGTAGAATTTTCACGCTTCGGGGCTGCTAGGGCCTACTATGACCTTAAAACGGCCCTGTGAAAAGATATCCCGGTTCTAGCGACCCACCCGTAAATAATTTTTTTTAATGGGATAAAGGTCAAGAAAATTAATTTGCAGATATTCTCAATTAAGTGAATTATTTAAAATGTTGCCGGTCCACTTCGTACCAGTTCATGACCCACAACTATGTGAACCACTGAAATAAATAAACTGAAAGTGAAACCAATTTTTTTTATATTAATAAGACAACTAATAGGTTTCATTATCTTTTAAATATTCATGTGTCATAGTTCGAACTCGTGAAACAGATCAATATGGCTCCATTCTTATGTAGGTCAGCGTAAGGACGTCACAGAGTTGCTGAAAGTAGCTTCACTGAAGACTGTGCGACCATTGGGGAGACACCATTGCCCCCCCAGTCAATTATGTGGGGGCCCCGGCCTTTCTTATGGATAAGCTAACAAGCCGATTGCCTACTGCATAAGAGGCGCCCATTTTAGGGTTATTCCTATTACCTCTGATGCTATGAGGGCCCCGATGGATACATTCGCCTTGGGCCCCCTTCAAACATCTGGAAGTTTCTATATAGTGCAAGGGCTGCCGCCGGCAAATTTTGGGCTTTTTGAAAACATCCATCGATCGGGGCTCCCTATGATCACTTAGGCCCACAGTGTCGTCATTAAACAGCAGATTATTGCACACGACGAGCTTCCCTTTGGGTCATTGGGCCCCTGATATGCGTCCCAATCACATCAACCTCCTTCGTCAGGGTCCCTTCATACCTACAAATGGCTCTGGTATGGGCCACCAGCCGGGGTGATATCTGTCGTACTTCAGGACTTGGGGCGTCTCTTTGCCGGGGCGTCTCTTTGCCCGGGCGCCACTTCTGCTATTTACTACTTACTGCGACCACCCTAACACCGCAGACCATAAAAGTCGGGTCGAATGAGAACAGAGCAATACTGGATAATCAAATAATAGATACATTTACAAGACGACAGAGAAGAATCATACTTGCGTCCTAGATAGACCTGAACAAAGAACTGGACAGGCCAACAGTTCTTAAACCTACTGGCGGCTGAGACACAGATAATAAAGCAGTGACCAGTCCGCTGCAATGTCCCAGAAAAAAAAAGGAAGAAATGGAGTGGCATTTTTTAGAGTCCGCTCGTGTGCCATTAAAACTAGTTAAACTATGTATTCAATTATCGCCAACCCTTTTTCTTAGTTTCTAACCTATTATAGTTTTGTTTGTAAATTTCATCGAAACATTGCAATATTCTTCTTTCATTGTGCCAGTGTTTGGGTTGAACAACAAGGGAGTTAACTCTGTTTCCAAGGAGTCTAATATATTTGTTACGTCCCATTTATCATAAGCTCTCACGTTAAGTAATAAAAAATATGGGCCACAGAGGAAAACTGTGGGACACTTAAAATTAGCTAATGGAAAAATAGTTTTAAAGTTGGTCTTTTTTTTAGTGCCCCATCTTAAAGCTGGAACCCGGGGTGAGGCCCGTTGTACCATTTAAACAGCCTCTGATAGGTCGTCCAGATAAAGATTAACAGGTTAGAGGTGGAAAAATCGGGGGATGAGGGAAATTGAAGATCAGCCTCGTTTAGATGGACAAGGCCAATCATTTTTATTGAAATTTTAAAGTAGTCAATGGTCCAGTACATGACTGACCATAACAATGGGGGGGAAAGGGTTTCTTCATTTTAATTAACTTCAAATTATTTCTTCTTCTTCTTCCTTTGGCTCTACAGCCCATTTAGGGCCCTGCCCTGCCATACTACTCTTCTCCACTTTTCCCGATCCATGGTCTTCTTCCTCCACTCTCTCACTACTATGGCTTTAATTATTTAGGCCTATATTATATACACTCAAATCAACACAAACGTTCATAATCGTTCAATTATATTCCTCTCTTCGAAACAAGGAAGATAAAAAATGTACATAAATTTCATAAGGAAATAATTTTGTAGTAGCTTTCAGTGCTCAACAGTGATCAACATTTACAACTTTGTTTTTCAAAATAAATGTACCAATATCTCACAAAATGAAGAACAACATTTATTGTATCAAGGAGCAAAATATATTTTAGACAAAAATAAAAAAAGTGGATAGAAAAAATAGGACAGATAAAACAGCATTTAAAAAATAAAGCTTGGAAAAAAAAAATACTTATGCATATTATAATATCATCAGAAGAGGTTCCACTATTTATAAACATCATAAAAAGTGGTACACATTTTTTCTATCGAAACAAACTATCAGAAATTATAAATGCCCCTTTTTTTTTAAAAATAAATCAGTCAACCTGATTAACTTGAAATGAATCCAAGGTTACAATTTTAACCGGGTTGAAGAAATAAAAAGGTACATACAAAGAAGAAAAAAAAAAAAAAGAGCATGTTTCAATAAAATTATCAATAGAACAACAAGCTCTAATGCGAATATAATGACTGTTTCATAAGATTTGTTATCAGGGGTGAACTGGGGAAAAAAAAAAGGGGGGGGTATGAGGGGAGGGGAGGCAGAGTCACAGTAAAAAAAAAATTTTTCACTTATCATGCTTCCAGTATCTTTAGCTGGAATCCTGTACAACCTTTCGGCATGTAAAAAAAAAATCAAACTGTTATTGGTACAGACTAGAGGATCTCAAAAAAAAAAAACAGTAATTTAAAATGCTGATGAGGATGATAATAAAAAATCATAATGTTATGTCGAAAAAAAAATAATTTGGCTTCATGGTAATTTGTTGTTGGCCATGGATTCAGTACTCTGATATGGACTTTAGTGTAGGTAGCAGGCGGCTCATGTTTATACCATTTGTCAACATGTTTGAAAGAATATAAAATACCCGGTAATTGGTAAAAAAAAATAGGTTATTGCAAGGTTTTAATGACATTAAAAATGGAGTTCATAAAAGGATAACAAAATAATAACATCTCAGCAGTTTCAACAAAAGAATGAGACGTTACTAATTTCCTTTCAGAACCAAAAAATACTCGTTTCTCACAGAACAGGACTAATCACATCAATGCCATATGTATACAATCTTTGATAAGCAAAAAATACCCGTTAAATGATAACAGTTTGATATGTTAATTTGAATAAAGTTTATAAAACAACAATAAACATATAGCATCAATGAGTTATTGCAATGTTATTGCAAGGTATAATGATACATCAAAACAAAGTTCATAAAAACAAAAATGAGCATGTCAGCAGCATAGGGTTAAGACAAACATGGGAAATATTTACTTCTTTCTGAGGACTGTACTAGTATTTTAAAATGAACAGAACTTAACTTTACGTCAATGCCAACAATACCGTTCCAAGTTCACTGAAACATTTCCCCTCCCTATATGCAGAAAAGCATTCAGCTGGTCAATGACAACAGAGCCCATGAAGTGCAAGCCTGATAAAACCTTTTTTTTTTTTTTATTTATCAAAATAATTTGAGAATTATTTACTGTTAAATTATTTTATTTTTTAAAAAAAAAAGGTCCCCAATTGTGCCCAGAATTCCACTGTTTAAAAAAAAAATTTGTTATTTAAGGTAAAAAGAGTTATATTCAAATGAAGAACTGAGTTGTAAATAAAAAGTGAAGTGAAGCCAGACCCAGAATGGAAAAAAAAAAATTATAATCAATGCTTGTATTTACCTATTAACATGGTTTTTTTTTAAACTAATCCATAGGTCGATTGATGAAGCCAGTAAAAAAACATAAATAATACTGCAATTTTAAAACAAGATCAAAATTTTTTAGTTTGACTGAAACACAAACATGGTCACAATTGAATACTTTAGCACCGGTATGGTCAGTAAAAAATGTGAAATTAAATAATTCGGGAATGTGTACATCAGATTTCCTTGACTGAAATGGAAGTAAATAAGTTGATATATGGTATCACAGTGAAATTAACTGTAATACTAAGGGGGTTGGGGGAAACTCAGCCAAAAAAATAAAAAAGGAAAATTATTAATGCTGCTATTGATGAGCCAATGTATTGTAATACAGCTGGAAAGAACATTTTTCTAGCAATCAACGCCACCTCTTTCTCATCTCTTCATGTCTGTGACTATGAAATGTGGTATACTGAGAAAAACATTTTTATGGACGGATGTCACATGGCTCACAAAGTTTGTATGCCTGTATCAAGAACAACATCCCTGAGTATAACAATATAGTTACATATAAAAAGATTCCTGAGAACATGTATAACAATATTGTTAGATATACAAAAATTCCTGAGTATAACAATATAGTTACATATAAAAAGATTCCTGAGAACATGTATAACAATATTGTTAGATATACAAAAATTCCTGAGTATAACAATATAGTTACATATAAAAAGATTCCTGAGAACATGTATAACAATATTGTTAGATATAAAAAAATGAGAACATGTGTAACAATATTGTTAGATATACAAAAATTCCTGAGTAAAAAGATTGTAATAGTATAAACACATTGATCATAGCTAAAGCTAGATAATTTATATAAAGATATTAATTTGTTGAAAAAAAACCTGTTTACAATTGCATAAATAATTGCAAGTTTCGGAGAATTAACTAAATAATTATATTATCCAATATTAAGTTAACCACCAGTTGAGAAAAATGTTTACAATTCATTAAGGAAAATTATCAAAGATGATTAAAAAAAAAGTAGTTTTAGTACAAAATAACTATTCCAGAATAAACAAATGCTAAAAACAGATATATACAGGTCTAACATAAAAAAAATCATAATTCATTGAAAAACTCATACATTAAACAATAATGTAATATATATTTTAATTACATAACCTTTATTTTACCAATATGTCTTCTAGACTTGGTCAAGATCTAAAATGCTGAGATGGTAAAAACTATACTGTATCAATCTGGCTCATAACTGTGATTCACAGTTGTAAATTTTTGAATCTGTCAGCCAGGCTGCACTGTGGGCAACTTTTATGGTGTTCACTCGATTTTGCGAGATCGACAGAATGGCCGCAGGGAAAATCGATCTTCTTTACACTGCATCTCTTACACTTCCAATTACGTTTCAAGGGATCTTTGGAACATTCCATTTCTTCGATGTGCCCACAGGTCATACTGAATCTGATCAGAACTGGACAAGGAGGACATTTTTCTAAGCACTTGCCTGAACAAGGGTGACATCCCCTTGGGCACATTTTCTGACAGTCATGAGAGCAAACAGTTTTCTTTCTCTTTCTGGCTAACAACTGTTTTGAGCTAACCGACTCAAAACTTTCTCTGCAAGGGTGTCGGCATGCTAACTGAGCAGTGCATGAAGGTGGACACTGTTCCTCACAGCGAGATGGGCAAGAGTGTCCGTTGTTGCATTTCTTGAGGCACATTTGCTCACACTTGTGTTTTAAAGGATCTTTGTGACATTCCAATACTTCAATGTGTCCACAGGTAAATCTGTACTTTCTCAGAGCTGGGCATGGGGGGCATTCTTCTGAACACCTGCCTGAGCAGGGGTGATGCCCCCTGGAGCACTTTTTCTGGCAATCGTGTGAGCACACAATTTTACTTGTCATTGGCGCATTTTGATTTTGACTGGCAATGTCTGATTCAAAACTTTGTCCACAAGGGTGCTGACATTGTAACTGAAAAGTACATATAGGTGGACACTTGTCTGAGCACTTAAATGGACAGGGGTGTCCATTGATACATTTCTTGAGGCATATCTGCTTGCACCTGTGTTTTAACGGATTTACGTGACACTCCATTTCTTCCATGTGTCCACAAGTAAATTTATACTTTATGAGAGAAGGACACGGAGGACATTTTTCTGTGCATTTGCTCTTGCAGGAGTGAAGTCCCCTGGGACATTTTTTCTGACATTCACGTGAGCACACAATTTGGTTCCTCAATCTGGCTAATAATGATGGTGCGCTGTCCAGTTGAAAGCGTTGACCACAAAGGTGCTGACAGGGTAATTTAAAAGAGCATGAAAGTGGACACTTGTCACCACACCGAGACAGGCAAGAGTGTCCTCGGTTACATTTCTTGAGGCACATCTGTTGGCACTCATGCTTTGCTGGATCTTTACCACATTCAAGTTCTACAGAGTGCCCGCAGGACAGTCTGTACTTTAAAAGGGCCGGACAGGAAGGACACACCTCTGAGCATTTGCCTGTACATATGTGGAGGCCTCTGGGACACTTTTTCTGACAGTCCTGAGAACACACAAAATTGTCTCTTTGTCTTGAAAAAGAAAATCTAGCATTCTCCAGTTGAAATGTTTGTCTGCAAGGATGTGCACACGGTAAAGTGGTAGTGCACAAAGGCGGGCACTGGTCTACACAGGGCATAGGACATGAGTGTCCGTTGATGCATTTTTTGGGGCACATCTGCTCGCACTGAATGTTACTCACAGGTTTTTCTGTATACAAGGGCATGTTATTGCAAATATGGCCACATTTCAGTTCTTCCACACAGGGTGGACAGCTCTGATAACATTTCACTTTACACTGATGTCCCTTTATGCAAAATTTGTTGCACTCTTGATCACATTTGGAAGACAGTGGAGCATAATAATGATGGCATTTTATTTTAAGAGTATGTTTACACGACAGTGGGACTTTCATGGCAACATTGCATGGTGGGCATGGATTCTTTGAGCAAGGGCTTTGGCACTTGTGTCCATTCTTACATATTTTAGTGCATGTTTTTACACAGATCAGCTCATTGTGGCTTACACCGTGACACAAATATGGACAAACATGTCCACATGACAAAACCTGTCTGCAGCTTTTTCCACATCCCCCAAATTGTACTGAATCAAAATCTAAACTTGTTTGAATAACAGTCAAATTCCCATGCTGCTTACAGCGTAATTGCAGATGCTGGCCTATTTCACTGTTTTCCTCAGCGGTTGCTTTCATCTTGGCCCAGAGGTCGCTGTGCTGAGACAAGAGGTCAACATTACCAATGACATACATACCAAGCTGTGCCCTGGACAGAGCCACACAGATTCTGTTGTCTGTGCTCAGAAACCCCACACTGCCTTGCCTGTTGCTGCGAACCAGGGATAGTAAAATAATTTTGTTTTGCTCCCCTTGGAAATTGTCAACTGTTGATACCCGAAGACTCTGAAGAGATGAGTCGTAAATACCGGCTAAGCATTCTTTAATAAGAGAGACTTGTCCACCATAAGTCGCCAGGACTGTGATGTCGCTGCTAGGGTAGCCCTGCATAACTAAGTACTGTGCCAGTTTTATCAAATAGTTGGCTTCGTATTCATTCAGTTTACTTTTACTGTGCTGGACAACTCCTTCTGACCTATCATGAGTGATAAAGAAAATATCTTTGTCCATACCCATGACACGTTCTCTGTTGAAAACTGACTGGCTGTCTTTCAGGTGGGGGTAAATATGTTTCATGTACTTGGAGATCTCTGGCCTCATGCGATGCTGCTCCGTTAACTGGATGCAGTTAATGTTGTTCTTCATGAGCCTCTCAAAGAGGGAAATTTCCATTCCGAAGTTTTTAGCCAGCTCGTAAACTTCTGTTTTAGGCCTGAGTTGCTGGTGATCACCGATGAGAATCAAATGCTGACAGTGCCGGCTCAAAGCTGTGACGATGTGGGCTTCCAGAACTTCAGCCGCCTCCTCTACCACAACTATTTTAGGCCCAACGTTTTGTAAAAGTTTGCGGTATTTAGCAGCACCAGTAGTGGTCATGCCGATTACTTTAGAATTTTGTAGAATATCAGTATCGTCCATCTGTCTTTGCTCTAACTTCATTTTATTTAAACTATCATATTCCTCAACCAGATCCCTCATCTTGGAATTCAACTGAGCAAGATATCTTTGTAACCAACATTTGTAAAGCCTAAATCTTTCAGCTACAGTAAGCTCCCATATGCTTATAACTCTGTTTTCTTCAAATTTATCCATTGGTTTTGTGATGTTCAATAGCTTAATGACTTCTCCAATAGTCAGCTTTTCTGCGAACCATGAATGTTCACTTTTTTCTTCATCAAATACGTCACCATAGATGTCAACACCAAGCAACTTGCATCTTTGTAAAATGGACATTTTTGATTTGCGACGTTTTGCAACCTTTGACTTTCCTTCCTCACTGTCACTGCCATCTTCAAATTGTCTCTGCTCATAAATACGTGTGTATTCGTCTTTGTCATCAAACACCCTGGACTGTCTTTTAGTCTGAATTTCTTCTATGGTGTTGAGCATCTCGCCAACATCAGAACCCAGCAGCCAAGCTTTGAGATTTTCGCAATGTGTTCGTATATTCTGATAAACTGTGTCAGTGATGAAGCTCTGTAATATACTTTCACTGATGAGAACATTCTGATTCAAAGAGCATGCATTGCTACTTTGCTCATATAGTTGTCTCCAATAACAGTAGACTCTCATCCTCTGTTCTGCTGAAATAGGGGTTGAAAAATTGAGTTTTGTGTCCGTCAAACAGCTTTTCTCCGACAAAAACAGCTTCACCAGATGGGACTCGACAACAGTCTCTACTTGTTTAACAAGGTCTACATCAGAGGAATTCAGCCAAGCCCTCATGATTACCCCTGAAAATGTATTGAATTGTTGAAAATGTCTTGGCAGCATGAAGGGCTGAAGAGTCTTCTCATGCGAGATAAAGAGATGCAAGACCTGAATTTTGTTGGCAAGATGTCTGATTGACTGTCCTATTTCATCCATTTCTGAATTACAATCTCTAAAAAAATATCCTGTTGAGGCCCCCCTGGAATGTTTTTGGCGTAGCTCATTGAGGTTGAATTTTCTCAGCATCTCCGAATTACTGTTTCCTCCTACTCTGACTATCCCTTCCTCACAAAACGGCAACATCTCTTCTAAAAACTGATCCAGGGCATGGTTTGTGTAACAGACGACAAGGATGGGCTCGTTCTTTACATGTCTGGAGGCTGTATTTTCTAAAAGACACCTGATTATTTTTAAGCCCACATAGGTTTTTCCTGTTCCTGGTGGCCCTTGGATAAGGGTCAACTCATGGGTCAGGGCCGTCTTCACGGCCAGATACTGATGTTCATTCATACAGACCTGGGTCAAGTTGGGCCATGTTGAAGGTGTCAGGACGAGTACAAAAGATTGAGAGCAGTTACCCTTAATCAAACAGGAAACATTATATTTTGTTAATAGATTTAGATACACTGGGCTTGCAATGTCCTTTTCACAATTGACAATGTATTTCTCCATGGGTAGGGACTCATCCAGCATCTCCTGCAGCCCTTCTAAGACATGACGGTAAGCTTCAAAGAAAGACGGATTCTCAGTCATGGTCAGGCTCTCCTCACTAGAGAATCCATAGACATCCTCTAGACAGTTCTGAAACACAACCCTCACCACACCTTTCCTCAACTCATTTCTGTCCATCTGACTGACTGTGGCATAGATGATAGTTTTGAAGTTGTCATTGGACAGACAAATCAAGCTGCCAAATATGAGTCTTTTTTCGGAGTCCCATCGAATCCCCTGGTGTTTTGTCATGTCCAAAAGCAAAATGTGCTCAATTCCGTTGAAGACATCAAGTCCTATAATTTTTACATTTTCATAGAACAGCATGTTCTTTTCAGAACAGTCGGAGACTTGATGTCTGTACTTGGTGATGCCCACCCTGAGTGGTTGAATAAAGTCCTCCCTCATGAGTCTGAATATGACGTCAAAATAGTGACTCGCATTGCAGTATGCTCCACTGATTTTATTTTCACGCAAAAACGGAGTAAAATCTGCCTCCATGTCCTGCCTCATTGGGAAAATTGACATGTCTCTTATATCCTCTGGTGGCTCATCGTCCTCTCGCCACTTCCTCAAAAGATGTTGTCTTTTTTTAGCCCAGATTTGCTTTGCTCCATTGAACTTTTCAGCAGCTGTCCAGAGTAGGTCAATTTCACATTGAAAATTTGAATAATTCATTATAATAAATGTTAAGAGATCATAACAGACTGATACCAAAGGAGGAATCCTGCAAGAGGTTTCAATAATGTAATGGAGGCATGTGTCTACATCTTCCCTCATACTAGAGTTCCATTGATAGAAGTATCTTATTAAATGTACCCTGTAAAAATGTGTTGAAGCCAAAGTCTTCAACAGCTTATTAAAGCTATGTTCAAAATGAGAAACTTGAAGAACTGCCTTTAGACAAATCATGAAGAGCTTCATAGCTTCGTTCCCAATTGAATGAGTGTTCAAGAAGTCTGTTAGCTCTGGTACATTGGATAGCATCCATCTCATGAGTTTGTGGGGGCTATCTCTGAGTTTGACCCATTCATTAAGGCGACCCATTCCAATGTATCCAATACGGCGATCTACGATATGATGGGGCCAGCCCTTGGATGACGGACAGAGACTGCTATTTTCTGAGTTGTTCATCGTGAATTAAAGACAAGACTGAAAAAAAAAAGTTAATAAACTGTTAACAGGTGAACAGTTGAATGTAAGCATATCAAGGAATTAATGAAAACAAACACAAATGTCTGTAAGCATATCAAGGAATTAATGAAAACAACACAAATGTCTGTAAGCATATCAAGGAATTAATGAAAACAAACACAAATGTCTGTAAGCATATCAAGGAATTAATGAAAACAAACACAAATGTCTGTAAGCATATCAATGAATTAATGAAAACAAACACAAATGTCTGTGAGCATATCAAGGAATTAATGAAAACAAACACAAATGTCTGTGAGCATATCAAGGAATTAATGAAAACAAACACAAATGTCTGTGAGCATATAAAGGAATTAATGAAAACAAACACAAATGTCTGTTTAATTTTATGAAACTAGGGCAGGGGTGGCCATTCTTAATGTCATGAGAGAACTGCACTCTGGGTTTTTAATATGGTAAAAAATATTTTAATACATGGTCAATTTAACAAAACATTTAGTAAGAAACAAAACTGCTCAACAGAAGCTGCACTAGGGCTTACGAAAATCCTTTTAAAGCTAATTCCAGCTCATCATCAAATAATAGTACATGTATGTGTGGCAGCTTTTCATTCAACATAACTGCTATTTGGTGTAAAACATTACCGCCATGTACTTTTGATTAAAAAAACAGCTGTGGGTGACCAATTTTTGTAAAGTACTAGCTGTACCCTGCAAAACCCTTATATAGAGTTATATCCCCTTAGGTTTGATCAGTAGGCTAGGTTATTTTTGGTTTCGGACATATATCCGATTTTTTCATGGTTTTTACAACTATTGTTTAGGTTTGACGATTTTAAACTGGAATACTGTTGTATTAATTCTTTACATTCGATTTCATGCAGAACCCACACCACTATTATTTATATAGATATTTCAGCTAATCTGTTAAACAGTGCTTTTAATAGACAGAAAAGATAAAAGACTGAAGATTTTATGTATAAATATACATGAAAATTCTATTCTGTCCAGATTGGGACTATTTAACATATGGTTAAAACTGCATAAGTATAATAATTTAATTTTTTTTTTTTAATGAGCTTTTAGAATTAAAAAAAATGGCATATATAATAGTGAGGATGAAACAGAAAGTGAATGATTAAATATCTAAGGCTGATCCAGTTTTTAAATAATCTAACATGCCATTCCTCAAAATCAGGCTGTTTAATGAGTCCTCTTTATTTACACTATCAAAGAGCTGAAATGAGGCAAAATAAAAAAAAATAAAAAATTTCAAGAGGAATTAACTGACCCAAGAGTCCAAGAACCATAAAATTTGCTAGATGCATGGGGATGTTGTAACGATATTCTTCCAGGAACATGATAGGGCTTTTACATATGCTAGATGGCCGCCTGTCGTCAACAAATCTGGTTCAATCATAATCATGAGTAATAGTTTGATCACTTGAGCATTTTTATCAAGACCTGTAGAATATAGCCTACATATGACTATAACTGAATTTTCAAAAATACATAAAAAGCTTTCAATTTTCAGCAAGTAGAATACAGTATTATAAATGCGAGAAACTAATGTAAAAAATAATTTCAATGGAAACTAATGTATGTTAAGTTTGAAGACTTAAAAATCCAAGATTAAAAAAAAAACTGATAGAAGAGATCGATTTTTAAACCACTAAATTTTTTTTTCTCAAATTAAAACACATTCTTTTTTAAGAAATATTTCTTTTAACAAAAATTTTTTTAATATGTGTACCATTTTTTAAAATCATTATTTTTTTCGCGTATAATCCTGTATTAATGTCAATATGCATTGAAATCTGTTAAATCAACATGCAAGGAGAAGATTTTTTTTTAACATAAACATGCGATGTCTCTGATTTCAAGCAATAGCTTGAGGATTTATTATTAGGTAAATATTTTGGTACTTTGATATACATTTGAAAATGGTGAGCAGAAGAAAAAAGAAAAAACATGCATAGAGTTTATAAAAATCAGTAACTTGTTTACGTGTTATGTTCAAGGCCATTACAAGTGGACTTTCAAATGTAGGTTTGTTTTTTTTATTGTGATAAAAATTTCAGAATCATGACAGTAAATTCCTGAAAAATGGATTTTCTCTTTGACTTATTAATTTTTAAAAATGTATCAAGTCAGCCTTTGCAGTAGTTTTTTTTGCAATAATTATAAGTCATATCAATATAAGAATGCAGCCTTGAGACTGCGACATGTCATAAGTCACTGTATTTTAACAAATTTTGCAATGAAAAAAAAATTGATTAAAATTTTTTTTTATCAATTACCTACCATAAGCTTTCTTGGCAATGCAGCAGATAAGGTGGGCAGCAATATGTATCAGTGTTATTCTTCATCGACACCATATGCCAAAGAGTGTGCAATCTTACAGCTCATTTTCCAGTAAGTCATGATTACGCTTCAAATTTGATGCATGGTTTCCCATTATTATAAGCTCCTAATGTTTGTTTTATTTTGTTAAAAGCTTGTTTCTAAGCTTTTAAAGTATTCTCTGGGTAAGAAGAGGTCACTGAATATTATCTCCAGGTAGCTCAATGTTGCCAGCTGTTGACCTTTTATTCCATAGTAATTTTCATTTGAAGCATTTTAAGCCAGACTAGGACTAGCCTGATTCTTCCTATTAAGATCAGGGAAGTTCATTTATTTCTTCAAACTTTTTTCTCTATTCTTGAGTAGAAGTCTTTAATGATTTGTAGACGGGTAAAATTATCTTTCAAATTCGTGCACTATTATACACTATTTTGAAACATTACAAGCCTTTCTCTACAATAAATGTTTATTCTTTAATTGATACTGTTTCTTAATTTCCTTTTTTTTCTTTCAATACTACATTCCAGTTTTAACTTTGTTAGCTTTGAAGAGCTCATTGTTTGCCTTTTTTGACACACGAACTACTTACTACATAAGCTCATTTTAAGAGAAGAAACTACATGGCATGGGGTGAATAAGGCTGCATTTTGCATTTTGATTTTCAGTGCAGGAAAAAATAAAATTATTCATGTATAAATTTACAATGCTTTTCCAAATGTCATAAATGTTTTAGTTTTTGTTGATGTACTCTCTTAATTCTGACTAATATAGAACAGTTTCACTTTTTTACCCTGATGCTTCAGTAAGATGCTGTGCTGCTGTATTCATACTTTATTCATGTAGCATAAAAGCACAATGCTACATAACAAAGTCATAGCATATGATTCAAAATATTATCTTTATGAGAATCAACTGGATGTTGAAAGTCTTCTACATCCTTGAAAGCTTTCTGTGTGTTCATCTGTAATATTAAAAGAATGATCAAATTAAATATATATATATATATATATATATATATATATATATATATACCATGGTTATGATTAGCTTTGACTTTATCAATCCCATTTCTTGTTTTGCTGAATCGACAATTTTAAAAGGTTGGTTGCTGACAGTGGTGCAACCAGAGGGGGCAAGGAGGCTTGAGCCCATCCCAGGCCAAACCATCAATACATAATTTACGTTGTAAAGTTACTAAAAAGACTGTCAAACTGTCTTTTTTTCACTATGTGAGCCCCCACCCCAGCACTTTTTGCTGGTTGCGCCACTGGTTGCTGATGATAGCGTTAGAACAATGGTGAAATGGTGCTACCAATACATTGTATACACAATTATTTATACATCAAGATATAACATTTTAGTTAGTTTAAACTTCAAAAAAGCAAAAGAATATTTCTACTATTAGTTTTGATAAAGTGAGAGACAAGATTGTACAAGAATGATTTTTTTTTTTCAGTTGGGGAAGAGGGTAGCTTATTTACAGTTAATGTAATGTGACAATTATCAGGACCTTTAAAATTAGATATAAAAAGAATCAGTTTCCATAATCAGTACGAAATTTTAGTATGTACATTTATTTTAATATTATGAACAAACACTCCACCAGGTCATGGAAATTAAGGCCCTATTATAAAATGCAATGATTGCTGTATTTTATCGATTAACTGCCACAAATGTGTATCATCGGTCACAGTTTTAAGATTAATTAACAAAATTGTCAGTTGTTTTATTATTAATATTAATTATCATCGATAATGACGATATCAGACTGACAGTAGACAGAGTTAGACTGAGTAGAATGGTAAAAGTCGAGAGAAAATTAGGGCAAATTAGGCTTACTGTTGGTCAATTTAAGATAGAAGACCATACGAACAGAAAAACTCTTATTACCTTGTATAGTAAGGAAAATTTCACAAAATGCGAAAATTTTTATTTTGAAATGGTTTAATTAAAGTAAATTATCCACGATTGTGATAAGATGAACACAGACGAAAATTTAAAAATACAGCACACCACTAAGCAGGGCCTAAGGGGAGAAAGCATGGTTATTTCCGTTTAAAACAACAACAAACAAACTATTTTTTTAAAACTTATCCAGGAATGTGTGCCATGTTGTTGTTTGTTTGTTTGTTGTTAAAATGCAATAGTCTATCACTGTTATAGTTTTAAAAATAGTTAAAAATTAATTTACCAAGTACCGAAAGAAACATTTGTATATTAATATTTTACAGATAACAATTTATGATTCAGGGGCTGTAGCTCAAGTGGTAGAGCGCTCGCTTAGCATGTGAGAGGTACAGGGATCGATACCCTGCTGCTCCATATTATTTTATTCGTTTCTTGTTTTTTTTTTTCCTTCAGTCCGAAAATTTCGAATTTCTATATCCCATAACAACTATACTTTGTACAATGCTATTTCCTCCAGCAGGCGGAGAGCACAAACTATTGTAGTCATTACGTTTGATTTTATGTTCCACGAAATGAGGTGGAATAAAAATTTGAGATCCCGGACGCAGTAGAAAAATCGCTCTCCTAAAAAAGACAAAAATTAAGGGTGTTGATTATGTATGAAATTCAGCTATCTTGGGCAGAGCCGGCCTTAGATATTTGGCGGCCCTAGGCAAAAGTAAAAATGGCGGCCCCTCTACATATTAATTTTATATAGCAATCATGAACAGCAAAGTTGGACTAGATGGTGACACTAGTAAACGATTTTTTATTAATAATAATTAATTAATAGACGAAAGAATATTGTGTTCAGAATTATGAAATTTAATAGTTAGGTTTATTTACAGGACAATTTTTCTACACTTTATGCTTGCAAATTCGTCAATTAAGCTTGCATAATCCAACGATGATGCTAAATCATTCTCAATGGTAATCCGGGCAAGGTCTACCAGCCTATCTGCGTCATTGTGGAGCGCAAATAAGTTTTAATTAACTTTAATTTTGAAAAAACTGCGTTCTGCTGATGCAACAGTAACAGGTATTGTTAACAAAATGCGTAAAGCATTTGTAACATTTGGAAAGACCTTATTTAATCGGTGTGCATTAATATACTTTAACACGTCAAGTGGAGATGTACCTTCAGGTATGGCAAAAGTTAAAGTTTTTAGTTCAGTAAATAAATTGAGTTCCTCGATGTCACTATCGATTTCCGTGATTGGTAAATGCGCAGAGGCAGAATTGCTAACATCAGAGAATACTTCATATAAGTTTTTGCATTGTTTTGCGTCGTCACGATTTTTCAAGTCTGTAATTTTAAAGAGGAATCCAAAATTATTGTTAAATTTGGTTAAATGTTCAAATCGTTCATTAAAAGACATTATAGCTTGATCCATCAACACGTTGATGAAACCTATCCGTTAGTTTTCTATGGGATCTTGCACTGATTCATCTTCAGTAGATTCATATAAAAACTGTTTTTTAACTCTTTTTCGTCTCAAAGAAATAACAATTGCTGGAAAACCCATTTCGTCATCACTCATTTCCAGCTCTTCTGCTAATGACTTTGCTGCAATTTCCGATGCCTTGAAGCCATATTCTTTGAACGAAATAAGAAACTCACGCAACTTTTGTTGTAGCTCCAAATTTAGATCCAATTCTATGTTATCACGCTGCATCGTCTTACTTAGCAAATTTATTTTATTTAGCAATTCATACCAAACTGACAATGTTACAAGGAACGTGAAGTTTTTTTAATTCTTTTGCTAGAGAATTAGCTTCTGTTCTGCATTTTGGATCATTAACTGTTTCTGAGACCTCAACCAATGCGTCGTATATATCACCAATTTGATAGCGAATGGCTTTTACACTGCTCACTTTACACTCCCATCTAGTGTCGGACAATGGTTTCACTGTAAAATTTTTCACATGTTTTTTTAGGATTTGCCATCTTTGAACTGATGCAGAAAATAAAACATAAATTTGCTGAACAATACCAAAAAAAGATTTAGCAACTACAGAGGATTGAGCCATATCTCCAAGAAGCAAGTTCAAACTGTGACAACCGCATGACACAAACAATGCTCGTTTGTTTATTTGCAAAATTCTGGATTGAACTCCTTTATTACAACCCCGCATGTTTGCGCCATTATCGTATCCTTGGCCACGACAGTTTGCGATTGACAAACCCAGTTCATCAAGTTTTTGTAAAAATGCATTAACAAGTCCGATTCCAGTGCTATTATCGGTTGGTATAAAACCTACAAATCGCTCCACAATATTCATAGTTTGTTCGTTTATTTCAACATACCGAATGATTAATGTCATTTGCTTTTGGTGGCTAATATTCGGAGTACAATCTAACATGACAGAATAATACTTTGATTCAATAATGCTGGCTACAATTTTCTTTAAAATTCTCTGGCTGATCAAATGCAGAAATTCATTTTGCATGGTTTTACCTAAATAGTGATCATGAATTTCATTATTGTTTATTCTGCGAAGATGTTCTTGTAAAACGGGATCAAATTTAGCTAACAGCTCTACCAATCCCAAAAAATGTCCATTGTTAGCACAATTCAAATTTTCATTTGTTCCTCGAAATGCAAGATTATTTTTAGCCAAATATTGGATAATAGCTAACAGCCTTTCAAGTACACCACGCCAATGCATTTTTTCTGCATTCATTAATCTAATAGTTTCTTTATCAATCGTTATATGTAAATTCAATCTACTTTCCATTTCGATCCAGTTTATCTGCGCAGTGATGTGGTTACATGATGTTTCATGAAGGCTGACGACTGCAAGAAAATGTTTCCAGCTATTATAACCGTCAGAGGAAAATGAGTTAGAAGCGTTAGAAAAAGTTTACAACAGAAACAGTACACCCGGTCCTGTTTGACAGAGTAAACTATAGCCAACGTCTGTCAAGTGGTTCCTGATTGCAGAGTTTCGTTTTGTAGTATGCTGTTAAAAATTGTCTCCCATCTGTTTCTGGAAAATTAAAATTTTCAATACGTATTGGACACCGCTTAACAACCAAAACACGCTGCTGATTGTTGAGAGATGATGGCCAACAACTAATGTCAGTCCAGTCGACTGCGTGGTCTGGATTCGTTATCTCAAGCTCTGAGACCATTATTTTTTTTGGATACATCTTTTACGTCTATTTCTGTTTGATTTTGATCTTTTCGTTTTTCAGATGTTGTTTCTTCTGTTTTGTCGGCAATGCTATCTTTTTTCAATACGTCATGATAGGTTATAGCTATATATTCTTGCTCATTGACTTCGACTTCGGACGCTTCACAAAGTAACTCGGAGGAGGACTCTAAAACAACGTCTGTATTTTTATCCTTCATCTTCAAGTGTTTATAAATAGCACCCTCTTTTGATTTCAATAGTTCCATTTCGACTTTTTTTTCGTTTTCGTTTTTGTGCTCCGGAATCCGATTTAGTATCCTTCATGGCTGAAATTTTTAATTTTAAAAAGATTAAAAGCAAATTATCAGTGTTGTGCTTATTAAAAAACATTAGCTTGTGAAAAGTGGATTTCCACTATAAAAACATCTAAATCACTTTCCACATTATTATCATCCAATTGATTATAATTCCCAAACATCCATAATCAAAAACAGACCAAAAAATAACCACACGTTGGATTTCAATAATGTAAACACGATCAGAAAGTTTGTTTTCCGCTTTACACGAATCCACAATCGTTATTGCTTAAATTAGTTAATCAAAACAAGAATGGCTTGAGCAGCGGAACAATCCAAAAAACGGCAATCGGCGGCTACGAGGGTTAACCGGTAGAGGCGGCAATCGGCGGCTATGAGGGGTAAAGGGTTGATAACAATGATATTATTGTGATCGTTAGTTTGCGCCAGCTATTGAACGAAAATAAAATAAAAATCGTGTTTTTAAATTTTTAAAACATTGTAAATAATTTGTGATATTTTAATATTTTCAATAATTTTTACAAAATTGGCGGCCCCTTTGAATTTGGCGGCCCTGGGCAAATGCCCAGTATGCCCAGTGCTAA
>JAGDYQ010000014.1:8064176-8086558 GCA_021962125.1 Bulinus truncatus | reverse complement strand
CATTACATACGGTTGGAGAGGAGGGGGAGGGGGGCAAGAGGCGTCTACCGAACTATTTATAATTGAACTACTTTTGTGGGGTCATGTGCGCCGTAAGTTGGTGTTCTCATTTAATTTATTTCATGTACTTGAACATTTCTGGCGGTTCTCGAAATTGTACATTACTCATATACAGTCGATTCCGCTTAATATCAGACAGAATTTGTATCTAGGCATTTTTTACCAATTTAAAAGCGCGGCTGTCCCAATTAAACATACAACAAATCTACTATTGGCTTCCTTGGTTTGGTTTCTTCCTTGATTTGTCCCTTAATAAGTACTTGTCCCAATTAAGTTACTTTCTCGTCCCAATTAAACATACAAATTTACTATTGGCTTTTTGGTTTGGGTTTCTTTTGAGATTTTGTCCCAAATAAACGGTGCTGTCCCTATTTTGCTGTGTCCCAATTAAGCGGAATCCAATTATCCCTCAAACCAGGGATGAAATTTTCAAAATGCGGTCCACAGTGAAAAGACAGATATCTTTCCCCCTCCCCCAGCATTACACGCTGATTGTTGCGCTGTAAAAAGAAAATAGATTGACAATGATAAATACTTACCTGAAACAATGTGTGTAGTTAGCAATGCCACAGAGATAAGTGGAACATTTAAATTCAGGTCTGGTAGATACTCAGTAGCTCGAGACTTGCATAAGAATGTTATTACGCTAAGCGTATCCCCAAGACAAGAGAAAGTTACACATTGAGTACATTTAATCGGTGTAAAAATGGATAAGACCTCATCATAAGTATAATCGGGGATTTGCAATTTCTCCCAAAAGTATACTTAAAATAAATAAAATAAACCAACTAAATAGAGTAAAATTTCTTGGTGACAGAAACAATTTGTTTAAATGAATGCGTTTTTTGATTGAGATAATATTTATATATTAGTTTTTTTTTTAACTACAAAAATATATTATTTTTGGGAAAAAAATCAATCTTTAGAATATTATTTAAAATCATTTTCACCATTTTTTTCTATGGCATAACTAATTATTTACTTATACAGTTATAAGCGCTTATTTGACGCTGCAATGATGAGAATGTTTTTCTTTCATCACGTGGCGTGGGGGGAACTGATGAATTTATTAATAATACATCTGTCAGTAAAAAGTCTTCAGTCTATACTCAGACGTTGGGACTTAGGCCGCCCTTATGATCCAGATATTTTTAAAAAGCTGCAAGATCGTACATGAAAATTATCAGTACATCGCGCACCGTCTCACTGGAACTATCGGATTGGGCATCGTTGAACTTGAGCGGCCTGGTCAACTGTCGAAATCACTCGGCCAGTGTTAAATCAACGACCCAAGTGCGGAGAGAGAGAGCCACCTGGTGGGGAAGAGAGACCGAAAAATCAAATCATGATAGAGCCACCCAAGGTGAGTCAGCGGTCACTCAAACATGGTCCACGAATCGCAAAAGAAAGTGGGAAGAACGAAACAGGATTTAGACACGCGAATGACCGACGCGATTGTGGACCAAAAATAGTTCGTCATGACCCCAGCAATCCTTCACGGTCATCTCACCTTTATCACGAAAGCGCCTGGCGCTAAACCAGACACAGATGACGACCAGGCCGAATGCTGAAACAATAGGATTAAGTCCCACGCCACCACCCGCAGAGAGGGAGAAAGTGTAGTGGTTAGCCCATACCCTTCCTCACACCCTTGACCCACAACAACAACAACAGCCGTAACATTTCGTCGCCTCGCCCTTCATTTCCCTTGTTTTGATTTTGTGTTGCCTAAATAAAACGTTTAGGTTTCGGTAACCTGGGTGTCAAAACAGGGGGTGTTGGGTATAGGTGTGGCGCTGGGTAAAAGTTGAAGTAGTTCTGTAGTGTTGGTGTCTTGTTGCGTCTACTGTGCAGGTTTAATGAACGTGGTGAGTAAGGTAGTAGCTGGCTGGATTACAGTCACGTGATGTCGTTGTTACGCTATTTATAGTATTACTCGATTAAAATAAGTTATGATGAAACTTTTAACCCAACAGACCGGGGATTAAAATTATTTAACTTGAAAACAAAAAGTATCGACACATTCACAGAAAAAAAATGAAGCTACAGAAAATATCTGGTATACTAGACCGAAATCAGAACAATCATCAATACTTCAGAAATATAATTCACCAAACCAAAACAAAAATTGAAGTAAAATTTTTTAAAATTAAAACTGTAAGAAGCATTTAAACATAACGCTAATAGCAGCGTACATGATTATGAGCAGAAATTGAATTTCAGGATCTATCATACATAAACGATGATTAATTTTTTCTGTTTTTTTACTTTTTATTAAATAAATAAACCATTGTTATTATTTATTTAGAGAGAATGTGTTTGCATAAAATTCAGGACAACACCCAGTGAAAATACTTTATACTGAGATTAGGGGACCGCGCCGGGTAAGACACCAGCCACGGTGACGCCACTGATAGGACAAACTGTATTAGCAAATGAAAACATTTAGCGCCCAATTACTGCAAAATAAAATGTACTAATGAAGTGTAAATGTATGAATCTACTCCATTTTTATATGGTCTCATATGAAATAATATTTTAATCGCTCACCAGAGCCAGTCGAGCCACCCCCTCCCCCGCCATACACACAAACACCTCCCCCCAGTTTGATCGAACTTCACAGTCGTTGGTCACGGACACAATACAACAAATACAAATAAATGTTTTACTCGATTGGAACGATCTGTTGTTCTGGTCCAAAGAGTGTTGCGTATTTATTTGTAGTGTTATAATTTGAAATTCACACAGATGGACTGTGTGTACATTTGTGTGTTGACTTAAAAGAGACTTATCTTAATGTATCGTAGTATTACACTTTATAAATAAAGCAAGATATCTTTACCCTCTAATTGTTTACTTGTTTTTTGAAGCTTGATCTGATTACAGTTTTTGGTAAAACATCGGTGTAAGAATAAAAAGAAAATAATTGGTGCAATTTGCTGCAAATAATTAATTTTTCAATAATGATATAGTATATAAACTTTGATATTGAGTATATGTATATATAACTGTGAATTGGGAATAGTTTTTTAAAGGTTTTTTGTATTTAAAAATATTAAAAGTGTATTTTTAATACACAAAATGGACATGGACTGTAATTAACCATAAAAAGTTGTAACACATGAAAGTTGTAATAAACATTCAAGTAGTGTGTAATATGAAACCTTGTTACACAGAAAAAGGTGTGCAAAGGAAGAGTTGAAGTACACAGAACAACCTGTGTACTATGGGAATGTTTGTTGTAAATAAGAGCAGAAACCAAGCCGTGTATGGCAATATGAAAGTTTGTAAGCACACAAGAAAGCTGCGCCGTGTGATATTAGATTTGATAACTAAAGATGTGGACAATGTGTCCGACCGCTGGCGAGAGGTGGGTCAACATTTCAGCGAAATCAAACGTGTTGACTTACAGCGGCGTAATAATAATCGACCAGGCATGATTTAAATAATAGCATTACCATTTTGTACGATTCTGCCAAGCGATATTAAACAAAGGGCTATAAAAATGTTACTTTAATTGTGTACATATTTCTTGCGAGTCGTGGAAAGGGGGGTTTGTTATTACATAACTAAAAATAAAAACGGACTATGTTTACGCATACGAACCAAACTGTTTGATACTTTTTAAAAAAAAATAGTGTAAGAACACATACATTAACAGTATTAAAACATTGTAATATAACTATTAAAAACTGCTTACATTTAATAACCAATACAACCAATAATAACATTGCCCCCTTTTTTTTTTTGGTTTTCGCCAACAACGCTTGACTGTTCATAATAAATCCTTATTTATGGAAGGGAGGGAAGTACAAATTTTTGACCGTTTGGAAGAAGAAGAACCCTTAGCAACAACTGTAGAAAAAAAGTAATCGATAAAATGACAAGTGGAGGAGGAGGGGGTATGTTTTTTGTTTTATCATTTTTAGATTTGTATCTCATATGCACTCAGAAAAATGTTTGAGAGGGTTTATTAGTTTTATTTGCAGGGTCCGCGGCTAATGAAACGTCTTAAAAAGACAACTGTCTCTTCGCCTGCCGTGACGCACTAATAATACAGTAATATAGGTGTCATGGTGTAATTTATACATATTTCTCTTGCAGTGTGGTTAATTAAAAAAAACAACATACACACACACACACACACGCACAGTGCACATAACATACCAAATGTTATATTTCTCAACAATAAGCAATATAACCAATTGTTGATAAAAAAAAATTATACCGTGGACGATCAAGAGAAGAGGGGGGAGAGATGAGGAAAACAATTATGGATTCATGGGCCGTTCTAATGGATATTCAGAACAAGGCAACCGACCAATGCCCCCCGCCCAACTACTCACAATAACACCATCCCCGTGATGATGCAAGGGGGGGTCCTCTCCTCTTTAGTGTACTATTCTCTATGGCCCCATAAATATCTGGGGCTTCATCAGAGCCTAGCCCACCCCTCCCCAAGATAAAGGCCCTCTGCCGGTCTACTGCTAAGGGATATGGGTAGTGTTGCGGCTTTCACGTGTTCAGCATCCTCCTGCACGGATGGTGCGAACTCCGGTCAACCAGTAGATCCCAATATGTCGGCACTTTTGTGAAAATGATTACGAAATAAATCAATTTCGATTATTTATTCATTTATAATGTATATTGGAGAAATATTATCAATTGACCTGTCAGTCCACAAGTAATGTTAATGTTTTCATTATTTTTTTTATTACATCTAGCGAGTCGGCTATATTAAATTATAAGTTAAAAAAAAATTTCCAGTCCATGCCCAGAGAGTAAATTATATAACAATGCAGACTATATTCAAATTTAACTGAAACATAACATCAACTTAAAAATAAGATTCTAAAAAATTGAACTACTAGCAATACTGTAACATTCCAATGAACAATTATATTTATAAAAAAAAATATTTAATTTTCCGTGAAAATATTATGTTTTATTTAATTACAAATTATCTAACGCATATTTACATTTTAATCTACAGTATAAATCAAAGTTAATAAAATGAAACATATTCTCGAATCTAAACATGTTAAGTTAAAAATACAATACAAGAAACTTTGCCATTACGAAACTTTTGTTGACAATATCTAAACCCAGTAGTGGATGAAATTTCCTTAAAATTATGTGCATGTGAAGAACATATAAACCTAATTGACTACATTACCCATACCAAAGTAAATTATGGTATACTCGATACATACATACATACATATATATATATATATATATATATATATATATATATATATATATATGTTGTCAATCGAATTAACATTCATGTATTGTAAATATGGCCGATCGGTGATAGCTTATACAAATACGTGTAATGTCTATATAATATGTGTAATGTATCATAATACGTGTAATGTATATACATGCACGTGTAATGTATGTAATACGTGTTAGGTATAAACCAGTTTAATGACAAAAACATGGGGCAGGTGGCCTATTTAGTCTTTGATGGTTGTAATGTTATTAATTTATTATTAGTTATTATGTGCTTACTACTTCTTTGATATATATATATATATATATATATATATGGTAAGATATATAAATGGGATTATATATAGATAGATGAACGGGTAGATTTATACATAGAACACATAGGATGCTCTAAAAAGGAGACAGACCGACAGAAAAATCAACATTTTACATTTGATTTACAATATTAATTGGTTTGGGGAAAAAAACACCACACACACAAATTCAGTCCACTTACCATTGCTGTCCGCGTCGTTAATCTTCTCATCGTCGTCGTTGTCCGAGTCCCCGCGGCCTCTGGCAAATCTCCTCCGCAGCGACGACAAGTGAGCCATCATCCCCTCCTCCTCCGTCCTCTTCTCCTCCTCCCTAAGGCCGAACCATCGGTGGCCCCGCTGTCCCCGTTCAGTGTCCTCACTTTACACCCAACGTGCGCAGCCGGGATTGTTTTCGTCGAGACATTTTTTTTGGTCTGTCACACTGTTATTTATATACGTCTATATTTTTCCTTTCACAAAATCAAAAATTATTTAAACTACCTAATATAATCAAAACTCTTCTGGACCAGTAGTAGTGGTCATTAATTTTGGTTCAGTGTTTTGTCCAGTCGGTAAACCCTCAACCTTTTTCTTCTTGGTCCAGATCCTTCGTATGCTATGTGCGTGTAATTCCAGTGAATTCAAATCTAGAAACAATCCCAATTACGAACGAACATTTGAGCGACAACACAGGCAGCAGACGATAATGCCCATGGTGGGAAAATCATTATTGACGAAGTCATATGTTGTTGCCCCCCTGAAGTAATATTTTGTCCAGATGAAATAACGAATGATAATAATAATAACATCAACAAAAAACACTATTCCTGGTGAATAATTAAAAAAAAAAACATTAATTATAAATCAAGTTTACCTTCGATAAAACACAAAGCCCAGAAATAATGTGAAATTTAAAAGAATTTAATAACCAAAAACCATCCGGTGCACACGACGATAGAAAATTTAAAAAAAAAAAATAAAAAGGGGGAAAAAAAATCAACTGTTTTGAACACACTCGGGGGGTTGAAATATCCTGCAGGAGTTTTGACTGTTAGACTGTCCTCCACCGCTTCTTCTTCCACTGCCTTTCCCCTGCCCCTTTGCTACTCGCCTCTTCCAATCAGCAAACGCTAGAGGGAGAAAGGGAGAGAGAGAGCGTTCCGTCACAGACGATACGCGCTTTGCCGAACTGGGGGGGAGGGAGAGAGCGATGATATTCTGAAATACAGAATTGGGAAGAAGGCATTATCATATCGAGATTTTTTCCTGCCGGCTTTCTCCTATTGGCTTCTACTCCGTCCTTCACACAAATAAAAAGGAAAGGAAGGGGTGGGGTAAAAAAAAAAATTGACAGCCTGAGGAGGGGTGGGGTGGGGGAGAGGGGAAACATTGTCACTTTCCCTACAATTTTTTTTTTTTGAAGCTTTTGGTTAATTTCCCCCCCCCCTCCCTTTTTTTCCCCTTTCACTATACCCATTTAATACATATTTTTATTTTTACCATCCTTACTGCTACCCTTGTATAAACATTATTCTGTACCCTCCCCACCCACCAATCCTTCATTTAATCCCCAACCCTCCCCCCCCGCTGCCCTTTCCCATCTACCCAGTCAGTTTTATTTCTTAAACCTGCGACCCCCACCCCCCACCCTGCCGACAACTAGGTAGGTCGATGATCACACATAGAATGGCCAGTCTGCTTTTCTTGTCTCTATCCCCTTCCCCACCACCACCTACCTACCTCCCTATATTTCTCGGCCTCTCTACCCGCACCCCCCCTCCACCATTCTCCTTCCACATGGAATCCCAAGAGTGTTCGCTAAAGATGGCAGGAAGGAAGGGAAGGAATCAGTAGATGTAGCCCGAGAGAGAGAGAGAGAGAGAGAAGAGAAAGAGAGAGAGAGAGAAAGGAAAGGAAGAGTGACCTCAAGATGTGTTGTTATTGTTGTTTTTTTTCTCCCTCTATCTGTCCCCCATCTCTCTCTCTCTCTCCCTCTCTCTCCTCTCTCTCTCCCTCTCTCTCCCTCTCTCTCCCTCTCTCTCTCCCTCTCTCCCTCTCTTCTCTCTCTGTCTCTCTCTCTCTCTTTACAACGTTCTGTTGTCTCTGGATAGTTCCCTGCAAACGACTGAGGACTGTGGACCTTAACATGCCCGCCGTACAACCTCCATTTTGTTTTTGTTGTTTTACAGATTTATGTTGCTACCTAGTTCAGGGCTTTGGCCACACACAAAATGTGATAAATTACCTAAGAATGTAAGCAACGTTTGAAATTATTTCCGTATAAGTGGGATGTAAGGGAGGGGGAAGGGGACGGGAGAAAAAAATCATGAACAGAAAATTATATTAATATCTATTTTTATGCTTCTATGCATATATTTTTAAGCTAACACACTCACCCCTCCCCCCACACACACACCCACACCCACACTCACCCCCCCACACACACATACACACCTTCCGACTCAGAAATCGATCTAAGAAGCATCGATTCTTAAATGATTGAAACCAGGGTTTTAATTATTGGGGGAAAAATACACCCGGTGCTATAAACTCAAAGCGCATTATATCAATCCTAGTTTTTTTTGGAGCATACAAAGAGGCTTGTTCATCGCATCAACCGCCCTTCTCCGCCATTTTTTTTATAAATTATATTCAGACAAAATGGTTAAAAATCTAATTTAAAAAAAAATAAAAAAACAAACCTAGCATACAGATTAGGAGAATATAAACTTAGTAAGTACACCCAATGTGAAGAAATATTGGTAACTATTTGATTTCTTTACTAACGATGCTATCTATAGTCGGGGGGGTGTTTTATTTATTTATTTTATTTTAAATTACAAATTGAGTCGCCTCTAATTGTAATGCTAAGTATTCAATCTATTTTTTAGAATTTACACATGTCTCAACTTTGCGTTTGAATGGTTGGTGCATTCTTCATCAACTCCCAGAGTGGTTATGTATAAAAAAAAAATGGCATAGCTCGCAAATAAAGACACATGATAGATCATATACATTATGGTTAAACGCAAGCTGTAGCACGTACACTCATAATATATAATGTTCTGATATTATATATATATATATATTAAGGAAGACATATTACTGGGCAATAAAAACATCACATTGTGAGATGATGTGCACAGCTTGATTTAACTAACTAACACATCACCACGACCTGCAGCGCTAGCCAAGTATGCACTGTGTGTTATAGTGTAACGTGTAACATTATTCACAATAGAACACTTTATTCTAGTCTGCGTGTAATTGATTGTGTGTGAATTTGTGTGTGTGTGTGTCTATGCGTGTATGCGCAAAGCGCGCTATTTAACAATGGGATAAATAAAGGGGCAGAAGTTTTGGATTACGGCCCCTGACACAATTTCAATAAAAGAATCTCTAGGCCTTTCGGATATTTTAAAAACAAAAATAAAATGACTCTCCTCCCCGCTCCCCCACCCCCAGGGGAAGAGATGGGATTGTGATGGCCGGTGGGGGGGGGGTGCCGAAGAAAAAAATAGAGTGACTGGTCAAGCGTGGGATTAAAAATCATAAATGTGTTGACCACTGACGTTTGGGGAAAAGAGGGGGGTCAGCATAACAAATGACCAGAAGTTTTGTTTACTTGTCTATAATGGATGTAAGATTTATCAATATCTCTTTTTTTTTTCTTTATTTGGCCATTATTATACATAAGTGGCGCCATCTGGAGTGTACGACGGATAACTCTTCAAAGGTGACCATAAATGGAAGCATGAACCTTTAGTTTATCAAGGTGTACAGAATCTGTTGGTTGAAGGGGAAGGGATGGAAAGAAAGAGAGGGGGGGGTTATAACTATTCACATTTTTGTAGAACAAAACTTCACGTGATTAATATGTTTCATTTATTGTTTTACAAAAGTTGGCGAGAAGGTCTTGTGAACAAGTAATGAAACAATGCAAAACAAGTCGTATGGGAAGAGCTGACAAGAGTTCGATGGCAGAGTTATTGCAGGGACACGATTATCTTTGCAAAAAAAAAAAAAGTTCATTCAAGAATGTTATTTGATACACATACACACACACACACACTCACACACTCTCTCACATACTCTCACACACTCTCACACACTCACACACACTCTCTTACACACTCTCACATACTCTCACACTCTCTCACACACTCACACACTCTCTCACACACTCTCACACTCTCTCACATATTCTCACACACTCTCACACCATCTAAAACACTCAAAACATATTCCTACACGTGACTGCTTCTAATAATCTTCATATGACTGGTTCATATTTGTCCGCAATACGACAGCTTCATATCTACTTATGGACTACTTCATTACGGTCCAATTCCTTTTTTCAATTATCTTTTTGTGTCCACCTTCTCTCTTCAGCACCCACCCCCTTTTCATTGTAGTGTTATGTTGTTATTACCAACTCACACAAGCACTTACATCAAAGATGTTGACACAGTCACCTGCACATACCCACTTGCAACAACTATCCCACTTCTGCCATGTCTTTGTCAGCAGTCTCCATAGCGACGGAAAATTGTTTACGCACACTGACGTCATATTGCATTCAGATGTTGGGCAATCACATCGCTCTTATGTAATATTTATCAATAGTTTGATCAAGCCACGTGATAAAGTCAACAAATAAAAAAAAAGGATGTATATTGCCTTCCCGTTCAGCTTATATTTGTGCACTTCGTTCATTACATACATATCTCGGGCCAACGTCATAAGACGTTGTATAATGACAATCAAACACATCAAAAGCTTATATAGTACACTTATCATAGTACAAACTGGCAAGCTGGCATATGATCTGATATGCAATATATTAATTTTTTTATTAAAATGTATCATTAATTTAATCATATCTTTTTGTTTGGTCTTTTTTTTTTTTCGAAAAATCTGGCCAGTACGCTTATGTTATCAATTGCTTTGTTTTATTTAGCACTTCAGTTTTAAACGTTGGTATAGTGTCGCATGTGTTAAAAACAAGTTTAGTCAATATTTATTTATGACGTTTTTACACTTTAAACATAAATAGAAAGGGGGAGGGGAAACCCCTACAGATCAATAGTTCTAAGTTTTAAACCGGGGGATTTATGTCCATAAACTTATGTTAGAAGGGCTTTGTGCATGTAAATGAAACATTTTGACACACGTACATGAACATTGGTTTATAACTAACTATCAGGTAAAAAAAAAGTGTACATTCAGGAGGGGGGGAACTGTCGAGGCGTTAATAGAATAGAGACTTGAAGCGCCCCTATGCCAACCCCACCCCTCCCCCACCCCCAAACTGGGGGTCATTTATAAACCATTTTGATATTTTTTGAATCAGCTCGATTTGAGCCCTCACTAGGAGCCTATGGTGTGTTTTGGGTCCCTTTGAGTGGGGTCCATTAACTAAAAAGCTATTTAGCATATTCATTAGCAAGCACAGGGCGCCAGAATACCTAACTACGGCTCTGGTCATAGTAACAGTCATTAGACATTATGGTACTTGTATGGGTAGTAATCTAGTTGTGAGCCCAACATGTGCGATGTGGATCTGAAGTTCAGATCCTATACGGAATGGAAAGAAGGAATAAGGACATAAGGTGTAAAACTTCTATTTCTAGACTCTCACCAACACATTGACGACAGTTTGAATTGTCCAATCAGAAATACTCAATTATTTGTTAGCTTTTTTTTGTTTTGGTTTTCTATGTCCTGTATAGATTGGGACGGGAACATCAGTCACTTTTCTTGATGAATCGCGGAATTTCAAAATAATGTTCAAACCACCGTTTTACTAAATTCCCATTGGTTCATTAGTTATTTCTGGTAATTGGACCTATACTGAATGACCCTTATACTAAACAAAAAAAATCAACATACATTGAATGACCAAAAGTTATGTTATTGTAAACTGCTCGTCTTATTTCATGCATTGTTTAGTTAGTAAGATGTCATTTCAAAGTATGTCAGGTTGAAGAAAAGAAAAAAAGGGAGGGAACAAGTAGTGATGGTTTAACTTATAAAAGAGTGAGAGCCCGTGAATAGAATGACTTCAGTTACATATGGTAATTATCACGTATAGGGAAATATTGAATAAGTTTTTATTTGTAAAGGCACATAGTTTACCCAGCATGAATGGAGGGAGGGCGGGAGGTGGGGGCGGCAGACATGCCCAGACAGGACACGCTCCGTCTCGAGTGGTGTCTCTTTCCGCGTTGGTGTGCGGACACGTCTCAAGTGTCCAATTACGACGATCAGCTATTGTTTGCTTTCTTTACCTGGTTTTTGGTATATTATGACGGGATGATAATGCTTTTATGATGTATTCCCCCTGTCACAAGTTACATGAGGGGGGGAGGGGGTAGAGGGGGAAGTCTTGAGCCCCCTGGTCATGGTCAGTTGATCTAGTTGTCGCTGGTCAGTGATGGGTCATACTTTTCAACCACGGGGTTTATTGCTTTCCTTTGCAGGCGATCATAAATTATCTATCTATCTGTCAATCAATCTGTCAATCAATCTGTCAATCAATCACATCAATCAATCAATCAATCAATCAATCAATCAATCAATCTATCTATCTATCTATCTATCTATCTATCTATCTATCTATCTATCTATCCCATCTATCTACCTACCTATCTATCTATCTATCTATCTATCTATCTATCTATCTATCTATCTATCTATCCATCTATCTATCTATCTATCTATCTATTTCCATTAGATTGGAAAAAATAGTTAATGACCGGATACAGGGGAGTGAGTAGCCCACCGCCCAACGAGGGCCCACTAAAAGCCCCACACAATACTACCTTTACCAGTCATGTGGTCCGCGGTCCCTCTAAATGAAAAAAAAATACACGTATGAGTAAGGTCTATGAGAGTACTACGTACTGAAACTATTGAAATTGTTTATTTTTTTTTTGCAGAAGTTATATAGTAAAGTGGGATGAGTGGCCGAGTGGTGTAGAGCGCTCGACTGTCGATCTGAGCGTCCTGAGTTTGATCCCCGGTGAAAAGAAACGGACATTTTCCAGGTTCTGGTGGAAGTTGGTTATAAAGTCCCACAAAGTCCACCCAGCTTTAAATGGGTCACCTGACTTGGGGAGGTTTGGGGAAGTAAATGCGACTGGGTGCTAGCGCTAGCCACGCACAATCACTTCGTGTGCCGAAGTCAGTGAAACATGTGAACTCTACACTTCACCCAGCCACTTGTGTACCCAATATAGAACTTAAACTTAACTATAGAGCACAAGGAAATCTATTTATGTTGCAGTGGAAAACGCAACATCCTCACTAATCATTATGTTAAAACAGACACAACAACATAAACGTATATCACATGTGCATGTTTTGTCTATGTCAGTCTATGAAAACATGTTGCTTTAAAGTAAATGTAATTAAAGAGGATATTTAAAAAAGAAAGCAACAACACATACACACATCTCCAGTTGTGTAAACCAAGTGTCATCCAATTAATTTGTACAGTGCCACAATCAGGAGATGACGTTTCTAAACATGTTTGTTTAGCCTTATATATACAATAAACTTTTTTGAGAAACAGAGAGAGAGAGGAAAAAAAGAGGACATGTGACCTAGTAAAGATCCAATCAACACTGGGGTTAAAGGTTACTTATGTTGACGTTAGCAAAGCAAAATAATCTCCAACCAAAATGTACAAAAGAAAAAGCACCGACTTGTTTGTTTTCTCTTTCCTTCCAACTTTCACTCTTTCAAGAAATATATGTAAGCAGAAAAATGAATTAATATATATGTATATTTTGGTCTACAATGAAATATTTACCTGGAAGATGTAACGTGCATGTGTGTGTGTTGCGTGTGTGTGTGGAGAGAGGGCAGGGTGAGGTACAACACTGAGCTGTGTGGGGGGGGGGGAAGGCGGGGGTGTCAAGGGTGGGAGGTCAGGCCGAGTTGACACAGAACAGGTCCTATCCGGTGTCACAACCAGAAACCAAAAGTCGTATGTTACACTCAGTGGTGCTCGTTGTGATGCATC
Source organism: Bulinus truncatus (assembly GCA_021962125.1). Lineage (NCBI taxonomy): Eukaryota > Metazoa > Mollusca > Gastropoda > Planorbidae > Bulinus > Bulinus truncatus. The sequence goes on along the minus strand of JAGDYQ010000014.1, from coordinate 8,072,935 downwards.
TCCCATTTTCTTTGTAAATCATACATTCTGTCTGCAGGCTTGTTCTGTTTATGCTTTGGGGTTGGGGATGCGTTCGTGTGTACTAGACTTTAAGCGGGTGAACTACGCAACAGTGCTGCAGCTTTTATATTCTGATGCTAGGGCAAGACCTGACATGCGTTAATCCGTTCACAACCAAAAACTTTAAAAAAAGAAAGTATAAATTTCAAAAAACAGAGGCGTACTTAGGGTGTTGGGGGAAGAGGGGACCAAATCTGAAAGTCCCCCCCGGGTCCCAGCTTGTTGGGGGCCCCAAAAAATTTGTTTATACACTAAATATTAAGTACATATCTCATATCATGGCGATCGAACATCAGAAATGCAGGGGCCCCAAAAGGTCAAGCGCCCTTTCCCCCGGGCCCACAACTTCCTAGGATCGGCACTGTAACAAAATTTAGTCTTCTGTGGAGTTTTTTCCCCACATTGTTTACCGTGGGTCTTAATTTGATGTTTACTATGAAACATTATATTACATAACCCCCAATCCCCTATTACTGTAGTGGTATGTTGTTTACACTGTATGTATCTATGTTTCTTTATATCCCTACTGTAAAGGAGAGTGCAAAGCCACAGTAGGCACTACAAGGGAATAATTTAGTAAGCCCTCCCCCCCCCCACCCTCATACGACATTATCCAGATCAGCATACACTACTACATCGACTAAGGGGGAGAGAGTTTTAGAATGGGGGGGGGGGAAAATGGGCTTTATTAAATTTGGTGTACAGACAATCTTTTCGAGCCTCGTGGGGGGGAGGAGGGGGTATTGGGAGAGAGAGAGAGCAAGAAAGTAGGCCATTTTAATACATTACCAACAAAACAATTGTATTTAATAGTACCAACGTCATGTCTGTCTTACTGCGGCACTGTTTCACATTCATTCAGGCAGGGGCGGGGGGGCTTTATATTTCAGTCGAGGTCACCCCCACACACACACACACACACACACGAACGGGGCGCAGCGAGAAAAATGTTGGGCCTTTTAGAAAAAAAAAAGTGAGAACAAATCAAGGGGGTTAAAACAATCGGGACCAGTGGGGCCCCTGTGTGCGCGCGCACCGATTGTGCCCATCCTTAAATAAAATAACGGAACAATAGGTTGGTTAGTATTTAAAAAAACCGAAAGTACACTGTTTTATATATGTTACACATGCAGGGCTTCTTAAACTTTTGTAATTCACGACCCCATTTATGTTGCAGTTTCTTGACAACCCCACCACAATATAAAGAAAAACAAAAATTAATATTTTTACAAGTTAAAAAACATTTTCTGTTAAATTGATTTTTATCTTTTGCAACCCCACAATTTTGCTACGCGACCCCCATGGGGTCGCGACTCGTGAACCCATAGTTTAAGAAGCACAAAGTTTACGTGCAATTAAATAAATGGTCACAAAATAGTTTTTTTTTTTTTCTGTGTGTCTCAATAATAATTTAATGTGAAGCTGTGACCTGTGGCACCCCCCCCCCAATCCCACACACCCCTCCCTTCTCCCCTCCCCACCCCTCAGCACTGACACATGCAATTTATTGATTGGCGTCAATTCTAAAATAAATATTAGCCACACACGCCTACATCGTTGGAACCTGGAAGGGAAGAGATAATTCTAGTGAATACAATAAATTTAATGGAAGCAAGATATAGTAATCCCCCTCCCCCTACCCCAAAAGCATGACAACTCAAAACTTATTTTGCGTCTATTACTAAATATCAGCCACAAATGGCTAGAGCGTTAGAATTGGGGAAAGCGGGGAGATAGATTATTCTTATGTAAAAAATTGAAAAAAAAATGTATATATATATTTACTTTACAAAAAAACAACCATTTTCAAGTTTTAAATAAATATATATACAAGCATCTACTCTATAAAAATCATGCACAAGATCTCATTATAACGGGCGCGAGTGTGCGTCAATTCGTAGTGAGGGTATAATGCAGTTAAAGAGATTATTAAGCTAAGTATATTACACATTGACGTAAAACAATAGACGATGCATTCAAATTATCCTCAAGCTTGAGGTGTCGCTTCCCTATAAGCCCTCGCGGCGTACACTGGTTCTTAACCCCCCTCCACCGTGTAGCCTCGCTTGTGGCTACACCATCTACTCTTGTAGCCTCTAATATGGCTACACCATCCCCCAATGTAGCCTCCTGTGCGGCTGCAAATATCTCCCTTGGCCTCTAATATGACTCCACCATCCCCCCCCATGTGGCATCCTCTAATATGTTTACACCATCCCCCATGTAGCCTCTATTATTACCTCGTCCCCCTATGTAGCCTCTGGGGAAGTGGCGATACCATCCCCCATGATATCTAGAGTGGCGACACCATCCCCCCATATATATCTGTTGTAGCTACGTATCCCAGGTAGCCTCATTTGTCGCTGCCCGGCTGACCCTTAATTAAAGAAATTTTTACACATTCAAAATAAAAATCAATATATTCAGCAGGGTAATGTTAAGATGATGAGTACTTTAAAGAGGGACGGAGAAAAGGGGGGGGTATAAATAAATAAACAAGAGTCCATACCAAGAATGACCTAACCACACGACGAGTTTTGTATGTGAGGTGTATAGATAGTGGCGGCACCGATGATCATTGTCAATCAACTGAATACCTTGCGCCATTTCTAACAAACGGTGTTGACAACTTTCAATATTTAAAGAACATCATATAAAGTTGGTTTCATTTCAGCATGTTTATCTTTGAGGTTCAGTATAAACGACTTGAATAGAACGGTTTTTAATTGAACCATCCTTTCATATCCCTTCGATAATACGTTGGTGCAACAGTACAGGTAAGTCACCACGGGAGATATGGGTGACTGGATATTCCTGGAGTTGAACCCGTCAGCCTTCGGCATAAACACCCGGGCTCACTACCAAAAGTGACAATTCGTTTTATTTCATTTACCCTTTGTAATTCAAACCAATATAGAACCTATTCTATTTATTCACAGGTAGCCATGGTGTTTATCTATGATACCTAAAGTCACTTTATAAACAAACATAAACTTTTTATCGGATTCATCATTGATCTCTCAAAACATAAACAAACAAAAACCTCAACGGGAAAACATTGTTTTTGTTCTTAGTATAATACTTATTAGAGTCATAATTAATATATACATCCATACTAAACATTACTACTTACTATACTAATCAAGCTATATCAAATGTTACCAATTATAGTTTCACCCATACAATACACACACAGAGACTCAACGTATGCGTAATATTCCGATTGTACAAAGAACAAAATACCGATAATCCTCGCAAGTGCATTTGGTGAGTAAAGTAAAGAGTCACAGTAACCAACACTGAAACACGACAGAGACCAAACTGCTACGCACTGTAGCATGCAATCACTGGAGTTTAAAAACAAAAAAATTATAAAAATACGGAGCACCGGTTTTTAGAGAGGAAAAACGAAAGATTTTTGGTCCGGTCCACGCCTAGCAGAGAAAGAGGTAAAAGCGAGAGGAAGAGGGGAAATGAAGTGGTGGTGGGGAGAATCGAGGAAGGGTGTGGGGGGGGTGGAGTGAGTGGGGCGGTTGGAAAGAGAGAGAGAGAGAGAGAGAGAGAGAGAGAGAGAGTGAGAGAGAGAGAGCATGTGGGAGGTGGTTCTGTAGTTTTGACAGGACTTCGCTGTCAGTGAAATTAAAATTTATAAAAGGTGAGGAAGGCTATAGGTTAGATCTGTTGTTTTTTTTTTGTTGTGGTTGTTGGGGGCGGCGGTTTGGTTGTCAGTTGGAAAGGAGGAGGGGGGACAGGAGGGGGAATCCTTATTTAGTGATAATATGAAATTTAAAGAAAAAAATAATTGAAAGTTGTGCCATACACATTACCATATTCAAGCAGCTCAGAGAATATTGGTTATGTAGTTCATTCTGTGTCATACTGTTTGAACTATTTCTAGTCCAAAGACCACTGATTAAAGTAGTTTACATATTGAACTAAACAACCCACGAATCGATTAAGCCCACTGTTCTAAAACAAAATAAAATTAATAACAAAGATGGAAGCAAGTGATAATAAATGTATCTCTGTCATATTTAACCTATATAACAGAGTGATAATTATATAACAATACTATTTTTAAAAGTAGAATGTAGGTCAATACTAATAATCGCAATAAGTTGTTGTACACGAATTGTTATCAAATCATGACGCAGACTGACTCCGAGTGTGTCATGTATCGGGAGTACTATTTCATACTTTGAAAACTTGAAGTAAGAGTTGGCATCATTTTGGGTTTAAAAAAAGATTTTTTTTGTTTGTTTTGAAAATGGGTTTTCGTTCTCTCCTGCTATTTTGTAATTAAGATAGTGGGTGTTTGGGAAGCACATTGCTATACTAGCTGATGTGGAAACCTATTAGGAAGTTGGAGGGGGGGTAGTTTGGGGGTAGGGGGGGAGAAGAGTTTGGGGATGGCGATGTGGTAAGGGGGGGATGGGCGCTAGTAGAGTGTCTGGAAGATCATCTGTGTCCGAGAGAGAGGGATAGAAAGAGAAAGAGAGAGAGAGAGAAGAGAGAGAGAGAGAGAGAGAGAGAGAGAGAGAGAGAGAAAGAGGGAGGGAGAGACAGATAGAGAGAGAGAGAGAGAGAGAGGGAGAGAGAGAGAGAGAGAGAGAGAGAATAAAACTTTTGCCAGGCCGCACAAGTCGACTATGGAAGTCAGCCCCTTTACTCACACACACACACTTACAATAGCGCGCGCATACGCACACACACACAAAGATATAAATACACAGCTCTCTCTCTCTCACCCCCCCCCCCCTTCTCTCTGTCCTGCCCGTCAATGAATCATAACAGCAACACCGGCTCAAGCACTCCGGGACGGTGGATGGGGAAAAACGTTACATCCCCCTTTTCGCCTTACTTTTTTCTACTCCGCCCTCAGAACAGGAGGGGGCCCGGCCCTCAACCGCAGGTCGCACCAATCAGGCGAGCCATTTTTTAAACCACCCCTCTCTCTCTCTCTCTCTCCCTCCCCTCCTCCTCCCTTCCCTTCTCCCCCTTCTTCACGCCCGCTTCCTTTTAGCCGATGACGATTTTGACAAGTGGGCCAGCCCGCGTCCTGCGAAGAGCAGACGAGCCAGCCAAGGGGGAAGCCACTCGATGTAAAAACCAATTACTTCACCTTTCTCGGACATGTATACCATTTGATTCGCAGTAATAATAGAAATGTGGCGTGGGGGTGGGGATGGGGGAGGGTGGGGTAAAAACCAACAAACCTAGCAATAACCACAATTCAACCCAACGACCTTTCTTTCCTTAGCTTGGAAAAATTTAATTCGATATTTCTTTTATTTTTAAAAAACTTATATAATATTAGACTTTGTCCAGAACGAAACTGCTACTAATAGATGCTCTGTATACTGGAGGGGTGGGGCATACTTTAATGTTTTTTGCCCGCGGGCCGCACATTAGGTCATTAAAACTTAAATACGACGCTGACAGAAGAAAGGGGGGGGGGTGAACTGACGATGTTAGTATGGAGATTTATGAACCAAATTTAGACAAATGTACTTACAATGAAATGCGTAGGACTTACGTGGCCCGGGCTCCGCAGTTATCCCTGTGCACTGACAATTGTATCGATTTTTTTTTCAAAATACATTTATCTAGTTGTTTAAAATGGAAAATATTTAAATTTCAAATCATACACCCATTTGATGGTACGACTGAAGCAGTGATGTACATCATTAAACCTATATGTTGGAACGACTGAAGCAGTAGATGTACACATCATACACCCATATGTTGGAACGCGTGAAGCAATGGCATACACATCATACACCCATATGTTAGAACGACTGAAGCAGTGATGGCTACACATCATACACCCATATGTTGGAACGACTGGAAGCAGTGATGTACACACCCTACACCCATATGTTGGAACGACTGAAGCAGTGATGTACACACCCTACACCCATATGTTGGACCATGAAACGAGATGTACACACCTACACCCATGTTGGTACACTGAAGCGGTGATGTACACACCCCACACCCATATGTTGGAACGACTGAAGGCAGTGATGTACACACCCGCAGACCCATATGTTGGTACTACTGAAACAGTGATGTACGACACCTTACGTCCTGATAGATGGTAAAAACGACTGGAAGCATGATGTACACACCCTACACCCACCAAGATGGATGACTGAAGCAGTACATAAACACATCATACACCCATATGTTGGAGCGACTGACAGTGATGTACACATCATACACCCATATGTTGACGGAGCGACTGAAGCAGTGAGGGGGATAAAGACATCATACAACGCCCATATGTTGGAACGACTTGAAGAAAAGCGATGTACACATCCTACACCTATATGTTGGAACGACTGAAGCAGTGATACATATCTGATAGTGACTCATATGTTGCATCGGCTTAAGCAGTGATGTACACATCATACACCCATATGTTGGTACAGCGAAGCAGTGATGATATGCACATCATACACCCATATCAGTTCGATTGAAGCAGTATGTACACATCATACACCACCCTACCGCTGGTATTGATGAAGCATTGATGTACATATCATGACACCCATATGTTAGTACGGTCAATGAAGCAGTGATGTACAAGCATCATACATACCCTTATGGTTGGAACGGTTGAAGCAGTGATGTACACATCATACACCCAGATATACGATGCTGAAGCAGTGACATGTACACATCAGTACTTACCCATATGTTGGAACGACTGAAGCAGTGATGTGTACACATCATACACCCATATGTTGGAACGACTGAAGCAGTGATGTACACATCATACACCCATATGTTGGAACGACTGAAGCGGTGATGACACCTACACCATATGTTGGAACGACTGAAGCAGTGATTTCACACCCTACACCCATATATGTTGGAACGACTGAAGCAGTGATGTACACACCCTACACCCATGTTGGCAATGACTGAAGCAGTGATGTACACTCCTACACCCATATGTTGGAACGACTGAGTAGTGATGTACACACCCTACACCCATATGTTGGTACGACTGAAGCAGTGATGTACACACCCTACACCCATATGTTGGTACGACTGAAGCAGTGATGTACACACCCTACACCCATAAGATGGAGCGACTGAAGCAGTGATGTACACATCATACACCCATATGTTGGAGCGACTGAAGCAGTGATGTACACATCATACACCGATATGTTGGAACGACCAGAGCAGTGATGTACACATCCTACACCCATATGTTGGAACGACTGAAGCAGTGATGTACACATCATACACCCATATGTTGGTACGGCTGAAGCAGTGATGTACACATCATACACCCATATGTTGGTACGGCTGAGCGCAGTGATGTACACATCATACACCCATATGTTGGAACGACTGAAGCAGTGATGTACACATCATACACCCATATGTTGGTACGGCTGAAGCAGTGATGTACACATCATACACCCATATGTTGGTACGGCTGAAGCAGTGATGTACACATCATACACCCATATGTTGGAACGGTTGAAGCAGTGATGTACACATCATACACCCATATGTTGGAACAGCTGAAGCAGTGATGTACACATCATACACGCACTATATGTTGGAACGACTGAAGCAGTGATGTACACATCATACACCCATAAAGCGTGGAACGACTGAAGCAGTGATGTACACATCATACACCCATATGTTGGAACGACTGAAGCAGTGATGTACACACCGCACCCATATGTTGGAACGACTGAAGCAGTGATGTACCACAATTCCCTACACCCATATGTTGGAACGACTGAAGTAGTGATGTACACACCCTACACCCATATGTTGGTACGACATGAAGCAGTGATGTACACCTACACCCATATGTTGGAACGACTTAAGCAGTGATGTACACACCCTACACCCATATGTTGGTACGACTGAAGCAGTGATGTACACACCCTACACCCATATGTTGGTACGACTGAAGCAGTGATGTACACACCCTACACCCATAAGATGGAGCGACTGAAGCAGTGATGTACACATCATACACCTAGTGATGAACCGTTTTAAGGCTTTAATTCTGTTTTCGGGTGGATGCTCTTAGGAGTAGACTTTCAGTCTGGGTGTTTTGTTCTCAATCAGTATACTTTTTGATAACTGTATGTACATATATGTATATACATATATATATATATATATATATATATATATATATATATATATGTGTGTGTGTGTGTGTGTGTGCCGCGCATGCATGCTCTCAGAGACGTTTTAAGGTCATCTTAGGCCCTTAAACTTTCAAAGTCGTAGGCCCTCCCAGATTTTCATTTTTTAAATATTTTTCAAGGATTGTAGAGGCACTTATTTGCCATTCCTGGCTTTCGTAGGCCTTTATCAGAAAGTCCCGTAGGCCCAGGCACAGTGCCCTGCTACAGTGCCTACTGTTGCCTATGAAATAAACGACTATTTTTGCTCTTTTTATCAACTAGTAATCATCATCAAGATGAGTTTTTCTTTGTGTTTTTTACTTTTTTTTTCAAGGGTGGCAGCAACACGTACAAATGTTCAGCAGTTGGGACCAGGGCTCGATTTACCGCCGGGGATGCCGGGGATATCCCCGGCACTGAGACCTGTCATCTCCGGCTCTGCTTTGCTTATATATCCCAGCGGGGTTGAAATTATACATTTATCCCAATACTGCAAAATGATTTTCATCCCCTGCACTGGTTTTT
>JAGDYQ010000014.1:7959072-8063676 GCA_021962125.1 Bulinus truncatus | reverse complement strand
ATACAAACACACACACATACAAACACACCCACATACAAACACACACACATAAAACACACACTCATACAATAACACACACACATACATACATTCACACACACATATAAACACTCACACATAGAAACACACACTCATACAATAACACACACACACACATACAAACACACACACACACACATCTATACATTTTGCTTCATTGAGTCGAGTGTCTTACCAGGTTAGTTACAGGAAGTCCACTTTACAGAAGTGTGTCATCTGGAGATAAAACAGTGAAAATTAATCTTAAATTACCAGCCAATATTTTTCAAAAAACTTTATCTTTGTAAATCTATTGATTTATTTAATTATCAATTATAGTCAAACAATCTTTCCGTCCGTCTGTCTATTTTTTTCTATCTAAATTTCTACCTTTCTAACTTTCTATCTGTATTATTTTGTAGGTGTTAATAGGTGTCTCTGTTGCGGATTGTTTGTAAACAAACTATAATTATTTAAATTAACTCACGAATTATAATGGACAAAGGCAGATACCATTTCTCTAACTCTTTGGTGAGTATTTTCAGAGGTAAACAAATGAACTCAAAAGATGTTTACATTTTAACAATAATTGTAACCCTATTGCCGTTGTGAAAAAATCAAAAATAAAACAAATACATTGTTAGAAGAAACTAGCAAATCTGATAATAAAATGTTCAGATATTAGTAAAAAATGAAAGACTTCAAGTTTTTTGTTGACAGTTTTGTGCTGATTTTTAAAATCTAATCCGGACACTTTGCGTGATTAAAGGATTATCATAGACTTGTGTGGGGTCAGTACCTTTGTTAAGACACATGGATATGAAAATTTCATCTGTTTACCTTTTGTTTATTTTTATGTATGTTTGTACATACATACAAACATAAATACACAAACAAAAAAAACACATACAATTAAACATGTATATATATGTATATATATATATATATATATATATATATATATATACATTTAAAAACATACATACATATAATACATAAAAATACATAAATGTACAACCATATATACACACTTATGAAACATACTTACATAACACTTTCACCTACATACAGAATACAAAGATACATACAAACATACAAACAAACTAAACAAACGTATAGCGGACGTGACTACTAGTCAACTTCGTTTTCCATAAAAAAAAATTTTCCTGGCGGTCAAGAATCGTATTTTCTATCAATTGATCCAATCCAGGGATCTCTAGTTAACAGAACAGCAACAAATGAACTGTCACCTCCCTTTTTCTTCGCCCCTGCACATCCACCCTTCCCATCCCCCCACCCCACCCCAGCTCCTCATCACATATTCCTTGTAAGCATTACTCCTACCCTTTAACCCCCCCACCCCTTTCCTCCCCTATAAAAATCCACACCCACCCATTGTCCGTTGTCTGAAGCAGGCCGTGTTTTCCACTCGGACAGAGGCTAGTTCTGACTTGCGAAACCCCCGGGGGCTAGTTACAATGTAAATTTAGACAGAATATGAAAATCTAATTTTCAGCAGCCCGTCTGCTATTCCCCGCGCCCCCCCCTGCTCATTTCACCCTCGGGCCCTTGCTCGATACGTGATGCCGTCACCCGGAGTCGACGAGTGAGCGCTGGTGCGAATTAGCCTGCTCATGATCGTGTTAACCCCTTCGCGATTAACCTTTGACCTGTCACGACCTTGAATATAAAACAAAATAAAAAAAAAAAAAGAAACATTGATACCAATTCATCAATCATGGTTGTTCTTTAATTCAAGTATTGTTTTTTTCTTGTTAACGCGACGCAAAGTGGCCATCAAGAATTCGTTAGTATTGCTTTGATAACATTCTTAACAATGTTATAGTCAGCGTAAGACAGAAAAGGGGGGAAAACAAAAGAAACAGCAACGGGTCTTTTAAAACAAGGGAGAAATAAACTACATTACAAATGCAAAACAACAGATGTACCGTCCATGGGCAGTGTCACAGTCGTTGACTGGTCACTGTCTACATGGGCAGTTACTCTTTCTCACAGTTTCCTAAAGGAAGTGTATTCAAATGTCAAGCGATTCTGCTGCTCCTCACGAATATTTCTGTATATAGTACGTAAAGAAGATGAACAATTTATTTTGATATAAGAATAACAATTTATTTTGATATAATAATAACAATTTTTTTTGATATAATAATAATAACAAATTATTTTGATATAATAATAATAACAATTTATTTTGATATAATAATAACAATTTATTTTGATATAATAATAACAATTTATTTTGATATAATAATAATAACAATTTATTATGATATAACAGCCGCTTTAAGTCTAACCCTTACTACATTATCTAATTATATATATATATATATAATGTTGGGGCAGCATATACATTCGTATATTCAAATAGAAAACTACTAAACTTGGAATAACACCCATCGATGAATCTGTTAACTAACGTTTTTAATTATTCTTCTTTTTAAATTTGTTTGGACTTTTATATTCAAATTAAAGTAATTTTATTCGACTTTCTCTTGGTTTATTTCGGCGACCTATATTCTTTCAAATTTTACAATTTACTATAATATACCATAATATGAAGGCATACAAACATGAATGAAAAGAAAAGTAAATCAGCTATTGATCTTTATGAACGATATTAAAAACTAGCTGCACTCTGCAAAACCTTTGCATAGAGTTATATTCCCTTAAGTTTGATCGGTAGGCTGGGTTATTTTTTTGGTTTCGGGCAGATCCAATTTTTTTCATGATTTTTATTACTATTGTTTACGTCTGACGATTTTAAACTGGAATACTGTTTTATTCTTTACTTTCAATTTAACGCAGAACCCACACCGGTATTATTTATATATATGTTTAAATATTGTTTATACTAGATGCTCTCATTACATCCAGTTATTTATCGCTGTCGATATTGACTTTTATCTATAATCTGACCCTCCTATGCACTTTGTGACGTTAATACCTCATTGTAATAACAAAAGGCCACATTGCAAATAACATTATAAGAAATATGAAATAGCCTCTTCCCACCAAAATGCCACCATGTGATTGCCATTGATCTGGACGTGTATCGGTTGAAAGTTTAATGACTCAACATTTCAAGTCCAGTGGAGCTCAGAACTGACCTAAACTGAGTTTCTGGACAATCTGAAAAGTGATTTCGAAGGAATTCAATATTTCTATCTCCACCACCTTCACCCCCGACCCCCCCTCCTTTCTCAGAAACTACATTCGATCTTTCTCCTTTACACCCCTCTCTCTCTCTCCCCCCCTACACACTCCTGGTGGGAGTTTTAAAAATAAAGTCCAGAAATCGACAAAATTTCTGAACACAAGTGGAAGTCAGAGAGTGTGTGTGTGTGTGTGTGTATGCATGTATGTGTGTGCATATAGGATAGGGATGGGGGCGGGCGTGTGGCGTAGGGAGGGATGGAGGGGGGGGAAGGTCATCTCTTGACGACCATCAATGACTGGCTTTAACCTAATATGGCGGCCTGCCAGCAAGATGGAGGGTCAACTCCGCTGCCAGGGAGAGAGACGATTTCAGTTCATCTTCCGGCGGTTACACAAAGGAACAGAGGTACCGGGGGGAGGGGAGGGGGACATAGCGGATGAGGCTGATTTCATTTGAGCTCTTCCCCCCCCCCCTCCCTCCAAAAAAGAAAACTGAAAGGGTCGGAGGAAAGAAAACAATAGGGTTTTGACTGTGATTTGACTGGATTGACTGGGATGGTGAGTGTGTGTGTGTGTGTGTGTGTGTAGGGGGGATCGGGTTGTTCTTTGGTTTGGGGGAGGGGTCGAAGGGATTAGACGATGGGTCGGGGTTGGGGAACATGACGGTGTCGATGTATGTTGGAATAGACTGTGCTAGGTGGAGTGATGAGTTGAAGATGGGTAGAGAGAGAGAGAGAGAGAGAGAGAGAGAGAGAGGAGAGAGAGAGAGAGAGAGAGAGAGAGAGAGAGAGAGAGAGAAATTAAAGTGGCAGATTGATAGACACGGAAAAATAAATAGAGATAGAGAGAAGAGAGGAGGGAATAGAGATAGAGAGAAGAGAGGAGGGAATAGAGATAGAGAGAAGAGAGGAGGGAATAGAGATAGAGACGAGAGAAGAGGGAATAAAGATAGAGAGGAGAGAGGAAGGAGTAGAGAGAGAGAGGAGAGAGGAGGGAACAGAGATAGAGAGAAGAGAGGAGGGAACAGAGATAGAGAGAAGAGATGAAGGAGTAGAGATAGAGAGAAGAGAGGAGGGAATAGAGATAGAGAGGAGGGATTAAAACAACAACAGCGGATAGTGAACATACAGAATGAATGGTGGGGTGGGGTGGGGGGAAAGGGCATGATGATGGTGTAGATATTTCGGCACTGACCACTGTATCTTCTAGAAATGAGCACACTGTGTTATGTTATCCAATGAGAAAGACGGGGGGGGGGGGGGGGGAGACGATGACTTGGATTGGTGTATGAAGACAATGCGATACTCTACTGTATGTCTGTGTATGTGTGTGTGTGTGAGAGAGAGAGAGTAAATGTGTGTGTGTGTTTTATGTTTGTGGCTGGGGGAATTAACAGTTTAAAAAACAACAAAGAAAGAAACAAACGTAATCAAGTCGTGAATGTGTGTGTTGTGTGCCAACAGCTCAACATTTAGCCGTGATGCTCAATTGCTCAGTGCTTTTTGTGCGTCTTTGGGTTTTTGTATGTACTTCTTGTGTGTTTGCATGTACTTATTGTCGTGTGTTTGTATGTACTTCTTGTCGTGTGTTTGTATGTACTTCTTGTCGTGTGTTTGTATGTACTTATTGTCGTGTGTTTGCATGTACTTATTGTCGTGTGTTTTTGCATGCACTTATTGTCGTGTGTTTTTGCATGTACTCGTGTGTTTGTATGTACTTTTGTGTTTGTGTGTACTTGTGTGTTTGTATGTGCTTATTGTCATGTGTTTTCGCATGTACTCGTGTGTTTGTATGTACTTTTGTGTTTGTGTGTACTTGTGTGTTTGTATGTACGCATTGTCGTGTGTTTGTATGTACTTCTTGTCGTGTGTTTTCGCAGGTACTTATTGTCGTGTGTTTTTGCATGTACTCGTGTGTTTGTATGTACTTTTGTGTTTGTGTGTACTTGTGTGTTTGTATGTACGCATTGCCGTGTGTTTGTTTGTATGCACTTGTATTCGTGTACTTTTGTTTATGTGTATTTACTTGTCTGTTTGTATGTACTCGTGTATTTTGAGGTTTGTGTGCTTTTGTGTATGCTTGAGCGTGACCTTGTTTTCCTGTAATATATATATATATATATATATATATATATATATATATATATATATATTATTCCAAGAAATAATAAGTCGTTAACATTGGCTTTGTTTTCCCCATATTGTAATCAATAATTTTAAAAATTCAGTTTTTTTTTTCTTTTTACAAGTTGTCTTAACATCGAATCAAAACAAATTTCAGTGTAACGCGTTGGAGCTTTAGAAATACGTGTTGTTGTTTCTTTTAAAGTACTAAACAATAAATTTATTATAATTATATTATACTAATGTTGGATAATCACAAAAAGCAAAACCGTTTCAAAACAATAATAAAACCCAGGGAATATTATTTCAATCAATGTAGTATAAAAATGTCAACCATACATATATATATATCATGTAACACAATGTATGACAAAAACACGAAGAAGTTTGATGTATAACATTTAAAAGTACAGTGGAATGGGAGTGTGTGGGGGGGGGGAGGGGGTAGGGAGAGATGAGTATGGAACCCACTCAGCAGCCAATACCCTCATCTTGATTTACTTACAGGACACCCTTCTAGTCTCATCTTTTTACACCCTGTTCTTGTGACACCCTGTTCTTGTGACACCCTTACACCCTCTTGTGGCTTCTTCTCGGTGCCATCTTTTCTACCCCCCCCATACTCTCACCCCTAACAGTTTCTTCAATCCAACACTCTTCTCCTCCTCCCCCCCCCGACCCATCCTCACACCCCCCCTCCCATCCCACCATACACTTGTCCAGTCATTCACACGGATTGTTCCAGACTTCGAAAAAAGAAAATAATTCTAGACGACAGACAGAATATCTTTTGTCTGATGAGTAGAGTGAAGATTTAGGAATAGGGGGTGGCGGGGAGGGGGAAGGGAAGGTCTGGTGTCGATTAAACATTCACACATACACCCTCAATATACAGCCACACCGACATATAGTTATACATCTATACATATAAAACAACTGTATACATACATTTTTTTATGTGCATGATTCTATGTACATACACGCATACATACATACATACACACATACATACATAAATATATACATACATACATACACACATACATACATACGTACATACATACATACATACATACATACATACATACATACATACATACTTACATACATACATACATACTCACCAAACAAACATGAGGTACACAAAATCTACATCCGTCCCTCGCTAATCCCAAAGTCGCCAGAATGATAACCTCAAGTGACACCAGTGTGATATTCTAGAGGAACACTGACCACTATAGTCAATATGGTCACTCAGCCTATTCCTATTGATTCATACATAGCTGAAAGCAAGACCGTAGCCGGGGGGGGGGGCTAGGGGGCTGCATCCCCCCCCCCCCCCCCACAAAATTAATTCTAAAAATCAAACTTTATTATAAAATACACTTCTTTATCATTGTGTTCCAATTTTTTCTTATATAAAACTCTCCACACAGCCCCCCCCCTGAGCCACACAGCCCCCCCCCCCCCCAAAAAAAAAAAACAAAATCCTGGCTACGGCCTTGTCTGAAAGTGTTGGGACGCATCTAAAATCGTGGACATCTCATCAAAATATTTATACCAGCTCTGAAAAAAAAGTCAGCCATACCTCGGATTCTACAGCTTTCTCGGATACCCCGCCCCCCCCCCCCCCCAGAGATTACAACTAGAGGTCAGTTTGGCACTTAATCCAACTACACCAAAAAGGGTTTGCTACAAAATAAAAATAAATAAATAATGGAATAAAAAAATCAGCCAAGCCTGACCGGACGACTCGAACCCTGGGACTCAAAGACAACAACGAGCTCGTGTTGTTCTAAGCCCGCCCTCGTCCGACTGTCCGAGCGGCTAACAATAATATCGGACAAGCCCATAGCTAGCGTCTCCATCTGACACCTCCCACGCCTACCCTGGTGGTCAAGCTGAAAAGCTGGTTCCCATCATTCTTGACCGGCCGGTCATTAGTATGTCCAGAATATCAGTATCTATGGCCACATTAGCCTGTGAGCGAATCTTCAACGCTGACTGACCTGACCCCCCCCCACATACACATACACACCCTTCCCCCCCCCAGTGGCCACTTGAGGTCACTACTGCCAGTTTAAAATCATTCCACACTAGTTCTAGACCGGGATACTGGTGTCATTGTTGACATTCTGCCTACACTGATCTATATGTCATCTCTGATCTATATGTCATCTCTGATCTATATGTCATCTCTGATCTATATGTCATCTCTTTTGTATGTAAAAATCTCACCCTCCTGCCCCTAACCTTGTCATATTTTTTTTTTACATGGCACCATTTTTTTAGTATAATTACTAATGGCATATGCACCTGAACAAAAGAAGATATTTATGAGTAATATTACACAAAATTATAAAAAGTTGCACAGCTTCTTTAAAGTGAATTGATTACTTAATTTACTTGTCTATATGTGAATTGATTTCTTATACAATAACTTATCTATATGAGAATTTATTACTTATACAATTACTTGTCTATATGTGAATTGATTTCTTATACAATTACTTGTCTATATGTGAATTGATTACTTATACAAATATTTGTCTATATGTGAATTGATTTTTTTACAATTACTTGTCTATATGTGAATTAATTACTTATACAAATACTTGTCTATATGTGAATTGATTTTTTATACAATTACTTGTCTATATGTGAATTGGTTTCTTATACAATTACTTGTCTATATGTGAATTGGTTATTTATACAATTACTTGTCTATATGTGAATTGGTTACTTATACAATTACTTGTCTATATGTGAATTAATTACTTATACAAATACTTGTCTATATATGAATTAATTACTTATACAAATACTTGTCTACATGTGAATTGATTTTTTATACAATTACTTGTCTATATGTGAATTGGTTTCTTATACAATTACTTGTCTATATGTGAATTGGTTATTTATACAATTACTTGTCTACATGTGAATTGGTTACTTATACAATTACTTGTCTACATGTGAACTGGTTACTTATACAATTACTTGTCTACATGTGAATTGGTTACTTATACAATTACTTGTCTATATGTGAACTGGTTACTTATACAATTACTTGTCTACATGTGAATTGGTTACTTATACAATTACTTGTCTATATGTGAACTGGTTACTTATACAATTACTTGTCTACATGTGAACTGGTTACTTATACAATTACTTGTCTATATGTGAACTGGTTACTTATACAATTACTTGTCTACATGTGAACTGGTTACTTATACAATTACTTGTCTACATGTGAATTGGTTACTTATACAATTACTTGTCTATATGTGAACTGGTTACTTATACAACTCCGTTCTCCATCTTGAAGTTCTATTCATGTCAGCTGTGGTCAACTACTCACTACCATCTAGTGACCGCGCACTTACTACGTAACGCCCGTGGTTGGGGGGGGGAGGGTGACGAAGAGTGACGCAGTTGTTTCTTATACAATTACTTGTCTATATGTGAATTGGTTATTTATACAATTACTTGTCTATATGTGAATTGGTTACTTATACAATTACTTGTCTATATGTGAATTAATTACTTATACAAATACTTGTCTATATATGAATTAATTACTTATACAAATACTTGTCTACATGTGAATTGATTTTTTATACAATTACTTGTCTATATGTGAATTGGTTACTTATACAATTACTTGTCTACATGTGAATTGGTTACTTATACAATTACTTGTCTACATGTGAACTGGTTACTTATACAATTACTTGTCTACATGTGAATTGGTTACTTATACAATTACTTGTCTATATGTGAACTGGTTACTTATACAATTACTTGTCTACATGTGAATTGGTTACTTATACAATTACTTGTCTACATGTGAACTGGTTACTTATACAATTACTTGTCTATATGTGAATTGGTTACTTATACAATTACTTGTCTATATGTGACTTGGTTACTTATACAATTACTTGTCTATATGTAAATTGGTTACTTATACAATTACTTGTCTATATGTGAACTGGTTACTTATACAGCTACATTCTACATCGTGAAGTTTTATTCATGTCAGCTGTGGTCCACTATTCACTACTATCTAGTGACCGTGCACTTACTACGTAACGCCCGGGGTGGGGGGGGGGGGTGTTTACGAAGAGTAAACGCAGTTATAGAGGATGGTAAAAAAAAAAAGCGTCATGCTCTGGGGTGGGGGTGAAAGAATCGGTTTTAAAAAAGTGTTACGTAATAAATGAATGGCCGTCAAGTGTTAATAATTACTATCTTGTTATGTAAATGTATTTCTTTAACGTCATAGATTACTTTATTTATAAAATCTATTCAAAGGTTATGTTGTTGTTTTTTTTAAAGTATTATCACTAGTTATGTATTTTGTATATTGAAGATACCTAGTGGAACATATAACTTTTTTTTGCGTCCTGTTATGTAAGGCTACTTCTAAGTTGTGTTCAGAAAGTCAATATGCACGTTTCGGATACCATTTGTTTTAGTTGTTGGGTTTTTTTTCTCAAGGGAGTTAATAATAGCAATGTTGATTAACAAACTGAAAAAAAACACCATATTCTACCATTGTTGATTTCTTTAGTAAATCATATAAAAAAATCCTCTGCTATATACTGATACTATACGTTATATACTGATACTGTGTGTTATATACTGATACTGTGTGTTATATACTGATACTGTGTGTTATATACTGATACTATATGTTATATACTGATACTGTGTGTTATAAACAGATACTGTGTGTTATATACTGATACTATATGTTATATACTGATACTATATGTTATATACTGATACTGTGTGTTATAAACAGATACTGTGTGTTATATACTGATACTATATGTTATATACTGATACTGTGTGTTATATACTGATACTGTGTGTTATATACTGATACTGTGTGTTATAAACTGATACTGTGTGTTATATACTGATACTGTGAGTTATATACATATACTATTTGTTATATACTGATACTATATGTTATATACTGATACTGTGTGTTATATACTGATACTGTGTGTTATATACTGATACTATATGTTATATACTGATACTGTGTGTTATAAACAGATACTGTGTGTTATATACTGATACTGTGTGTTATATACTGATACTGTGTGTTATATACTGATACTGTGTGTTATATACTGATACTGTGTGTTATAAACTGATACTGTGTGTTATATACTGATACTATATGTTATATACTGATACTGTGTGTTATATACTGATACTGTGTGTTATATACTGATACTGTGTGTTATATACTGATACTATATGTTATATACTGATACTGTGTGTTATATACAGATACTATATGTTATATACTGATACTGTGTGTTATATACTGATACTATATGTTATATACTGATACTGTGTGTTATAAACAGATACTGTGTGTTATATACTGATACTGTATGTTATATACTGATACTGTGTGTTATATACTGATACTGTGTGTTATAAACTGATACTGTGTGTTATATACTGATACTATATGTTATATACTGATACTGTGTGTTATATACTGATACTGTGTGTTTTATACTGATACTGTGTGTTATAAACTGATACTGTGTGTTATATACTGATACTGTGAGTTATATACAGATACTATATGTTATATACTGATACTGTGTGTTATATACTGATACTGTGTGTTATAAACTGATACTGTGTGTTATATACTGATACTATATGTTATATACTGATACTGTGTGTTATATACTGATACTGTGTGTTAGAATATATACTGATACTATATGTTATATACTGATACTGTGTGTTATATACTGATACTGTGTGTTATATTCTATATAGTATAAGTATATAACACACAGTATCAGTATATAACATATAGTATCTGTATATAACACACAGTATCAGTATATAACATATAGTATCAGTATATAACACACAGTATCAGTATATAACACACAGTATCAGTATATAACACACAGTATCAGTATATAACATATAGTATCAGTATATAACACACAGTATCAGTTTATAACACACAGTATCAGTATATAACACACAGTATCAGTATATAACACACAGTATCAGTATATAACACACAGTATCTGTTTATAACACACAGTATCAGTATATAATGTATAGTATCAGTATATAACACACAGTATCAGTATATAACATATAGTATCTGTATATAACACACAGTATCAGTATATAACATATAGTATCAGTATATAACACACAGTATCAGTATATAACACACAGTATCAGTATATAACACACAGTATCAGTATATAACATATAGTATCAGTATATAACACACAGTATCAGTTTATAACGCACAGTATCAGTATATAACACACAGTATCAGTATATAACACACAGTATCAGTATATAACACACAGTATCAGTATATAACACACAGTATCTGTTTATAACACACAGTATCAGTATATAACATATAGTATCAGTATATAACACACAGTATCAGTTTATAACACACAGTATCAGTATATAACACACAGTATCAGTATATAACAAATAGTATATGTATATAACTCACAGTATCAGTATATAACACACAGTATCAGTTTATAACACACAGTATCAGTATATAACACACAGTATCAGTATATAACAAATAGTATATGTATATAACTCACAGTATCAGTATATAACACACAGTATCAGTTTATAACACACAGTATCAGTATATAACACACAGTATCAGTATATAACACACAGTATCAGTATATAACATATAGTATCAGTATATAACACACAGTATCTGTTTATAACACACAGTATCAGTATATAACATATAGTATCAGTATATAACACACAGTATCAGTATATAACACACAGTATCAGTATATAACACACAGTATCAGTATATAACATATAGTATCAGTATATAGCAGAGGATTTTTTTATATGATTTACTAAAGTATCAACAATGGTAGAATATGGCGTTTTTTTTTTTTCAGTTTGTTAATCAACATTGCTATTATTAGCTCCCTTGAAAATAAAAAAGCCCCAACAACTAAAACAAATGGTATCCGAAAAGTGCATATTGACTTTCTGAACACAATGTAGTAGCCTTACATAACAGGACGCAAAAAAGGTCATATGTTCCACTAGATATCTTCAATATACAAAATACATAACTAGTGAAATTACTTTTTAAAAAACAACATAACCTTTGAATAGATTTCATAAATAAAGTAATGTATGACGTTAAAGAAATTCATTTACATAACAAGATAGTAATGATTAACACTTAGACGGCCATTCATTTATTACGTAACACTATTTTTAAAACCGATTCTTTCACCCCCACCCCCCTAAGCATGACGCTTTTTTTTTTTACCATTCTCTATAACTGCGTCACTCTTCGTCACCCTCCCCCCCCCAACCACGGGCGTTACGTAGTAAGTGCGCGGTCACTAGATGGTAGTGAGTAGTTGACCACAGCTGACATGAATAGAACTTCAAGATGGAAAACGGAGTTGTATAAGTAACCAGTTCACATATAGACAAGTAATTGTATAAGTAACCAATTCACATGTAGACAAGTAATTGTATAAGTAACCAGTTCACATGTAGACAAGTAATTGTATAAGTAACCAGTTCACATGTAGACAAGTAATTGTATAAGTAACCAGTTCACATGTAGACAAGTAATTGTATAAGTAACCAGTTCACATATAGACAAGTAATTGTATAAGTAACCAGTTCACATGTAGACAAGTAATTGTATAAGTAACCAGTTCACATATAGACAAGTAATTGTATAAGTAACCAATTCACATGTAGACAAGTAATTGTATAAGTAACCAGTTCACATATAGACAAGTAATTGTATAAGTAACCAATTCACATATAGACAAGTAATTGTATAAGTAACCAATTCACATGTAGACAAGTAATTGTATAAGTAACCAGTTCACATATAGACAAGTAATTGTATAAGTAACCAATTCACATGTAGACAAGTAATTGTATAAGTAACCAGTTCACATGTAGACAAGTAATTGTATAAGTAACCAATTCACATGTAGACAAGTAATTGTATAAATAACCAATTCACATATAGACAAGTAATTGTATAAGAAACCAATTCACATATAGACAAGTAATTGTATAAAAAATCAATTCACATGTAGACAAGTATTTGTATAAGTAATTAATTCATATATAGACAAGTATTTGTATAAGTAATTAATTCACATATAGACAAGTAATTGTATAAGTAACCAATTCACATGTAGACAAGTAATTGTATAAATAACCAATTCACATATAGACAAGTAACTGTATAAGAAACCAATTCACATATAGACAAGTAATTGTATAAAAAATCAATTCACATGTAGACAAGTATTTGTATAAGTAATTAATTCATATATAGACAAGTATTTGTATAAGTAATTAATTCACATATATACTGATACTATATGTTATATACTGATACTGTGTGTTATATACTGATACTGTGTGTTATATACTGATACTATATGTTATATACTGATACTGTGTGTTATAAACTGATACTGTGTGTTATAAACTGATACTGTGTGTTATATACTGATACTGTGTGTTATATGCTGATACTGTGTGTTATATACTGATACTATATGTTATATACTGATACTGTGTGTTATATACTGATACTGTGTGTTATATACTGATACTGTGTGTTATATGCTGATACTATCATGTTCTGATGAATTATATAATTTTGGCATATTAACCAACATCCTATTTACGACAAAGCATGATAAGAAAAATGACTGTGTAATATCTGCATTGATAGCTATAGTAGTACAGCATTTTAATATTTGAAATTAATTTTTCTCAAGTGCAGTGTTTACTTTATTGCGATAAATTCATCTCTTTGGCCTCTTTCCTAAAGTAACAAAAAAAAAAAGTCCCACTTCTCAAGGTCCTTTACCCTTCACCCCCTTCCCCCCCCCCCCACCCTCCAATTTCTCCCCCACCGCCATCTCTCCTCCATCATAGAACGTCCATTAGACAAGACGCTGAGATAACCATTTTCAATATGCACAGTCAAGTCTCTGCGTTTTAAACAGCTTTATTTGGGCGCATAACTTTGAGGGGGGTCGGGCCGGCCTCCAGGGCGGAAATGGGGGTGGGGAGTTAAAGGGGGGTAGGGAGGGGGAGGTGACGGGAGATGAGATTCAATATTCTCTAATTGTCACATATTCATAGGGAACACGGTGGGGGACAGTTTCTCTTTGCCTTCCCCCGGAGGGGCCAAGCGAGAGACGGGAAGAGCGTCTTAATGCAATATTGCTATCATCGTTAATAACTCGGCAATCTGATTGCTGAGACAAACTTCATTCAAACATGACTCTGACTCTCTCTCTCTCTCTCTCTCTCTCTCTCTTTCTTTCCGTTTTCCTTCTATTCTCCCTTTTTTCTTTCTTCCTGAACAAGAAGGGAGGAAAAACAAGATTCACCCGAAGGGGTTGTCGCTTGAGTTGAATAAAAGGAGTCTGGGAGGGTGGGGGGAGTTTTGCGTGAGCATTGGAAAGTCTGTTTTGCGCGTGCGCGCATACACGAAGGCGAATTTTCGCTGGATGCAGAAGGGTGATGATCTGAGACCTGGAAGATTGGTTACATGGGCGTCGGTGGGGGGTGATAAGGGTGGATTCGTGATGGGGGTGAGGCGACTTTAATATTTTTTTGTTTTTTTTTTTTTGTTTTGGATATTTAACTTTTAGCGCTGGAAATGACTCTAAATATTTTATGTTCAAATTACAAAGAAATGTAATGAGCGAGGATGGAGTTAATTACTTTTTGTGCCACTCTGAACACGTTCATATTAAATTATCACTTGTGTTGTTTGTTATTCGTGAACACGTTCGAATCGAAGCCATCATTTTATGCGTTATCCTATATGGGAATTTATGGAGGAATTGAGATTACATGATATAGTTTCACAGCATTATACAGCTTCGGAACTTAAGCCATAATTTGCTTATCTTAACTTAGAAAAGTGAAATATTACACAAAATATAGCGTGAGACTGTATAAAATTATTTCAACTTTTCTTTTTTCGTTCCGTTTATGTTCTGTAAACTATTTTCAGCTGCCAATCACTTTCTAATAACTTAACTGAATTGTTATTTTTTGTTTGTGTGTGACATCGTTCTGCGGTTTAGATAATGGAGATGGGGTCACCAGTGGAATAAATCAAGCCTCGGCCCTCTACTTCCTAATGGGGGGGGGGCAGAAAGACCCCCAATTTAACACTCGTATTTTGAGCTCGTAAGTCCCATTGTAAAATAAAAACACTTTTTGAACTCATGAAATTGGAATTTGTTATAAAGCCCTGGGTTTGACCTTCAATGTGAGCCGTGTGAAATTTATTTTCAGGTCGTGGTGAAGGATTCCCTTCTATGGCCGTCGCACTATCTCATAAGGTGGGGCTGAAAGTAGGGGGACTACAAAAAGATAGTCCCATAGTTGGTTTATGGGATACTAGAGGTAATAGTCTCATCTTTACAGGCTGATATTTATATGTGTATGTGTGCTGAGTCTATATGTGTGTGTGTGCTGAGTCTATATGTGTATGTGTGCTGAGTCTATATGTGTATGTGTGTTGCGTTTGTTTGTAGCTTGTGGATTGTTTCCACCTATCAACGAAACGGTTTCAGTTAAGTTCACTTAAGCCCAAACGGGCCATCGGGGCAGATAAAGTGTAGAATTTATCTGTTTCTGTATGAAGGGATGGTGTGCCGCCTTTACTTCCCCAACTTAAAGTCAGGTACACCCATTTAAAGCTGGGTGGACTTGTGGGATGACTTTGAAACACATTTCACCTGGCAAAATCCCCATGGTTCTCACCGAGGATCGAACCCAGGACTCTCAGGTCGACAGTCGAGTATCTACACCACTCGGCCATCCGTCCCGTCGTATAGCCATACCGTCGCTACGGTTCTAGCAATGACATTTACAAATTTTCTCCTCCCCCCCCCCCCGCCGTCTATGTCCTGGACCTCTATCGATCTTGATCGATCGATGCTGGAAAGAATTATTATATTTTCTGTGTGTGTCTATTTTGTTAATCTCATTATCGGTAATGTGGATAACTAATCATCTAATCTTACAACTTTCATCCAGCTCATTATCTTTCAATACATCACCAGCCGTGTTTGAACAGATCGATATGATGTATTGGACATCCTTTATACTCATTCAGATCTTAATTAAAGATGTATTCGATTTCCGGACTAGCCCTGCCACGAGACCACCATATAATCAGAAAAAAAAAATATATAAAAAAAAATACAAGACAAAAACAGCCCGACATATTTAAACAGCTAAACAGCTTGATCTATTGACTAATCAAGAAAAGATAACCCCAATTCTAGTATCAATTTCTTGTTTTCACCGACCTAGCTTATCCCCCCCTGGGGTGAGTCTGTATATGATAATAATTAACGGAAAGGTTTTGTTTCATTTCTTCTTCAACGTTTCCCCATCATTGTCATTGTTTGGTTTCAAATGAAATAAAAAAAAGTTGAGAGAGAGAGAGAAAAAAAAAAGATCATTAACTCATTAAAAACGTCTTGTGGCTATTCCCCCCTTTTGTGCTCTTATTCACAGATCAATACTTTGTTTATTATTGAGCCAACTAATGAATTCACGGAAAGATGACTCTGTGTGTCATTTTTTGTACGACCATTGTCTGCAACGAATTGTAAGCTCCCCTTTGTTACAAGAAAACATATGACTGTCCATTGAATTGGTTGATAATGATATATATATAATTATATATATTTTTTTTTTGTGTTAACAAAAGATAAACTTGACACTTGAAAAAAAGTTGCTTCTGAAATAAAAATAAATTGAATCGACCAGTAAGCCATCGTCAGTGCAATAATGCTTGAAGAAAATTTTTTGTTTTATTATTATGAATGAATATGTGCCACACTTTACATAAAAAAAGTCATTCTTTATGAACACGCTTCGCACAGACAAAAAGGGTGCAATCGTTAAATATTGCGGAGAAAATTTCTGTCCCCGTTTTGTGTATGATGGACAAAAAGAGTCTTAACAATAGAATACATAAAAATTGGGAGCTTTGAATAATTAAATCAGGATATAGTTGAGAGATGATGTCAAATAGATATCAAAAGGGGACGGTGGGTGGGGAAGGGGGGGTAAGGTTTAATATAAATTTAAAATAAAATGATACACACATCTTCGAATCATCCACCGTGACTTAAAGAACGTTCCAGACGTGATGATGAGTGTCTGGTCAGAACAATTGACTCCAGCCATGCATCCGTCCAATGTTTTTAGTCACAAAGTACAGACGCTTCAAAAGAAATATTTTGGACATTTTCATAAGTTTGAATGTTTACATGTTGATATTTGAATAAAGCCTTTATTTTATAATTTATTGTTTGTTTTGTTATTGAATGTCGCCGTTTGTGTACATTTGTTGTTGACTGTTTGTTATATGTCATATGTTTTGAAATACATGAACCATTGATACTTGATCAACAACAGACTTTAACATTTTAAAAAGAGACGATCAATTGCTAAGTTAGATACACGCATATGATACTGACATTCTATACTTTGTTAAATGCAGACATTTTATACTTTGTTAAATACTGACATTGTATACTTTGTTAAATACAGTCATTTTATACTTTGTTAAATACCAACATATTATACTTTGTAGAATACAGCCATCGGATACTAAATTAAGTACAGACATTTTATAATTGGCGAAATACAATAATTACAAACATATATTACATACAGACATTTTGTACTTGGTTAAACACAGACATTAGATGCTTATTATATGAAGACATTTTTCTAATTTGTTAAATACAAGCATTTTATTATTTGTTAAATACAAGACATGTTATTACTTGTTCATTACAGACGTTTAATAACTTATTAAATACAGACGTTTTACGATTCATCTGTTTCTTTTACCACGGCATATGAAAGGATATTGTGTGGCCATCAGGATGTTCAACCACCTTTACTTGCCCCAGACTTTAAGTCAGGTGACCATTTAAAGCTGGACAGACTTGGTGAGGGGGGGAACTTTGATGTGGACCAGAAAAAAGATATCCCTAGGTTATCACTAAAGTTCGAACCCGGGACAGTCGAGAGCTCTACACCGCACGAAGCAGGGGGGACAGATGGTCGTGCGGTAAAAGCGCTCGACTGTCGACTTGAAGGAAATATTTTTTTTTCAGGTCTTGGCTCAAGTTCATGATATATCTCCCGTGGTGCCTCCATGGCCATTGCACTATCGGCTATGGTGGTGATGAAAGAAGGGCACCATAAAAACTGTCCCATTCGTGGTATATTGGATCTAAAAGATTTCATCTCATTCTTACAGGGACTTCTCACACACACACCGCACGACCACCATTCCCTCTGAACACATGACTATACCACCCCCCCCCACCACCCCCCCCACATAAACTCTAGGCCCCGAGCAATTGATACCCGCGCACTGCTCCCCTCAACTCGTGACACACGCCCATGGCCTCAAACAAAGCAATGGTAGACATTTATTTTTTGTTTTGTTTTTGTTTACAACTGTTGTACTGACAGTCAGACAGACGGACGGACAGACAGACACAAACACAAGTGATCAAGATGCATGAGACTGTTTGGCTGACCCTCCCCCCACCCTCTACCCCTCACCCACCTACTTCACGTGTGCTATCGGACATTACAATAAGTGACTTTTAACTCTAAGGGCGGATACAGACCCCCCCCCACTCCCCACCCCCCACCACCCACCCTCTCCAATCTGATTGACGCGACATCGGGACACGGACATATTAGACAACACCCGTAACGGATGCGGCCACGTCAATTCGGCTCCCCCCCCCGTAATTCTTATACCACTCCCCCCCCCCCACCATCTCGCCCTCCCCTCCCCTCCGCGCCCCCCTTACCCCCGCTCACGTTATTTTGTTTACATGTTGTGCAGTGTGTTGTACCAGGGCGGGGTTTTTTTTTCTTTTACCCCCTCCCTCTCCCCCTTCCCTTCACCCCCTGGGGGGGGGGGGGGAACCGTTTTGGGGAAATTCCCGATCTATTGTCAGAGCGGGGGAGATAAGAAATTTTGTGTTGATAAACAACTCGCGGGGAACCCGTTGTTCCATTCAAGGGGAGTTAATCGTTTGTTCCACCGGGGTCAAGACAGACAACTCTGCGAACCTTTGTCTTGGGTTTCAACTGTTTAAAAAAAAAAATGATAACGGAAAAAAAATCTGAAACACAAAAAAAAAAGTCAAAATTCCAATAAGTTTTTGTTTATACAGAATCAGACGATCCATGGTTCTCCTTTTGTTTGTTCGCTGGTTTGTTATGTGAAGAGGTGAATATACGTATTGTATTGGAATGGTGAACATACGTATTGTATTGGAATGGTGAACATACGTATTGTAATGGAATGGTGAACATACCTATTGTAATGGAATGGTGAACATACGTATTGTAATGGAATGATGAACATACGTATTGTATTGGAATGGTGAATATACGTATTGTATTGCGAATGGTGAACATACGTATTGTATTGGAATGGTGAACATACGTATTATGTTGGAATGGTGAACATACGTATTATGTTGGAATGGTGAACATACCTATTGTATTGGAATGGTGAACATACGTATTGTAATGGAATGGTGAACATACGTATTGTAATGGAATGGTGAACATACGTATTGTAATGGAATGATGAACATACGTATTGTATTGGAATGGTGAATATACGTATTGTATTGCGAATGGTGAACATACGTATTGTATTGGAATGGTGAACATACGTATTGTATTGGAATGGTGAATATACGTATTGTATTGCGAATGGTGAACATACGTATTGTATTGGAATGGTGAATATATGTATTGTGTTGGAATGGTGAATATACGTATTGTGTTGGAATGGTGAATATACGTATTGTGTTGGAATGGTGAATATACGTATTGTAATGGAAAGGATTTTTAAAAAAAGTTACATGTCACAAATTGGGGCTTACCCTCATTACATGAATTGCTTTCTTTCGTTTGGTTTTAAAAGGAATGTTATATTCAAGTTTATCTTATCATAATTCTGTGATCTCCTGAGTCTGAAAAACAATCTGATCTTTGGAAAAAAAAATAAAAAAGCAATAGCATTGGTCATAGTTCACCTGGTCATCATTCAACTGGTCAAAAGTCCAGCTGGCCATAGTCCAATTGGTCGTGGTCCAACTGACCGTAGTCCAACTGGTCATAGCTCAACTGGTCGTAGCCCAACGGGTTGTAGTTCAACTGGTCGTAGCTAAACGTGTCGCAGTCCAACTGGTTATGGCTCAACTGGTCCATTCCAACTGGTCATAGTCAAACTGGTCGTAGTCAAACTGGTCGTAGTCCATCTAGTCAGAGTCCAATTTAAAGACGACGTGCATCACACCACATTAATCTCTTTTCTTTTTGTGACGCTATTGGACTGCTCACACCGGACTTTTCCTAGAACTAGCCCCCTCCCCCCAACTAAACGATACGGCCCTGCCAGTCACTCTCACTTCTATAGAGTACAGTAAATTCTCAGTGAATATCAACACTTTTACCGATATTCCAAACACTCATTGAGAGTGTATTGTGGATAATCCCATGGTATTTAGGGAGTTTACGTGGTGCCCGGTACGTGCGCAGCATTAACGCCACAATTTATCTAAAGAATTAAGTTATCTGCGTCACCTCGCCCGAGAAATAAATAGCCCGGGGCCGTGGGATGTAACATTTCAGTTCAGTTCCATATCCTCATATACACGCCCCACCCCCACCCCCACCTTTCTTGGTCATGCACTAACCCCATTTCATTTCACAGCGCTCAATCCGCGTTCACTCGGTCGCTTCCATCCCATTGGTGTTGAGCTCTGAGACAAGAAAATAAGAACAACAAGACAAAGCCCTACCCTTCCCCAAACCCCTCCCCCCACACACTCACATAATATACGACCCTGTTCAAACCATCATTACGCCATTATGGCAGGGAGACATTTATAATCAAACCAGGGCCCACAACTCTCAGCAGCCGAGATATAGCCTCTTCCCCCCACCCGTCCCTCCCTCCCGCGCCCCTCTTCCCATCCCTTGTCCCGTTCTATTCTAGCCCTCGTTTCGTCTTGTTAACACCCCACCACCCCACCCTGTCCGGGCAATAAATGAACAGATCACGGGGCTCTGAACAAACGAGCTCACTGAAGGGTTCTGACGTGTCGGAAAATTGGCCAGGGGAACGGGCCCCCCCCATGCC
This sequence comes from Bulinus truncatus, assembly GCA_021962125.1. NCBI lineage: Eukaryota > Metazoa > Mollusca > Gastropoda > Planorbidae > Bulinus > Bulinus truncatus. The sequence continues at coordinate 8,042,058 of JAGDYQ010000014.1, read as the reverse complement.
CCCGGTTGTAATTCTCAGGCACGAAGAAATATTTGTCCAACACCCCGCGATACAGAAACTATAATTTTTTTTTTGGGGGGGGGGGGTAAAATGGTCAAGAAACCTGAAAGATTCAAGTTCTTTCGCCACCTGCAGTACATTCCAACGTTCATTGGCTCATTAGACGCGTGCGCATACAGTATTTATGCTCCTTCATTTTCTCTCGCTCACGAGGCACTGCTTTAATTATCTTTTTCTTTATTGTATGTGTATGTGCGTGTGTCTGTATGTCACGTTTGATGACGTCATTTACTGCCAGAATAGATATAATCTCGCAGTAAACATGTTCTTCCGAAATGATTTCCCCCCCCCCCGTGTGAAGATGTATTTCCATTTTAGCTGAAAAATTCATTTATTATTCTTTATGTATTTTATTTTCATTTTTATTTTATTTAATGCCTTAACATACGTCTGACTGTCTCACGACAGTTAATTGTGATGCATTCAAAGCTTAAAGTTATCCACATATACAGTGGGTATTCGGTTAACGAACTGTTCGGACAGCGAACAAATCGGACAACGAACACTTTCAGGAAAGATTTTTGTGTTCGGACAACGAACAAAATTCGGATAACGAACAAAAACTAATTCTAACGAAAACGTCTCGGCTCTCGGAACACCCGACATCAGTCCTCAATTTGTCCTGAAAATGGATGTGCGCGTGCGCTGACACGTCATCATTCATACTACGTAGCAGTGAGGCAGCACCGTACGACGCGTAGGGTAGTGTGCGACGACACATCGTCAATAGTGTACCATACATGTATAGTTGGTTTATGTCCTTGTGATTTTCGTATGTGCTTCTCTAAACGCCTTATAAAAACCCCTGAAAATTTGACAATATTATGGGACCTGAAAAGAGTGGAGTGTCAAGAACTGTGCTCACCATTAAAACCAAGCAAGAGATTATAACTAAAGTAGAGACTGGACAAATAATGACTGATGTTACCAGGCAGTACGTCATGAACAGGTCTTCAGTAGGCACAATCTTAGCTAAAAAAGATATCACCAAGAAGACTCAAGCCGCTAAATGAGTAACGAAAATTGCATCTGAGAAGCAAAAAAAAAGTGTCATCCATGAAAAAATAGAGAGTTTGCTTTTAGTTTGGATAAATGAACGGGAGATGAAAAGATATGTAACTAGAATGGCCATCATTTAAGAGAAGGTTAGAGAAATTTTTGAGAAATTGAAAGAACAAACTCCAGGCTCGTCCTCCAAAAATCTAGAATTCAAGGCTACCACTGGCTGGTTTACAAAATTTAAAAGGAGATCTGACATTAAACAAGCTGATGTCAATAGGGTTGCTGATCTCCACAACGACATCGCTATCAATCGTTTCCTGAAAGTCCTGAAGGAGAGAGAAAAACAACGGACATTGGACATGTTCTTCAACGCCCAAATAAAAGAAAAAGAACTGATTAATAAGCAAGACTGTATGTATGTATCATATTTGTAATAAATAAACATATTAAGACATTATTCTTGTACTTGACAATTTTTTTTTAATTTAATTTTTAGGATCTCCAGAACGAATTATTCGAATTTCCATTAACATATATGGTAAATCGATGATCGGTTAACGAACTATTCGGATAGCGAACATAATTGTGGAACGGATTAAGTTCGTTAACCGAATACCCACTGTATTATCAATATTTGTTTTAAAGATGTTTATCCATTGACCAATGTGTTATGATAGGTAGAAAACAAAAGGATTCTAGTAGTAGTAGTAGCAAACCTAAATTCTATGCAAAGACACATACACGCATACAAACATACACACTCACACACACAAACACCCCCTTCCCCGACACGTAAGAGCGAACAGACCAACAGTCAACATCTGATCGCATATCGACACAAATCGCGCGCGCGTGTGTGTGGGGGTGGGGGTGGGGGGAAGGGCTTAGGTGTACAGGAGGACGTAAAAGCGTTAAAGCCAGCCTCCCTACCCCCACCCACAAGCCCACCGCCTCGTTTTTTTTTTTTGGTCTTCGGTCCTGATATTTCATCGAAGCATCCTCCTCGTGCAATGCGTACTCCCACGCGAGCGCGCACACACGTAGCCACAGACAATATTTGATCATCAGATGAAAACATTTTTTTAATCACCCGTCACGCTAGGCACCTCCCTCCCTTCCCCCACCCCTCCATCTTTACACTCGCCCCCTTCCACATAACTGATATCTTCCCCCCTCCCCAATATAAACTTTTGATCTTAAGGTCGATGCCCCCACGCCCCCAACTCACTGCATCATCTACGCCCATCAGACAATGGCATCACCGCGGCGTGCATCCAATTCTGTAGTCGACCTGAGCGCAAGCCAAGCGTGACCATTATCATTCGTCATACACAGAGTTACTCATTAAAACATGAAGCCCGACCCCCCCCCCCGCGCCCCCTTTCCCCCCCGAGTCCCTATCACATGGGGTAGGGGGGAGAGAGAGGAGGGAAAGTAGGGAAGATGAGGGTGGGAGGTGGGGGAGAGGATGGAAACGCATGATTAAACGTCTGAAATCAAAAACATATTTTATTTGTGCGTGTGCGCACGTGCGTGCGCTGGCTTTGGCTCCGTGCATGACCGCCCATCATACTTTCCAGAAGTGACGTCATTACCCTCCCTCCTACCACGCATCTCCTCCTCCTACCCACCACCCACCCCCCTCCGAGCGCCCCCCCGAGACGTAAAAGCCTCAGATGAAGAACATGATATTCATTGACCATACCTCATACATATACAGTACAACATTGACAAATGAGTGTGTGTGAGCAGATTGTGGGACAGAATGACAAATGTCACCCAGAGACACAAGAGCTGACAATTGGGGGGGGGGGTAAGTCTCTGAATTAATTATTCCCTTTTCAGTTAAAGAATAAGTGGGAGAAAGTAAAGGGAGGAGGAAGGGACCCCGCCCCCCCCAACACACCCGGTCTTATGAACAATTCTACCCCCGCATTAGGTACATTAGGTTCACTTACTATTTAATGGTGTGTGGGTGTGTGTGAGAGAGAGAGAAAGAGAGAGAGAGAGAGAGAGAGAGAGCACTACAGAATGATTTTTATTTGGTTCAGCTCACTGGGCACCAGTGTCGACTTTGATCCCAATGAGGCAAATGGCCAAAAAATAAGTCGTTAACATCTATATTTATCGATACTTTGTACTGTATACATGTGACACCACCCCTCCCCCCCACACACACACTCTAACCAACCAAGGCCATATAAGTCGAGCTTGTAAAAGAGAAGAAGTAAGATACGTTTTGATACCGTAGAAACAAAACACTGTTTATAATGCGTGACGTGAAGAAGTGGGGAGGGGTCGGGGCGCTAAGGGCGTGGAGAGGGCTGATGGACCGCACTACGACCCTGACACTATCAGGAGACATAAATGAACGTCCAGTAAGACATTTAAACAAAACAAGATGGCAGACATTCATCTTGTCTTTGGTATACCCCCCTCCCACCCCGGCGCACAGCTCTCCTTCCGTACTCCTCACCGGAAGTATATGATTGGACCGAAGCGTAAGCGGAAGTCATTCCTCAGAAAAAAAAGGTCGGTAATGGTTAGGGGGGTGTGGGGGTTGGGTGGGAAAAGAACTGGGGAGTAAGTTTATTGCTCAAATCTACGGCGCCCCCCCTCCCGCCCCTACCTACCTCCCCAGGTATTGTCTTGATAGGTTGAGTCCACGTGTGTGAAGCCAAGTCGACCAGACCAGAGGAGAGGAGGGTGGGGATGGAGGCAAGGTGGGCAAGAGTGTGGTTTGGGGTTGGGAGGTGTGTGGGGGGTAAGGGGAGGGGCGGGGGGCGAAATCTCAGAGTGAGTTGTCTAGTTAGCGAACTGAAGGTTGTAAAGAATGCCCTCCTGCGCTCTCACCCCCCAACCAACGGAGATCATTCCCACATTTCTGCATGCATGCCGCCCTCGCCCCGGCTTGAGAATGACATCTTCAGCTCATGCACACACACACACGTGCGCGCAGGACGAAGCCGTGGATCACGTGATACGGGAGCAATAATGGTGGAGGGGAACGAAGGGAACAAAATTTCGAGGGGGGAACTCGAATGAGCTAAGCCGCCCCCCCCCTCGGGTTGGCTATCGGAAGGTTCGCACGAGACGCCGTTAATGGCGGGCATTCGTTACAATACACTTCATTCATCTGTACATTCATGTTAGCACAACGGTAATTCAATACGATATTACCTTTTTTTCATACACCTGTCGAGTACACGCTTATGTTCACACACACACACTTACACAGCTAAATTCAATCTGTTTAACAAGTGCCAGTAATTTTTTGGTCCTTGTATCATCGAAACTTACTCGGTTATATTTCGACAACAATTCTACCGAACCCTCCCCCCCCCACCCCAAGATTTTGACCAGGTGGGTGGGTTGAAAATTCGAAACCAGGTATCCATGGGTTAATTTGGCCAGCTCAATAAGCATGGGTCAGCCGAGCATGGCAAACGTTATTTACAAAGAAATACACCAAATAAGTAGCAACGCAAGAGATAACTTGTCACGACTAGATATCATGTCTTGTTCCCATACCACTCACCCAACCACACCCCTACCCCCCACCCCTTCACCCGTTGCAGATTTATTTTTTGGTGCCCACTCTAAATAGTCACCACAAACTTAGTTTCAAATCCTTTGACTGTGTTCATGGCAAACAAACAAACAAACAAACAAAAAAGATTTGAGCCAGAAACTGGCGATGTGTCTGTCACTTCCTGTCAGGATTAAAACTTTCAATACCACCAAGTCTACTATTTAAATAAATGAAATTAAAAAAAAAAAAAACCTGACAGGAGCGTGATAGTGGGGGTTTGAGGTATCTTTCAATCCTCATATGACACATTCCAACCCTAGTGTTTAAATCTTACCTAATTTGAGGCTTTTAAAAATAAAATGGGTGTTCACAATGTACGGACCGTCCTACAGTGGATGGGCCATAAGTTCATTAAACGTGTGAAGATAAAGGGGGGAGGGGTGGGGCGGCGGAGTGGATGAGCGTATGTGGGGGAGGGGCGAGGCGGGGGGGGGAGTTCATCGCCATATCACAAGATTAATATAACAGATTGAAACATTACGGTAGGGGGGGAGTGGGGGGAGGGGGTTGGGAGGGGGCAGTTTGTTGGGTTTTTTGTTTTTTTAAACATTTTGTATCATAAACAACCAGCTTAACCTGGAGAGCAGTGTGGCGCGTGGCAATGTGTCTGATTTGAAATGCGGGGGTGGTGGATGGGTGGGGGGGTGGTTTGGGGGAGAGGAGGGGGGAGTATACATATTGAGGGAACAAAACACGTGGCACCAAGAAAAGATATTTCGGGAAAGATATTGATATTAATGTCCTCTGCCGACGACGAGGGTCATGTCCTTACGTGCTGTGTCCTGATGACCTTAAGGTGAAGCCGTGACACGATGCACACCGGCTGAACCGTTCCCCCACGCCCCCCCCTACCCGCCGTCCCCCATAACACGCGCTTTTGTTTTTCTGCAGTTACATTGTCAGAAATCTATTTAGCTGCCAAACTTTATGAAAGTTTAAAGCGTGCTTTCAAATAAGGACAGAGAGAGAGAGAGAGAGAGAGAGAGAGAGAGAGAGAGAGAGAGAGGAGAGAGAGAGAGAGGGGGGGGGCTGTTCAAATTTACAACATGCTAATTCAAGAATAGTCGGTGTCGGATACAGAAGTGGGAGGGGGTGGGGTATATCACCCGTGGTCTGTGTCGTGGGAGGGAGAGAGGGAGGGGGGGCAGACGCTGGGGGAAAGAGCAAGAGGTCTATTAAATATCAGTTATTTGAAATAAACTTGTTAAAAATTATTTATTGCACGCTGAAACGAAGAGAATTGATTATATTTTTTTTCTTTCTTTCTTTTATGTAAAATATATTAAAATAATGTCAAACTCCCCCTCCCCCCACCACCCCACCCTACCCCACCCCCAGGCCTATGAGTGCATTTCAGTTTTGTATAATCACGACATGTGTTTATTTAAAGGTACTTTGACAGATAACACCGTTATGTAAAGTAATAATAATAATAATAATGGATAAACATGAATATTCTTCTCGGAGGGCCCCGTTAACGTGTGGGGTACCGTGTAGAGGTGTAGTAATCTGCTATGAGGTGAATAAGCCACCAGGAAGGAGTAGGGGGGGAGGGGGAAGACACCGGTGGTTTAGTCACAAGGGGCCCCGGAGATCTTTAAAGTTGAGAAGAACAATGGAGCCACGCGAGACATTAACTATATATGATGGCATTTTAAAGTGTCGTTTTACCTATGTACCTATAAATGTACCTATAAATGTACCTATAAATGTACCTATAAATGTACCTATAAATTTATATAAAAGTAGTGTAAAGTTGCCTTACACCCCTAAACGTTCATCGGGGCAGATGAAGTGTAGAATTCATCAATTTCAAAAACCTCGGTATATCAAGGGATTGTGTGGTTAGCACAAAAGTCCAGCCACCTTTATTCCCTCAACTTAAAGTCAGGTACCCATTTATAACCAGGGTGGACTTGAGAGTACTTGCACCAAAACCTGAAAAAAATCCCAAGGTTCGAACCAAGAACCCTCCGGTCGACAGTCGAGCGCTCTGCACCGCACGACCACCCGTTCCCCTATTTATGTTTAATTTCTTAACCCCCCCCCCTAATTCCATAAATTATATTTATAGAAATTATTATTACTAAAAAAAAAAAAAGCGTTGGCGCCAATCATGATAATTAGCTTCATTTTTAAAAAACAATATTTCAATAGTAAAATATATTCCCAGTTGTGTTTTTTTTTTTTAATTTTGTAGAGAGATACAAATATCTCCAGTAAGTTAGTCAGTTAGTCAGATAGTCGAGTGCAAAGACCAAGACAGACCTTACGAATCGCGGGGCCCAAGTTAACGGATGCTTGCTAGGCCCCCTCTTCTAATTTTTTTATAACAATAACAACTATTAATGCTAAATCTCAATTGCTTGCTCCCCCTGCCAGTTGCGGGGCCCTATTCGGTGCAACTGGTCAAATCGGCCTAAGGCCCGCCTTGTCTATGTACATATACGGTAATGGGAGCAATAGGCTCAGGTATTTGTTCGTTTATCTCTGTCCGTATTAAAGTCCGTATTAAAGTCCGTATTAAAGTCCGTATTAAAGCCCGTATTAAAGTCCGTATTAAAGTCCGTATTAAAGTCCGTATTAAAGTCCGTATTAAAGTAGTACGATGTAAAACGTGGAAAGAAAATTGATAACTTTTATCTGTGAAATATAAATAGAACAAACAGATTCTAAAAACCGCTTTTCTCAATCTGCGGCACGCGTATTCATAAAGGGGGACGGGGAAAGGTGATCCAGAGGTATCCAGCCACATATAATTTACGTTTCAAACAACTGTTGAAATAACCAAAGAGTTTGAACATGGTCTTCAGTTTGCTGCTTGACTGATACCTAAGCCACAAGCCCAAGAATCGAACTGAAAATGCTAATCCCATTCCATTTGGAAAACAAGTAAATTTATTCGCGAACTTACGTGTGAGAGTGGGACGGATGGCCGAGTGGTGTAGATACTCTACTGTCGACCTGAGAGTCCTGGGTTCGATTCCCTGGTGAGACCCATGGAATTTTTCCAGGTGAAATTTGGTGCAAAGTCGTTCCACAAGTCCACCCAGCTTTAAATGGGTACCTGACTTAAGTTAGGGAAGTAAAAGCAGCTGGGCGTTGGGCTAACCACACAATCCCTTCATATGCCGAGGTTATAGAAGAAAGGTATTAGTGTATACTAGTTGTACCCGGCAAAATCTTTGCATAGAGTTATATCCCTTTAGGCTTGATCGGTAGGCTAGGTTATTTTTGGTTTCTGGCAGATCCGATTTTTTTCATAATTGTATTTTAAACTGGAATACTGTTGTATTAATTCTTTACTTTCGATTCAACACAGAACCCAAATCGCTATTATTTATATAGATTTATTGTGTATACTTTGTACTTGTGGTATGACTGTAGCATGTATTATTTCAGTTGTAATTGCTAATATAGAATTTTATTAAATTCGGTCTGGCCAGTTGACGCCATGGAGGTAGGGGGTAGAAGGAGCTTGGGGAGGAGGGGATGGCAAAGAGAGGGAATGGTTGGGAGAGCGGGGTAGCTAGAAGAAACTTTGCGGCTGCTGGCGTAAATCAACGCCCCCCCTCCCCCACTGCAACTTCCAAGCACTACACCCGGTGACAGACAAGTGTTGACTCGTCACAGATATTAAAATGTTGTACTCATCCAACTTACAACTTTGAAGTTCGTCATTTTCTAATATTGTTCCTCAGATGCCACAACTTGCCCCCACCCCCCACCCACCCTAACCCCATTTTCCCCACCCTTGCCGCATCAAGTCGTCCCCCCCCCCACACATTTGTGTGTGTGTGTGTGTGTGTGATTCAGTTACTCTATTGTACCATATTACATCGGAACTGTATGACAAACCGAGGACAGATGGGGTGGGGGTGGTGGCCGGGGGGGGGGAGAGAGTTATTTCATATCTGGAGGGAACTTCACGCCACATCAAAAGAAAACATTTTACAACGACCTTAACTCCGTACCAACCTCCTCCCCACTTTTCACACGCCCTCGGGGCACCCTGTGCAGATTTCGGAAGAAACATTTTCCCGCGTCTTCTGTTGTAATTTTGAACGATCTCCTCCCCACCTCCCCCCCCCTTAAGCCTACCACCCTGTTTATTGAGATTACATGGGGAATGAGGAGGAAAGAGAAACTTGTAGATCAATGATTTCTAGCAGATATTACTACACGGTGATCGATAACACTGCAACATATCGCAGTGTGATTGATCTGATTATAATAGAACAAAATATATATGGTCGAGAAAGAGAGAGAGAGAGAGAAAGAGAGAGAGAGAGAGAGAGAGAGTGAGAGAGCAGGACCGACGCCGTGGGAGGGAGGGAGGCACCGCAACACTAGCGAGGCTACATCGCATTCGAAAATTATTTTTAATAGTCAAACGTGTGCGTGGGGGGGTGCGCAAGTTGTCTACGTTTGTTTGGGGGCCCCCTAGAGCGAAAGAAATATTATAACGGTGGCCCCCTAGAGAGAAAGAAAGATCTTGAAGACATGTTATTCTTGTGTTATCTTAGCAGGTCTTTTAAAAGGAATATATGTCATGACCTACAAATAAGTCGACACACAAATACACCACTATGGTGCAGTAGTATGAGGCGTATCAACCTGAGGTCTGGTCGCCTTCCAGGGCCGGTCGCCCCTCTAGAACTACTCGCCTCGGTCCGCCTGAATGAGCTTGAACGCTAAATATCACATTCGTCAATTCATCATGAACTATTAATTTCAAACTGTTTTTTTTTTGTGTCAGTGTGTATAAAATATTAGGTTATCTTTGTAAACATGTTTTCAAAAAAAAAAAAAAAGAACAAAAACACTCAAGGTAATAAACCTATTACATAATAACAAATTGAACATATTACAGAATGTCCAGTCAATACATTGTGGAGAGTTGGAAATTTCTTTACATTCGCTTTTTGAAACAAAAATAATAACTGTCCAGCTTTAATGACCACGTTGACATGTGGCTGTTACAACAAACACCCTTGACCTCCACCCCCGGGACCACTGTCCATTCTTTTTTCCCTCCACCCACATCACCCCCTCCTCCCCCTCACCCCAACAAATTTACAAACAAAATCCTACCCCACCCCCACCCCCTTCTCTTCCTCTAACCCTCGCCAGGAACTCGAGCAAAGATCTCAAGTTGTTGTTTTCTTCTCTTTGCGACCCCTCCCCCCCCCGCCCCCCACCTTCCTTCACGGGCACAGTTAAAAACAAAAAGAAACACAAAAACAAAACAAAAAATGTGTTTCCAATACAAGGGACAAGATTTCCCCCAGTCCACGATAATACGACTCTTATTAAATGATGATTTCATGGCCAGCTTGGATAACGTATCAAACAATGCCAGATTTTCATGCAAATTGAGGCCACGCGTTAAGAAAAGGTATGATTATCTCAGAGTCGAAGGGAGCTAATGCGACATAATTTCCCTCCTTTCGCACCCCCCCCCCTATGTTTTTCTGGGGGGAGTTGGTGGGGAAGATATCGAGTATCTTGTGGAGAGGAATGGGTTAGGGAGTGGGGTGGTGGTGGTGGGGGCGGGTTAGAGGTCAGAGGGGCTTGTTGGCTATAGAGTTATCTCCCCAGTAATACCTCTCACGGCTGTTACTTTCAACTCCTGGCTATAACGTCATCTTTAATTATCGTTATTGTCCCATGTCCATTTTTTTTTATCATTAACCCAACAAGCCGATGGGGGGCTTCCAGAAATCGAATTAGTCCGCGTAGAATGTTGCTATTTATAACTTCTCATTTGTCCATACAGCTGGACAACAATGTCAGAATTTAATACAGGGTCAACTATCTTCAACTTCTCCCGGTGTGAGTTTTGTCCAGTTTTGCTGTGACTGGATTGTAAAAAACAAAGTTTCATATTACAGCTGCAAGAAATATTGCATATGATTGATTACCCCAATGACCCCCATGATTGGTTCTCAGACCAAGTAAAGATTGGTTACACACACATTAACATACATATAAAACTTGTTGAATTTCATCGGACGCATTTAACTGTTCATGTAATTTTGTTCAAACGTTTATATTCAGTGTAGCCTTGTGTTAAAGGGCGATAAGTAGGGATAAGTTTTTTTTAATCATTGACATATGTCGAAACCAGAACAAATAAAATGTGGTTCAAGTATAAAGATTTCGTGTTCAACAGCATACCCATTAACAGAGTAAAACAAAATCGCAAAATTAAATCTATCTATCTATCTATCTATCTATCTATCTATCTATCTATCTATCTATCTATCTATCTATCTATCTATCTATCTATCTATCTATCTATCTATCTATCTATAAGTTTATATCTGATTTAATTAATTTTTAATTTTCTGTACATTTCTGTAATTTAATTTTTACTAATTAATAAAGCCGGATAACATCGATCCTTATAGTTGAGATTTAACCTAATTTAAAAAGAAAAAAAAAAGAATATCACAATTGTTAGTCACGCATTCTTGCGATTTAATCCACACAACAAGTAATTTTTTAATTAATTTTTTTTTTAAGTTTGAAATTACTTTCAATAGTCCACACATTATGACCTTTTCATTTTAATTTTATAAACGTAAATAATTTACACACTAAAAAAACAAACAAAAACAAACAAACGGGCTCATTTAAAAAGCCGCTATAAAATCAATTTTTGTGCCCCCCCTTACTTATAAAGTAAAACGTGGCGTTTGTTACTTGTAGCAGGGAACTAATGGCTCTGTTAGATCCACACCCCCGTAGGTTAACTAATGTGCCAATTAAATGCAGTGTTAAAATAAAATGAAAAAAAAATATTAATTTTGTTCTATTATTCAGTCTATAACATTAAACATAACTTTTGTTACAGTGGAAGGGGGGGGGGGGAGATGTAACAACTTTATAAAAGGGTCTCTTATTTTATGATAATTCTATTTTTTTTTTTTTGTTAGTTCTATTATTTAGAAAAAAGAAACATTTAAAAGTGAAAGAACCATTTCTGTATTATCGTCTGCTACATTAATCACAGCGACACCTCGTAGTAAAAGAATGATCTCCCTTTGTTTCTGGTTCAGTGATTTGCTGCCAAACACAAGTGGAGGTTAAAATGTTCAACATTTTCAACAACAAAAAGGAAAAGTTGGTCGTTCATGAAAAGAAAGCAAATTGTCATCTTGTCTGGACTATTGCAGCAACGTGTGCTGTGAAGAGTGCAATATCCATCTGGCCCTGAGAGAAAGCACCCCACACACACACACACGCACACACACACAAGCAAACATACACACACAACCTCGATACTCTCTTCACACACACTAAGTCATTTCACACGCACACACACACAGACTCACAACTGACATTAATTACTTTATGAAAATTTTTCGAATATGGCGAAAGATTATGAAATCGCTTTAGGGTCAAGTTCTTGAGTAGCACACAAAGAAAGGTGACGTCATACACAATACAAAAGCAACAAAGAAATCATATTTTCATAATTTGAGGGGGGGAAATGTGTTTCGTCTATTATAGCGTCTGTCTTTCTGTCTGTATGTCTTTCCGGTTATTGTTTTTCTGTTGGTCAAACCATCAGCTGTATTGAAAGTTATCAAATCTATATATGAGTTAGAAGAGGTATTTCTCGGGTGGAGCAGTAGGAAAGGTAAGTCACATAAATAAATCTATCTATCTATCTATCTATCTATCTATCTATCTATCTATCTATCTATCTATCTATCTATCTATCTATCTATCTATCTATCTATCTATCTATCTATCTATCTATCTATCTATCTATCTATCTATCTATCTATCTATCTATCTATCTATCTATGTATCTATCTATCTATCTATCTATCCATCCATCCATCCATCCATCTATCTATCCATCCATCCATCTATCTATCTATCTATCTATCTATCTATCTATCTATCTATCTATCTATCTATCTATCTATCTATCTATCTATCTATCTATCTATCTATCTATCTATCTATCTATCTATCTATCTATCTATCTATCTATCTATCTATCTATCTATCTGTTTATTTATCTAACTATCTGTCTGTCTGTCTGTCTATCTATCTGCCTACTCCCTGCCTGCATGCCTGTCTGTCTATCTATTATGTTTGACTATCTCTCTGCCAGCATGTATATCAATATATTAATCTATCACTTTAAAACCCCTAGATATTTATGTCTGCGAGTTTGTCTGTCTAAATTAATGTCTTCCAGTGTACGTATCATTTCAAACACAAAAATCTCACTATAGACCTATGTACAAAATCTTACTATCGACCTATCAACCTATCGATCGTTTCTGTCGACTGGTCTGTCTCTATATGTCCTTTCAGACAAATCATTAATATCCCCCCCTCTAACCTGTCCCGGCCTGTTCCAACCCTCCCCTCCCTCTCCCCTCCCCACCACTGCCCCTTCCAGGATCTTTAGATCTTCCTGTTCATTTACTTTTCCCCCTAACCCACCGCAAGCCTGACCCTCCCGAGTTTACACAAATCATACCACCGGATCAAAGTCTAGATTTTGATACACTTGCGGTCACCCTGAACTCAGTGGACAATAATTCACTTGTCTCTGCAGTGACCAACTAATATGGTCAACACAAACCCTCCCCACCCCGACCCAAAAAAAAAACCCAGCGGGTGAAAATCTCATTCCCTCGTTTTATTTATTTATTTTTTTTTATTTTGTACCCGATCCAAAAATCCTGAAATTTCCTCTTCCTAGCCCGCCAGAAAATTGCTTCTGAATCTACTGACCCACCGCTCGGGTCAGCATCGACGCTCAAATTTCCTTGACTAAGCTGACCAGTGGCTGACCAGTGGCTGACCAGTTATTATATATAATCTCTGCCAGTCAGTTTCCTTCCCCCTCCCCCCCCCCTACATTCCGAGCTCTATACGTCAAATAATTGTTATGCGCCAAAAAAAATAGAATTACGTTCCTCCTACCACAGCTATGTAAAGCTCAGGATTGTGTGTATTACTTCTGATGGGAAGGGGGTGGGGGGGTGGGTGGGGGTAGAGATTTTTATAATCATGGAAGAGATGAGCATTGATGAGGAGAGAGAGAGTTTAGGCGTATACAAGGGGTGTGGGGGGTGGGCGGTATATTATTTTCTTAAGCAAATGCTTTTTAAAGAAAGTCCGGTTGGACGTACCCCTGGTAACTGTTACCTCCTCCCATTCATAGCACGTAATACCAGGACACACAGTTGAATGCAAGGCACTGAGGAAGCTGAAGGAGGGAAAGACGTAATATTCAGAAGAACAATGAACAATACTTTCCCTCTAATTATACGTCCCTTAGGCGAAAGCTCTTCAGTGTTTAAATAACAAAAAAAAAATAAAGAAAAAAAAAAGTTTTACAAATGTCTTCTTAACTTTTAGTCAACTGCCGCGCCCCCCCTTACTCCCCTCCCCCGCTATACCCTTCTCACTTTTTTTTTAATTAGAAAGAAAGAAAAAGAAAAGAAAAAGTGCCAAAGGGGATCAGCAGGGGGAGGCAAGGTGGGTGTGGGGGTTGACCTCACAGCAGGGAGAATCTATTATTTACCATCTCGACTCGGGCCGTCACGGGGAGTATTCATTATATCCAAGTTATTATAGCTGGTACAAGTATTTGTCACCCCCCCCCTGGGGGGGGTTCTTACGCCCCTTCCCCCGTTACAAGCGGAGATTGATAGCGGCGGAGTTACCGGTCTTTTATGTTGTGGGTGTTTGGGAGGGTGGAGTGGGGGGGGGGAGGGGGGGAAGCGGTGTTTATGATAGCATGTAATTTTTGTTGTAACGGTTGGCTTTTCGTTCGGGATGAGGTGGAAGGGAGGGGAGGAAACAAGATTCCGCCATGGCTCATCCAAAAGTCACTGTGTTGAGTTAGCTAACTTTGTGAGTTGCATAGTTTGTTGCTTTTTACTTTAAAAAAAAAAAAACGGTTAGCAAGCTGGTAGGGGTGGGATGGGGAGGGGGGGTTTGAAGGGGTGGGGGGTGTTACGTAACAACAATTGTACACCGCGGATGAATGGAATGATGGGTGTACAGCTAGCAACGTGTTCACGTGATGTCCGCGTGTCGTAATAATGACACTTGCAATGGGGGAATAACTGTGATGGTTTTGTTTTGTTTTGTTTAAACGGGGAGATGGTTGGGAAATAAGTGACATGGGAATAAAAGATGAAATAACTGAACGGATTAAACACGAGGAATTAAAGCTGAATATGTTATAGGAAAAATAATATATATCCGGTCTAGTAATATATATGATGTGGCAAAGTTCCAAGTTGAAATCGAATTGAAATTTAAAAAAAAAAAAAAAAAATTGCGCTTGCCAGTTGCCCAGCCCCGTAGCGTGAAAATTCTACAGCAGGTTCCAGGCATTAGCGGGGGGGGGGGGCAGGTAATACATTTTACTAAGTAGAACAAATAAGCAGAGGGGGGCAGACAAAATGTAGGGGGAGCCCCTTTGTTTACATGCGCAGCATTAATAAAATATTTGTATTATTCTTTTTGTTTTACGTTTTTTTTCTCTTTTGGCGTGCCAGGAAATGTTATGACCAGACAAGTTTGGCACGCGTGCAGCGCTATAGCCGACCCTGGTGCTAGAGTCTATGGCACACGCACATTATTAAAAATTAAGGAGGGGCAAGACAAAATATGACCGAAAGACAAATTTTACCCCCTTAATTGTATATTAGAATATAGTAATTCTGTAGCAAGTATTTAATAGATATTATTAAAAAATAGTATATTTAAAAAAATAAATATGAATATTGAGCACTTCTGTCGTCAACTGATTCGTAATGTCGGTTTATTTACAAATTTAATAGTGAAAATAGAACAGAAAATTACTGATAATTATCATGAATGATGATGAATATGAAACCGGAAACGGGAAACTCAATAAACAAAAAGTAATTTATGAAAAGATAATAAATAATTGTATTTTCTTTAAAAATTACATTTGCAGTCATTCGGTAGATGGCAATACTTCTCTATACTTATAAGACGCATTTGCTATCTGTCTGTCTGTTCCCTTAAAACTCAAGATCCAGACAACCAAATAACGTGAAATTTGTCACACGCAGTGGCGCAACCCCCCCCCCCCAACCAGGCCAAATCATCAATACATAATTTACGTAATAAAGACTGTCAAACTGTCTTTTTTTAATATGTGAGCCCCAGAACATTTTTTGCTGGTTGCGCCACTGGGTACACGTACACAAAATTACATGGGGAATGTTCTTAAACAGGTTTCGTTCCATTTCAATGGGTACTTTAATTGTATATATTATTTTGGATATCAAAGACATGAAAATTGGCAAACTTTTACCCCGATTTCAGGTTTTACGAGCTTCTCTCCCACATAGCTAACTTACTATAAATATGATCGGTACGGGGAACCAAATATCACATTACTTACTACATTATTATATTCCTTCATCCATAGGAATTGTCATCTTTTGCTACAGTCATGCCTAAGAGAGAGAGAGAGAGAGAGAGAGAGAGAGGGAGGGAGAGAGGGAGGGAAAGAGGGAGGGAGGGAAAGATGGAGGGAGGGAGGGAGAGAGGGGGATGGAGGGAGAGAGGGAGGGAAAGAGGGAGGGAAAGAGGGAAAGAGAGGGAGGGAAGATAGGGAGGGGAGAGAGAGGGAGGGAAAGAGGGAGGGAGGGAGAGAGAGATGAACTGCCAAAAATGTTGTGTATCACATCGCTTTAAGAGAAATGTACCCTTTTATTGCATGCAAATAAACCCTTTTTTACGCGACTTATTTTAAATCTTATTTAAACGTCAAATTACGCTTCTTAAATAAACAGAAAACATTATTTTAAACCCGGGCAAAGCCGGGTACTTGCAACTAGTTTTAAAATATGCCACAACAACTCTCAATAATGTGATTACTGTAAAATGTCAATTAATTATAATTTCTTTCAAATATTAAATTGAAGAAATAAATCAAATGAATTATGAAAATGAAAATGATACATATAAACTAAAATGAATTACAAAGTTAAAAAAGTTAAAATTTTAGGGGGGGGGGGGCAGACTGGAAATTCAAGGGGGTGCGCCGCCACCCCTTAAAAGTTTTAGGAGGGGGCCGCTGCCCCCCTGCCCCCCTCCTGCTCCGCCGCCAGTGCTCTCCCCCCCTCCCCCGTCCACACCCACCCTCTTTTTTTAAGATTTTTTTTTCTTAGAATTACGACTGTAGCTCCCGACGTGTAAAATGAGCAGGTCACTGTCCGTGGGAGCGGAGGATGGCCAGTGGTCAATACTGTCCATGGATACACCCTTTATCTTAACGGCCCTGTACGGGTCACTACTTTTGTTGGCCAAACTGCAATCTCGTCAATGAGTCTGTCTAGTGCGTCTACCACTGAAAATTAAGTAATTCCTTTGTCATTTTTCTTTCTTTCTTTCTTGATTTATTTTTTTGTCGTAATGACCGCGGCTATCACTGACCATCCTCATGTCTCTACAGTCATGGCTGGTATACGTAAATAATTGTGTGTTTGTATGTATGTGTGTGTGTTGGTGTGTGTGTTTGTGGGTGGGTGGGAGGTTTGTGGTTCTGCTGCTGTCGATGCGGAAACCCATTAAAAAGATTATGACTGACCCCGTTTATTAATAAACAAGTGTGAATGTCTCTGTGTGTGTGTGTGTGTGTGTGTTTCCACGCGCGCCGGTGTCACATTCTGTCATAATCCCATTGTTACCTTCTGACACGGACTGGGAGATCACTCGTCTCAAATGTCAACACGAGAATGTCATAAAAGTCGTGACATTTGGCATCGTATTTATCTCCCATGACTGAACATAATATGTATATGTTATTAGTCTGTGTTTGTGTGTGTGTGTGTGTGTGTGTGTGTGTGTGTGAGTGTGTGCATTCAATGCGGTGTACAGATATTAACAAAGTTTTAACTGTTTCCTGTCTGACATGACCTCCACCCCCTACCCCCCCAACTGACCCCGGGGGACGGGAACATTTACTGCGGCGGGTCCTGATTTGAATTCCACTGGACTTTTTTATGAACTGATAAATGAGCAATAAATGTTGCTATTGTTGTGTTTATATCCTTCTTTATATGGGATTTACATTTGCCCACACAAAAAAAAAAAAATAGGGACAGTGGTTCTAAAAAAAAAAATGAAAACGTCTCAACCAACAAGTTCGACATTGTTTGAACTTTAACCTATTTATTATTATGATAATCAGCAACAAAACCTTATTAATATTGATGAGAAAAAATTCCTTCTCATCCCTATTTTCACATCAAGACGTCTGATATAGACGTGCGTCACTCAAGCCTGAAATCCATTTAAACCATACATGGAAAGAGGTGTGCCCCGCACTTGGACACCTCGTTGGTCTCAAGCTGTTAATTAATTGTATACACTATACTATACTAACTGGGGGGGGGGGGGGAAACAAAAAACTTTGATAGGCGGTCTGCATAAACTAAATTAATATCGATTCTATATTTCGTTCAGTTAATCTACCCCCTCCCGCTTGTTTATGTTTGTGCATATGTTGCATTGTGTGTGTGTGTATGTGTGTTGGTGTATGTTGGGCATAAGGGATGGCTTGTGTGGGTAGAGGGGTCGGGGGTATGGCCGTAGTGGCTGTATTGAGCCAGACCACCTCGATATATTGATATTCCCCCTCCTCCCCTCACACACACTGACACAACGCAATGAGGACGATACTCCTGTACTCATACAACACAATGTGGACGATACTCCTGTACTCATACAACACAATGTGGACGATACTCCTGTACTCATACAACACAATGTGGACGATACTCCTGTACTCATACAACACAATGTGGACGATACTCCTGTACTCATACAACACAATGTGGACGATACTCCTGTACTCATACAACACAATGTGGACGATACTCCTGCGCTCATACAACACAATGTAGACAATAATCCTGTATTCATACAGCACAATGTGGACGATACTCGTTGACGTCAGGCCTCGGTATGTGTGTGTGTGTACGTGTGTGTGTGTGTGTTTGTGTGTGAAGCCCCTGTAAGGATAAGATGAAATCTCTCAGATCATATCAACCACTAATGGGACTGTTGTTTTATGGCGCCCTTCTTTCATCCCCACCAAAGCCGACAGTGCAACGGCCATGGAGACACCACAGGAATAGCGGGGACTTTATCCATTGGTCCTCATCGAAGATCGAACCTGGGACCCTCAGTCCGACACTAGGCTTGGTTTCTTGGGGAGGAGCTCATTCCAGTTAACAACATGCCGATCTCAACCTGGTTACCCACTGAAGGGCGCACTCCTTGATTATCTCCCCCCCCCCTTTTCCCCCAAGACGATTGACGTCTATTCATTATTTAAATAAGCCATAGGCTCATCTCGTATATTATTATGATTATAATTATTTCATTTCAAAACTTAATGGGTGGGGATTCAGCACAAACATGTCGTGTTGCAGACGACTAATTGTTCTTGCGTTTTTTTTTTTTAATTTTAAAATACCATGACGCTGATAAAAGTTTGTTTATTGTTGTTGAAATGACAAGCTGACAGTCGCTGACGTCACCATATGATTCGCGTGTACATTATGTGTGTGTGTGGGTGTGTGTGTGTGTGTTTGTGTGTGTGTGTGTGTGTGTGAGTATGTGATAGCACAAACTTTAGCGAACGCAACAACAACAAACCACCACAAACTTTTAAAACAACAACACAAATAATGTATTTCTGGCCCATTCGGTCATCCGTAATTTTCTGACAGCTGGTATTAATAACAAGGTTATAATTTATGATATACCTGATTTTTTTTTGTCTTCCACTCATGTCGCAGGGGTGAGGAGTGTCATATTCGTCTGAAAAAATACCTGTAATTTTTTTTTTTTTAAACCATGGTAATATGATGACCAAAACAAGAAATGAATATGACCCCCCCCCCCTTTTACCCTCACCTCCTCCCTTTCACGCCCAAACCCAAGGGGACATATTTTTTAACATGGAGGAGAAATACGGACGAATGGTATGAACTAAATACATATGGAATGATAGCCTCACACCCAAAACTTTATATTATCATTTCATCTTGTAGTTTTATGAATTGTTATGGGACTATGCACTTATGTACGGCGTATCATTCGGGTAATATACGCAGAAAATGGATAGGATTTTTTGTTTGTTTCTTTCTTTGTGGTTCACAGGGCGGAGTGGGAGAGAGAGAGGGGGGTAGAGGAGACAATGAGATTGACGATATTGTCTTATGTTTGAAAAATTATCTAATGACATAAAGGATGGCCCAGGAAGGAGTTGGGGGCGGGGGGGGGAGGGAGGGAGGATATTTGAAAGTTTTGGCCAAATCTTTTATATGCTAACTATATCATACAGTTAGTGTGTATTGTTTTGGTGTGTGTCTAAATTGAATGTAAACATGTTCAAATTGTACACAAATAAATCATTCCATGAAAGGCTGTTCTTTTAAAATACAATTAATATTAAACCTCCATGCAAAGTTGACATTTTCATCTATATGTAAACCACTTAATTGGTATTTTTTTAAATTACCTTCTTTAATCTACTTACACAGCTTAGTGTGCAATGGCTGCAAGGGAGACAATGGTGTGTGTATAGGACAATGGTGTGTGTATAGGACAACTGTAGGTGTATAGGACAATGGTGGGTGTATAGGACAATGATGGGTGTATAGGACAATGATGGGTGTATAGGACAATGATGGGTGTATAGGACAACTGTAGGGTATAGGACAATGGTGGGTGTATAGGACAACTGTAGGGTATAGAACAATGATGGGTGTATAGGACAACTGTAGGGTATAGGACAATGGTGGGTGTATAGGACAATGGTGGGTGTATAGGACAATGATGGGTGTATAGGATAACTGTAGGGTATAGGACAATGATGGGTGTATAGGACAATGGTGGGTGTATAGGACAATGGTGTGTATAGGACAATGATGGGTGTATAGGACAATGATGGGTGTATAGGACAATGATGGGTGTATAGGACAATGGTGTGTATATAGGACAATAGTGTGTGTATAGGACAATAGTGTGTGTATAGGACAATGGTGTGTGTATAGAACAATGGTGGGTGTATAGGACAATGGTGGGTGTATAGGACAATGGTGGGTGTATAGGACAATAGTGGGTGTATAGGACAACTGTAGGGTATAGGACAATGGTAGGTGTACAGGACAACTGTAGGGTATAATACAATGGTGGGTGTATAGGACAATGGTGGGTGTATAGGACAATGGTGGGTGTATAGGACAATGGTGGGTGTATAGGACAATGGTGGGTGTATAGGACAATGATGGGTGTATAGGACAACTGTAGGGTATAGGACAATGGTGGGTGTATAGGACAATGGTGGGTGTATAGGACAATGGTGTGTATAGGACAATGATGGGTGTATAGGACAATGGTGGGTGTATAGGACAATAGTGGGTGTATAGGACAACTGAAGGGTATAGGACAATGATGGGTGTATAGGACAATGGTGGGTGTATAGGACAATGGTGTGTATATAGGACAATAGTGTGTGTATAGGACAATAGTGTGTGTATAGGACAATGGTGTGTGTATAGAACAATGGTGGGTGTATAGGACAATGGTGGGTGTATAGGACAATGGTGGGTGTATAGGACAAAAGTGGGTGTATAGGACAACTGTAGGGTATAGGACAATGGTAGGTGTATAGGACAACTGTAGGGTATAATACAATGGTGGGTGTGTAGGACAATGGTGGGTGTGTAGGACAATGGTGGGTGTGTAGGACAATGGTGGGTGTATAGGACAATGGTGGGTGTGTAGGACAATGGTGGGTGTGTAGGACAATGGTGGGTGTATAGGACAATGGTGGGTGTATAGGACAACTGTAGGGTGTAGGACAATGGTGGGTGTGTAGGACAATGGTGGGTGTGTAGGACAATGGTGGGTGTGTAGGACAATGGTGGGTGTGTAGGACAATGGTGGGTGTGTAGGACAATGGTGGCTGTGTAGGACAATGGTGGCTGTGTAGGACAATGGTGGGTGTGTAGGACAATGGTGGGTGTGTAGGACAATAGTGGGTGTATAGGACAATAGTGGGTGTATAGGACAATGGTGGGTGTATAGGACAGTGATGGGTGTATAGGACAACTGTAGGGTATATGACTATGGTGGGTGTATAGGACAATAGTGGGTGTATAGGACAGTAGTGGGTGTATAGGACAATGGTGGGTGTATAGGACAGTGATGGGTGTATAGGACAACTGTAGGGTATATGATAATGGTGGGTGTATAGGGCAATAGTGGGTGTATAGGACAATAGTGGGTGTATAGGACAGTAGTGGGTGTATAGGACAATGATGGGTGTATAGGACAATGATGGGTGTATAGGACAATAGTGGGTGTATAGGACAATGATGGGTGTATAGGACAACTGTAGGGTATAGGACAATGGTGGGTGTATAGGACAACTGTAGGTGTATAGGACAATGATGGGTGTATAGGACAATGATGGGTGTATAGGACAATGGTGGGTGTATAGGACAACTGTAGGGTATAGGACAATGGTGGGTGTATAGGACAATGGTGGGTGTATAGGACAATAGTGGGTGTATACGATTTAAGCTGGTACGGTATACTGATTGGACGCCATCATGCCCAGCCTACTGGTTAGATCGATCAGCAGTTCTCAAAATAAGTTGGTGGTTAAAAAGTTTCATAAATCCTTAAATTATAGAAACAATAATTTTATCTTTTCTTTCTTTCACCCATCTTTTTTTTTTCTTTCTTTTCAGGTGTGTCGGGAAAACCCAATTGGTCTCTTAGTGGGTCGCCAAAGACCCTTAGCCATCTGGGTCATGCCCTGAACATTAAGAGACTTTGAGACAGAGGTTGGAGTTACGGGATGAAGAAATTCTGTATCTGAATGCAGGCACGTAGCCAGGAATATTGGATTGGGGGGGGGGGGGGCCGAAGACATTTTGGGGGGGGGGGGGGCAAAGAAATTTTTTTCGGGGGGGGGGGGTGCCGAAGAAATGATCGGGGCGGATCTAGATAACTTTGACGGGAGGAGGGGCAAAACCTTTTTCATTGTTGAAAATTGGTCTTAGAACAAAAAAAATTTCGATAATTTAATGATGTATTACCTAAACTTGCGATAACGGGGGGGGGGGGGGGAAATGGAGGTGCCAAGCGCCGAAAGCTTGCGAACGGAGAGGAGGGGTTTGGGGAGGGGATCTCAGTGAGTCCCCACCCCAAGAAATTTTTTTTTGCAGTTTCATATCTCGAATGGTGCATTTTAGTACCGATTGTTTAGCTATTAATTAGAAATATATAATTTTAACTACGCTTCAATAATGCATGGCATGTTGCAGTTTTGTTAAAAAAAATTTAAATAGTAAAGAGTTTTAATGATAAAAATTTATTGAGGCTGAGCAATTTCTGATTCCTGTTATAAATATATTGACCAATAGTTCTGCTACACAATTGTTACATAATAGATACCTGATTTATATTATTATACTGTTTGTTTAACGTACAACCCGGGAAGAACGACAAAGATGCATGAATAAAACTTAGCTATTTGTGTGATATTTCTTATAAAATATTGAAAACAAAGAACAGATCTATCAACAACAAATTGACCAGTCGCAATTATTCAATTTAAAATAAAATTAATTCTGCTAAAAAATAAATTTGGAAATTAAATAACATAACGCAGAAATCACGGAGTTGGTACTTTATTATTTTATTATACATATGTATAAAAATGAAGTCAGAAGCCAATGTTATTTTATTAACTTATATAAGTTGCTAGTTGTCCTCAGAAGATATCTATATATAAAACTATTACAAGGTTGCGAACAGGCCCATCGACAGAAATTTCGGGCCCCTGGGCTGATATTAATATTTTAAAAAGTTGATTGGCCAGCTCAGTCCGGGTCCCTAAAACTCGCCGGGCCCCTGGGCATTGGCCCCCCTGCCCCCCACCCACTCGTCGGCACTGGTTGCGAACTTATATTACTATACGTTTCAAATTTGTAAACTTCGTGGTTTAGCCAGCCCCGTAGCCAATGGGGGCACTGGGGGGCCGTGCCCCCCGCTAGGTGTGGAGTGCCCCCGCCCACTTAAAAAAGAAGAAAAAGAGGAAAAAATAAAGAAAAAGTAAAGGTGCCCCCTTGCTGGGTATTGGTGCCTCCCTGCTTACTTAGACCTGGCTACGGGCCTGGGTTTAGCACTGAACTTACCTAAAAATGCTTCAGCATTCAGATTGTCTGTTAAATCTTTTTCAAATGCAAGCAGGAAAAGATTGCTTAGACGCTTTTGTAACATTGATCTGCGATATGGGGTGAGCATTCGTGTGAGGGTTGAGAAACTGCTCTCACACACGGCTGTTGAAGCACCAAATGCCAATGCTGCCCAAAATACCCAGAATTGAACTTCAATAAGATTCAATCTTTTATGCCCAAAAATTAGATAAGCTATATATGTAAGTACATGTATATTTAAATAGCCTGAATGATTGCCAAAATATAAACTTTTAAGTTTTTATTATTATTGATTTATTAAACAAAATGATTGATGTTATATAGCCGTTATTATTAAAATTTTGTCAAAAAACTCAAATCATGCACGGGGGGGGGGGGGGGCTCAGGTTATGCACGGGGGGGGGGGCTCAGTCCCCCAGCCCCCCTCTGGCTACGGGCCTGTCTGAATGTTGGCAGTTACAAACATCGCATGGGTTATTGGTTATTAATAAGCAGTTATTATTATTTCAAAGAAAATAATGTAATAAACAGGAAGTTGTGAATTGATAGATTAATGGGGTAAAGAATATTATTTATCTATTGAACTTCCTTCTCGTTAAAATATTAATGTATACTAGCATACAGATTATGTTTAGTAGGCTATTTCAAAAAAACACGTTTAGGTAGTGTAACAAAGATAAAGGACATGAAGCCAGTAAATCTATCACAGTGTAATTAATTAGTTCCTGCAATTTGTTTTGTTTATATATATTAACGGCAAGATAAACAAACTTTAGACACAGATATTTATGTTTCTTAAAAGTATGCCTGTAAGTTACATTAAAGAATATCTTAGACAAAAATTTTTATGTTGGTTAGAAACTGTCTGTAAGTTACATTCATAAACAAACATTCAGAGAAAGATCGAGGTCTCTTGGATTGTAAGTCGATGATTACATGAAATTTTTCAAGCGATTATTTTCTGACTTTGAAATACAGTACGTCGTATCATATGATATCAGCAGATTGTTATCATATCTTGTGATCTGATAATAAGGCGTGAGATTATAAGTATGAAATGGGGAGGGGGAACGGTGGATAGGGATAGAGACGAAGCATAGAAATAGAGACAGATGGAGAGAGGGGACTCAGACTGAGAGCGGGCGGAGATATAGAGTTAAAGAAAAGGTGGGTGGATAGAGACAGAGAGAGGTGTGAAGAAGGAGAGAGTCGGAAAAAAGATTGGTTAGGTCTCTATTGAAATGTGATGGTCACTACTTGACCCAATAAACCACTCATTGGTTGGGTCTCTGTTGAAATGAGATGGTCACTACTTGACCCAATAGACCACTCATTGGTTAGGTCTCTATTGAAATGAGATGGCTACTATTTGACCCAATAGACCACTCATTGGTTAGGTCTCTATTGAAATGAGATGGCCACTATTTGACCCAATAGACCACTCATTGGTTAGGTCTCTATTGAAATGAGATGGCTACTATTTGACCCAATAGACCACTCATTGGTTAGGTCTTTATTGAAATGAGATGGCCACTACTTGACCCAATAGACCACTCATTGGTTAGGTCTCTATTGAAATGAGATGGCCACTATTTGACCCAATAGACCACTAATCAGGATGTTTTTTTTTTATGGTAGTCCCCTTTAATCTTACTCCCCGCCACATGCCGAGAGTGTAATATCTAGGTAGGCACCACGGTAGACATACTTCGGTGACTGGACTTTCTAGGATTTGAACGCTTAACCTACAACACGCAAATCAGCATGCAGGTCGGACCTACCACCAAAGCCCCACCGATTCAGCCAAGGAAATACGACAGAGAGACCTATAAATTAAAGTGGAACCCACTCATATAATTAACTTCATGTTTAATAATATGTTCGGTAACTGAGTCCCTGTATTAGTGATTCAGTATGTATGCAGGGGCGTAGACATGAAATCTGGGGGCCCTGACAAACTTTTATAACGTGGACCTCTCTCACACAATTTTCTCCCCGATTTTCGCTGCAAAATAAAAACATTTCGCGAGAGACAGGAACCCTCAAAGGCTTGGGGGTGGTGACAATTGTTCCGGGTGTACCCCACTGGCAGGGGGCCAAAATGTGATCGCACACAAATGTTTGTTAATGCTTGCAACACACACACACACACACACTGTGCAGCACAACATTAATCAATGTACACAGTGAGGCAAAGACTTTCAAAAACACAACAAGCGCAACACATTAGTGTGATGTACATGTATTGACTTGGTGATCGGCCATGTCACGTTTTGTAATTACTTGCTTCATGTATTGGCAAGGTTTGTAATTTATTGCTTCATGTATTGGCAAGGTTTTTGTAATTTATTGCTTCATGTATTGGCGAGGTTTTTGTAATTAATTGCTCAGAAAATTAACTTGTCTTTTTTTTTTGTTTAAAATACTGCATTAGCTTTTGAAAAAAAAAGTGTAGATAAAATTCAATTTTCTTAAAGTGTTTTGAAATTATTGTATAGCCAAGTACCAAACTAGCCAACTTGTGGCCGGGTAGCTAGGATGCACTGTACACCAAACTAGTCTACTTGTGGTCAACTGTCGTTCTGACCAGTATGTGAGAGAAGTGTAACTATTCCCCTCCCATATTCTTGCATCCAAGTCAATGGTTTCAGCGCGGGGGTGGGAGGGAGGGGGAGAACTAGATAGATGTAAAAATGTATATATATTCAGCAGTAACTCTGTGTGAAGTCCGTGTAAGGATGAAATGTTCATCCCTTGAATCCTATAAACCAGTGGTCACCAACCTTTTTCTCGCCACGGACCGGTCATTTTTTGATCATTTCACCGCGGCCCACTGGAAGGGGAGGGGGGTCGGGCGTTGATTATTTCTTGTCAAAGGAAATTCGCGCCCAATCACGAGATAAATAAATAAAAAAGGAAATAATTGAATGTTTGTTGGGCGGCCCAGTAACGTTAGTCCCACGGACCGATACCGGTCCGCGGCCCGAGGTGTTGGGGGGGGGGAACACTGCTATAAACCACTTATGGGACGTTTTTCTTTCATGCTTGGATAATTCACTCGGTCCTCACCGAAGATCCAACCCGCAACGCCCCAGAGCGACTGTCGTGCGCTTTACCGCTACCCGTCCCCCCCATAGCAGACGACACCAATCACAACACTATGTCGAAAAAGGGAGGGTATAGAGATAACTGTAGGACCATGGGTGGAGACTTACATATAACAGGAGAAAGGGTGGGGGGCCTAGGGGGGTGGGCGCGTAGTTTTTCTAACAGTTATGTGGGGGGGACGGGGTATTTTGGAAATAGGGGTAAGGGGGGTCTGAATATTTCGAATGAGATCTCGTGATGTAGCGTGGAACCTGTGACACAATCAGAGACCTAAACTAGTCATCACCAAGAAATATTTAGTTTAAAGAGCCCACTTGTACTAGCCAAGCTCCTGGCGGCTCTTACGGCCTTGTGCATGGCCGAGGTGGCACGCCTACTCCCCCCCCCCCGCCGCCATCTCCCTCTTCCGTTATAAACAATGTAGAGGAAAACAAAAAAAAAAAAGACCTTTCCTTCAAGTCACCCCATTTAAATGTTTGTGTTTTATGTTTTCTTCTGCAGAAGCAATACCAGATGTAATGACGTTTCAAAACAATGTATTTATTCAGTCGACAGCCATTAATAAAAGGTGGAGAAATTTGACTCGAGGTCACCCGGAAATGACATCAACAATGTGGGACGTTCTCTTCACAAAAAAAAAATAAATAAATGAGGTCATATGACGTATTCATTTTATTACGTTTTTCATTCATGACAAGAAACAAAATGAACAACAACAAACAAATTATGATAATGTTGTGTTGTTGTTGTTGTTGTTGTCAGGGGCGCCGAGAGCCAACCTGCACCACCGGTACCACTGGCTCCACCGGCACCATCCTTCCAACGCAACTGACTATCCGGCATAGTAATTAATATTTATCCGCAATAAAAATGAAAGATTATAAATAGAAAAATTGTAATAATAAAAAAAAACTAAAAATATTTAAGGCAGTTAATAATTTAATTAATAATTATGTACAGGTATACGGCATTTGGCAGTATCGAGAATGTTCGAATGTCATTGCGCAATATTTAGTCGAATAGTCGAAAATCTACAGTAAATATATATATATATATATATATATATATATATATATATATATAGCTGGATTTAGAAATGTAGTATAGCTAAAAAAGACGTCGTTAATACAATTAATTTAAGAAATGTGCTGTCCACATATTTAACAAAATAAATTGTTTCTCTAGATCAATCTTGCTAAGACCACAATAAACTGTTACAACAGTCCACATCTCAAAACATATTGTAACAGTTTTAGATTGCCGAATGTTCGCTCTATTGACAGAAACATCTGACAAGATACTCAAACACATTGATAAACATATTAGGGAATTTTGTAATATAATTGGTTCTAGTTTGAAAATCGAATGCCTAAATAGATCTCAGAGAGTTAATGTACACACACACACACACATATTAAACTTCATATAAAATACATTATATTCATAATTTAGACACCTTCTATTTATTTCATCATTAGGTGAATAAAAATACTTTCATTAACTAGGTATGTATTTAGGTAGCTGCTAAGGTGCCTTAAATTCATTTATTTTTGTTGCGGAGAGTATCACAAAATAATTTGGCATGTTTTGTGATCTCTCCTTCCTGGTCTGAGAGATGTACCATGATCCACGGGGGATGGATCATAGGGGTTCTCTAGTTAGGAAAAAAACCCATTACTTGCCAGGGTGGTGGTACTGTGGTCAATGAGGACTATCCGAGACCGCAGTATTCACAGCTGGCGGAGGTGACGGATGTGGTCGGCACACAACACCCTTCCACTCCGTCCCACTCAAGCACACCTGCGCAGCCTGCCATTTCGGGCTGAGGGTACAGGCACACTACACCCTCCCCTCTGTCCGAGTGGCAGGAAAAACCCCTTGCCTTGCCGATCGGCAGTACACACATCCTGCTGGTCTGGCAAGTTTGGGCAAGTATTAAAACCCATCTTTCTGCCGTCCCTGAAGATGATAGCGGGTACACTCACCCCGCCGCTCTGTAGGCATGGCAGACGTGCATCAGCGCCGCCAACAGTGCTGGTGTGGTAGGCACACTACACCATACCATGCTGGCAATGGCGGCGTTAAAAAAAAAAAAATTCATTTATTTATGAATGACTTTGATTACGTCAAACACTGCTCACTTCATCAGTCCTAACCGGGGATTAAGTCCTAAACCATTAGGTCGACAGCCAAGCGCTTTACCACACGACCATCTGTCTCATGTATGAACACTTGCAACCATCGATCCAGCATACTGCTGTGATAAAATGTTTTCAAATGGAAAATTTTTCTTTCACACTTTGTTTTCACCCGTAATTTTCGTTTGTCTCTAGATTGGTAGAATGAAACAATTGATTGGTAGATTGAAACTATTGATTCTTCTTTATCATTTGTCCACTGTATTGGACTTAATAATCACTCTGCTGTAATTGTCCAGTATAAAAGGAACCTTCTATCTGAGAACATGTCCTCCGCGATCTGGACATCTCTTTAATTACACCTTCTGGGTCCCTGACGTCATATCGGTCCATGCTCGTTCCACCCGACTGACCAGCAGGACTCTCCAAACAAAAATGTCTTGGTCAGCGTGAGAAACGAATATGAGATGGACAGATGATAACCTCAAAAGAAAGAAAAAAAAGCCGGACAATGGCTGACCATGAGCCGAAATTTCAGTTTACCGAACAAAAGATTTCAATCTGAGGAAACATTTTTCAAAGCAAACGAAAACAAAATGAAAAAAAAAAAACTTCGTTATGAAATGTTCCGTTGTTCAAAGTTAAAAGAAGTGAAAAGAATTATTGGAATGGGTATTCAAGGGCAAGTAACCAACAGATTTTTTTTTTTTAAATTTTGGTGACCACGTGTTATTATTTTTTTCTAGGGGTATGTGTCTGAAATTAGTAAAACCCCGCCCTCTTTGAAATATGTATTACGCAGCAGCCTCCCACCCCTTCCTCTCCAAAGCCCCCCCCCCCCCATATATAATGTAGCAATTTTTTATTTATTTTTTTTTTTTGGCGTGAATTATCACCGGCCATGGTCCGGTGGATGGATGGTCACGTGACGAAGCTCTTCTTTTGTACATACATCACACACACACATACACACACACACATACACACACAGGCACATACACACACACAAAGTGACTTTGTCCGAGATGTGACGTCGCACCAGGCAGCACGATGAGTGATCACATTTATTTATTTACTTGTTTCTTTGTTTATTTTTAATTTTTTTTTTAATGTTTGTGTCGTTTAGATTGTCGGGGCGGGGGGGTGGAAGACATTAAATGTCGTCCATTGACGTGTGTGCCATCAAATATACTAGGGCACACATTTACGAAAATAAAAAAAAAATTGTTTAAGTGACATTTCCAGATGACAACTGGCATTCAACCTATAATAAAGGGGGGGGAGGAGAGAAAAAATGGGGGGGGGAGGGGGTATTAGTTCTAGAGGTGTAAGTGTATATCTCCTTAATATACAAATGTTTTGGCCGTGTAAACATGGAGGGGGGAGGGGGGTTGGATGGTTTGCGTTACCCTTTTCCCGCCCACCCGGACACATAAGAAAGGGCGGGGCGGGGGGAGATAATGGCTTTTTTTTTTTTTTTTTTAAAATCTGGGCGAAATGAAGTAAAAAAGAAAGTATCTTCTTGTTTGTGGTCATTTTCTTTTTTGTAAAGAGATGTTTATGGGTTAAAGCAATATTAACATTTTAATTATCCAACACAGAAACAGTCTAACGATTGTTAAGATTTTAATTATCCAACAGTCTAACGGAATGTTAACATTTTAACTATCCGACACATAAACAGTCTCACGAAATGTTGACTTTTTAACCGTCCAACACAGAAACAGTCTAACGGAATGTTAGCATTTTAAACGGTCGATTATCACTTCAATTCAATTAACATAGGCTACGTCATATAACGCCACTAGTTGAGTGACCATTCTACGAATTGTGTTCTCGCCTACCAAAACATTGTCCATCAGCTGTGATGCAGTAAATGTATTTTTTGAACCGAACGAATAGTGAAAGTCAGGCTAACAGGTGGAGCGCTGGTGGGATAGAATAGTACAGCTATACGAAAACATGAACAGGTCAATTGACTGATTCAAAATGGAGAGATCGATGATATATAGATGATATATAGATGATATATAGATGATATATAGATGATATATAGATGATATATAGATGATAGATAGATGATATATAGATGATAGATAAAAAAAAACACAAACATTTTAAGAGCATAAGAAAACGTGTTCAGTCCATACAATTTAGTTTAGGGTCTTTCATTCGAATGATTGTAGAATGTTCTAAATGCTTTCTCTCTTTCCAAGCCCTTATATATGTATATATAATTGTTATTGTGTACGGGAGAGAAGCAGGTGTGTTGTGTTGTGTTCAAGACAAAATGACACAGTACCATGACATGAAGGAACATGATGTGGATGACAGAAGCCATTATTTGTATGATGGACTGTGAACCACTACAGCAGCAGCGGCGGGAGGTAAATGGAATGTATTGTACATACACACCATAAACTTAGTGGAGGGAGGGTGAAATACGTTACCTTTTTTTTTTAAATTAACTTGTACTTTATAAAACAAGACTCGAGCTAACTGGTAGAGATTTTAATGTAAATTATTCTAAGCACTGCTGTAATATGAGCTACAATATGACTACATTGTGCTGTACTATGAACTACAATATGATTACATTCTGCTGTAATATGAGCTACAATATGACTACATTGTGCTGTACTATGAGCTACAATATGACTACATTGTGCTGTAATATGAGCTACAATATGACTACATTGTGCTGTACTATGAACTACAATATGATTACATTCTGCTGTAATATGAGCTACAATACAATTACATTGTGCTGTAATACGAGCTACAATATGACTGCATTGTGCCTATCAACTCACTATACCAGTTGGAATCACCCATCCGTGACTTTCAAAATACAAAATCGCACTGGCTACGGTACCATCGAGCACCATTATATTAGGGTTAGGAATATTGCTGGTGTCCGTATTTTTTTTTCGGGTACCAGCAATTATATTGGGGTTAGGAAAAGGGTTAGGATTAGGGTTAGGGTTAGGGATAGGGATAGGGATAAGGTTAGGGTTAGGGTTAGGGTTATGGTTAGGGGTAAGGATAGGGTATGATAAGGTGTGGTATGAAGTGAGCAAAAAATTTTGTCTCTGAGCGACATTTTGTTTTAGGTCAAAATTTGTGAGCTATTTAAACGATGTCGTCCGGGGGAGGGGGGGCTGAGCGTTCGTACGTGTAGTATGAGCGACGCTCTGAATTCGTGTGAGCGATTGCTCACGCGCTGGGCTTAGAGGGAACATTGCTTGATGTTACCGTAGCCACTGCGATACAAAATAAACCTATATTTGAAAAAAAAGAATGAAATGAGTAAAGATTGATTGTTCATTGTAGTGCTAAAGAAATATCTTTTACTGTTATTTCAATTGTATTTTTTTTTTATTATTCAATTTTTTCAAACATAAAATTTAATCTTCCTTATATCAATCTTTATTAAATGTAACATTTAATTTACATAAATTAAATTCGATTTCTCAATGGTAATTATGTACATTTGTATTTTTATGGGATTAAAAATCTTAACATATCTATTTAAACAAAAAATGGGTTCCTTATTTTTTAAGTTTTTTGACATTTATTCCATCAAAACAAAATATTTCGTTTTTTATTTTATGTCTGTACGAGAATTTCGTCTCAAGTTAACAACCCAGTCCATCCATGGCAGGGAGGAGAAACATATCTGAGTTGTCAGCTAAATAAACACAAGAGCTAATATAGCCATAAAACTGTTGCCACCTCGTTTTGAAATGGGTTTATTTATTTATTTATTTTAATATGCTGTCACCCTACCCCCCTCTCCTACCCACCTAACATTCCCAACCCCCACTCTCGGATAAACCTCCCAGCTCTGTGTTTAGTAGTCTTCTGTCCACTGGTCCACTGATAGAAGGTTTAACATTAATGTAAACTAATTAGACAGCAAGCATTAGACGAAAAAGAAATAAATATACGGATAATATCGCGTCAAAAAAAAGTGTTATGAAACACTTCTGTAAAATTATGGGATTTTATATCTACATTTTGAGAAATACACATTTTAACTGATTTATGATTTTAACAACTATAGACCTATAAATGTATCATTCTGGTTTGCTCAAATGTATTATTCTAGAATACACACATTCATAAAACTAATTATGTAAATTTACGTAAAACAAAATATTTATAAATAATATGTGAACTGCAAGATATTGCCTTGTCTGGAGACAGCCACACATATAATATGTGAACTGCAAGATATTGCCTTGTCTGGAGACAGAACACATATAATATGTGAACTGCAAGATATTGCCTTGTCTGGAGACAGCCACACATATAATATGTGAACTGCAAGATATTGCCTTGTCTGGGCACAGCCCGACACATAAGGCAGGGATCTCTCTCTACAACACGAACTATAAGATGAACCCCAAGGTAACCACAGTCTCGTTCAACGGACCGGGTAACTGATAATTCATAGCAACAAAAAAAAATTATACTTGATAAAACACATAATAACAATAAACACCAACAGTAATAAAAATGAGTACATTGTACATATTGAAAGTAAACTAAAGAGTTAACACAATGGCGGTGTATAGTTGTTGTTTGTTTTGTATGGGTTGTTTGTTTGTATGAGTTGTTTGTTTGTATGAGTTGTTTGTTTTGTATGAGTTGTTTGTTTGTATGAGTTGTTTGTTTTGTATGAGTTCTTTGTTTGTATGTGAGTTGTTTGTTTGTATGAGTTGTTTGTTTTATATGAGTTGTTTGTTTTGTATGAGTTGTTTGTTTTTATGAGTTGTTTGTTTTTATGAGTTGTTTGTTTGTATGAGTTGTTTGTTTGTATGAGTTCTTTGTTTTTATGAGTTGTTTGTTTGTATGAGTTGTTGTTTGTCTGTATGAGTTTTTGTTTTTGTCTATAATGTCATTTTCGTAACGACTATTGACTTAACCTTGTTGAATTATTCTTGATGGGTCTCGTTACAGTATATTTTACTACATGAATAACCCCACATGCAGCTCTCACTGGATGCTTGCTTAATGTACTAAGTTATCTCCTTTCATACAGACCATTGGTCAACAATGGACCATTTTAATTCACGAACAGTCAATAATATATCGTACTTATGTCACCCAGACATTATGTTGTTCTTACACAAACACAAATTTTCATCGTAAGTTACGATGACATTTCTTTCATTGACAAGAATTCTAAAAAATGACCCCACTCCTGTTCCTCTCTCCATAACTCTCTCTCTCTCTCTGTCTCTCTCACTCTCTCTCTCACTCTCTCTCTTTCTGTCTCTCTCACTCTCTCTCACTCTCTCTCTTTCTCTCTCTCTGTCTCTCTCTCACTCTCTCTCTCTCTTTCTCTCTCTCTCTCTCTCTTTCGCTCTCTCTTTCTCTCTCTCTCTCTCTTTCGCTCTCCCTCTCTCTCTCTCTCTCTTTCTCTCTCTCTCTCTGTCTCTCTCTCTCTTTCTCTCTCTCTCTGTCTCTCTCTCTTTTTCTCTCTCTCTCTCTCTTTCGCTCTCTCTCTCACTCTCTCTCTTTCTCTCTCTCTCTTTCGCTCTCCATCTCTCTCTCTCTCTCACTCTCTCTCTCTCTCTCTGTCTCTCTCACTCTCTCTCTTTCTTTCTCTCACTCTCTGTCTCTCTCTCTTTTTCTCTCTCTCTCTCTCTTTCGCTCTCTCTCTCACTCTCTCTTTCTCTCTCTTTCGCTCTCTCTCTCTCTCTCTCTCTCTCTCTCTCTCTCTCTTTCTCTTTCCATACATATGCTATTTCTATCCTATTATTTATATCATAAATACATAAATATCATTTTAAAAACAAATAAAAAGCGAACTTTTTTTCTCTCAGCCCATTACACCCGAATTAAATTCTCATTTTCAACGTTAACGCAACACCCTCTTGTATTCAGTTAAAAAATTTCTTCTCATTCTCACATTCACACATAAGTCATTCATCCCACACACACGCACACACACACACACACAAACTCACACAATATACAAAGAAACGCCTGGCCTGGTACGTTCTTCTGCATGTCACTGGGCTTGCCGGCTTGGCACTGAAATATTTATTTCTCAAATGATTATGACTAATGAGAAAGTGCGTAATTCCCCCTTTACCTAGCCAACAATTATCTTTCACTTGCCAAGTTGACGCTTCGCTGTTTTTTCATGGCGAGAGAGAAGAGGACGAGGGGGGGGGGATATATTTCTGGCTTTCTGATAATTTTTACTGTGTTTGTTGAAAAGATAATATTTTAAAAAAAAAAAGATTGAGAAGTTGAAATTATTTTGTTTATTTTTGTATAATGTGAGCGATGATGGATATGATAAAGTTTGTTCCGAGATGAGTCGGCTGGTTTATATGGGCGGGTTTATTGATGTAGTTTTGGCTGGTGTCTGTGTGTGTGTGTGTGAATGTGACAGACTGTGCGATGCGGGTGAGTGCATTGTGGGGAATGACGCTGCAGTGGCTTAAAAAAAATAGGGAAGGTTGGCTCGTATTTTGCCACTTGTAAAGGGCGTCATCTGCTTCACTTCAGTGTTTTTTCGGGAATAGGGTGGTAATTTTATAGTCCGCCCCACCCCGCCCCCCCCCAAACCCTAGCTATGCCATTGTGATGATGTGTGCGTGTGTGTGGGGTTGAAAAGTGTGCTTGAGTCGTCGTGAGCTGGTGTTGGTGAAAGTGCATTGGTTGCGTGGGTGGAGGTAGGTGTGAGTAAATGGCGAGCGGTAACGTTGTTACATTATGTAATGTGTAATGTGAGCAGAGACGCTCCAAGTGCTTACCAGGCAAGTACAATTACTACAAGTACGAGGGGAAGTACCAAATGTGCAAGTACGAATACAATAATTCCGAAAATGTTCTCTAGGAGTATTCGAGTACATGTAAAACAAGAATCAACAGCCCCCGTCACGTGGTTGTGGAAGAGTACTTTAGTCACACTTTAGTATATATTTGTGTATTAGTTAGTGAGTGGGTTAGTGAATGGGTGTGTTAGTGAGTGAGTGATTGAATGGGTGTGTCAGTGACCGAGTGAATGGATGTGTTAGTGAGTGAGTGATTGAATGGGTGTGTTAGTGAGCGAGTGAGTGAGCTTATGAGCTAATGAAAATTTTTTTTTTTTTTTAAATCTACAGTTTTGAATAGTTTCTGCGGTTTTCTAAAATAAAACCAAAAAGCCATAATGTGAAATAATTCCATGTAAGTATTTTATTTGTCATTTGTATTTCTACAACAAGTTGCATCTTTAAATTGTAATAAAATCATGAAAATATCGGATCTGTCCGAAACCAAAAATAACCTAGCTTACTGATCAAACCTAAGGGAATAAAACTCTATGCAAATGTTTTGCAGTGTACAGCCGGTATACAGTAATACGTAGGTCTCAACAATTTATTGAGTTCTCTCTCTCTCTCTCTCTCTCTCATTTATCTTTTTTTTTATTCCCCCCCCCCCAAATTATTTTTTAACTGCTTAGGATGTATTGACAGTAAACACTTAGAAATGATACCTGACCCCTGACCCCAAATCTTCAATCATATCTACAGCCGACAAAATCTTCTGGGACTGTTAGGCAGTACCCTCCACATCCCCCCCCCACACACCTCCCCACCCCCGGAGGTCCCTGTTCATAATCTTATTCGCCGACTTATGAGCCGACAGATAAATGATACCTATTCCCCTGACCCCCAAATCCCCCCTATTCCCCCCCCCTTTCCCGTCACAGTCCCCGTTCATAATCGTATAAGGCCGACTAGAGAGTCGAACCAGTAACCTACATTAAACCCAACCAGCTCACAGCCTCGGTGCCACACAGAAGAGCGAAGAGAGTGATCAGCGAAGGGTCATAGGTTAACGTGAGTTTGTTTACTAGCCAGCTGAGCATTCAACTAATTGACCTATGGCTATAATTAATTACATACACGTATTGAAGCTGCTAGGCTGGGGAAAGTTTAAGGGTTACACCATAATATTAATTAATGTGTTCGACCAGCGACACTTGATGACCCCTCTATCTCTCCCCTACTTACCCCTCCTCCCCCCCCCACTCCAACTTTTGTCCCCAGCGAATTCTTCCATGACATGCCTGTCAGGTTGACCTGTGTCGGTCATTAGTAACTGACCAATGACATGAGGCCAGACCGGCTCGAAGCGACTTGTAAGTAATGTCGCCAGGCGCCCATGTTTTCGACTACGACAAACATACATAGGTGTATATTCAAGGGGGTGGAGCGGTGGTGGATGACACTCGCTCAGCCTCCCGCCCCGTTTCCTCGTTGGGTTTTAAACATGTGTCATATACACAAGATGTCAGTTGACACTCGTCAGTTTATATATATGTCACCATGAAGACTTCCGTTGAGCCGAGAAACAAGTCCCTGGTGTGGCGATTTGTATGGTCAACTTCAGAACGAGGTGAAAAGAAGCGATGTCGTCATAATAAAACATTTGTCTTTAAAATTCTATAAACACATAGCAAACATATCAAGACAACGGACCTGTCTGTCTCTCTTTCTGTCTGTCTTTCTATCTGTCTCTCTATCTCCTCCTCTCTCCCCCCCCTCTCTCTCTCATTCACTATCTCTCTCTCTCTTTCATCCTCTCTCTCTCTCTCTCTCTCTCTCTTTCACTCTCTCTCTCGCTCTCTCTCTTTATATCTATAATATTTATATATTTGCTTGTGTGTATGTCTGTCTATCTTTCATATATCTTTAAAATATCAACTAGCCGATCAATGTCTTTTTATCAAATATATTTATCAAATCTATTTATCAAATATATCTATCAAATATATCTATCAAATATATCTATTTAGTTATCTATCAACTATCTATTCATATTGATTCATTCACTCTTCCTATCTGCATTTATGAATGTATATCTTTTATCTAACTTTCTATCAATCATTCTTTCCTTTTTGTCAATCTATCCGTCTGCCACTCTTTCTGCCAGTTTGTAAGGATGTGCGTAGGATTGTTTTGACCAGTTTGTAAGGATGTGTGTATGATTGATTTGACCAGTTTGTAAGGATGTGCGTAGGATTGTTTTGACCAGTTTGTAAGGATGTGTGTATGATTGTTTTGACCAGTGTGTAAGGATGTGTGTAGGATTGTTTTGACCAGTTTGTAAGGATGTGTGTTTGATTGTTTTGACCAGTGTGTAAGGATGTGTGTAGGATTGTTTTGACCAGTGTGTAAGGATGTGCGTAGGATTGTTTTGACCAGTGTGTAAGGATGTGTATATGATTGTTTTGACTAGTGTGTAAGGATGTCTGTATGATTGTTTTGACCAGTGTGTAAGGATGTCTGTATGATTGTTTTGACCAGTGTGTAAGGATGTGTGTAAGATCGTCTTGAAATT
This sequence comes from Bulinus truncatus, assembly GCA_021962125.1. Taxonomy (NCBI): domain Eukaryota; kingdom Metazoa; phylum Mollusca; class Gastropoda; family Planorbidae; genus Bulinus; species Bulinus truncatus. The sequence goes on along the minus strand of JAGDYQ010000014.1, from coordinate 8,003,536 downwards.
GTTGTTGATTAACATTGCCAGAGATGTTTTGCTAAAACTGAAGGGAATATGCAATTAATTATCATAAATAAGTAATAATTAAACCAATTAAATTAAGGTCTTGCCCCCCTCCACACACACACTCACAGAATACCCCCCCTCCTTCCACCTTGAGTATTGTCATTTTACTGAGGGGGGGTCCCTGGCACTGAACGATGATGTAGAGTTCCCCCCCTCCCCCCTACCCTCTCCCCTCCCCACAGTTCCTCCTGTAACAGGTGCGTCGTGTCTCGTAAGATGTTTGGACGATAAATCTGTTCCACTGACACGTTGAAACCTTAAAGGAAGTTGGGGGTGGGGTGGGAGGGGGTCAGCAGTAGTACAGGGAGGTGGGAGGGGGTGCGAGCAACTAGAATAGAGAGAGAGAGAGAGAGATGGTCAGATGTAGATAGAGAGGCTTGAGGGTGGGGAGTACGATGAGGTACATGTATGAACACAAGAACAAGTATGTGTGTGTGTGTGTGTGTGTGTATGATAGAGAGAGAGTGAGGGAGAGAGAGAGAGAGAGAGAGAGAGTGGGAATAGGGAATTCCCCGTACTTACTTATAGATACGGATGCCAGTGGAGGTCCACGTATTGTCGTTTTCAAAAGGTCAAAGTTCAAGTTAAACGAGATGTCACTCAGTTGTTCTCTTCTTCTTTTTTTATATCAAATAAAAAAAAATGTGACACATTTATTTATTTTTATTCTTCCTTTCATACATTCTTTTGCTTTCTTCGTTCTTTCATTGTGCACTGTGTGCCTCACTGCCTCACCCTCCACCCGGGCCTCCCATCCACTCCCATCCACTGATTTTGTATTTGAACTTTTTTTTTTCTCTCTTCTTTGTCACAATATACCATTGATTGCAGCAGTACATTGAACTGATATAAATGAATAGCATTAATTATATACATACTGTTCAATTCATTGCAAATGTGCATGACATAATTATTTCATCACACAACATAGACAGATATACGGAGAGTACCATTACTGATGGGCCCCGGCCGGTGGCGTAGCGAGCTTAACTCGCGTGGGAGCACAATACAATTTAGCGCCCCCCCACACACACACAACTCACACCTCATTCGAAAACCGTATAATATTATACTTAAAATATACCATTTGGCGCCCCTCTGTGATGCCCCCTTACCCCCCCCCACTACGTCATTGGATGGCCCACACATAGTCAGACCTACTGAGAATATCATTAGTGATGGCCCGATTATATACGATTCCTAAAATCATTCAAAATTTAGGACGCCGGTTCGAACATCTTTCTTCGTTTTTTTTTTCGTTACATTAATTAACAGACCTTTAAAGATTGCGATAAATGGTTCAAAGATTCAGTTCTCCTACAATTACCCCATTCCAATATACAAAAATGTTCCGTTATTTAATAATCTATAATTCGATATAACTTCCCGCAAGTGTCAAACAATGATTTTAAAAATATCTCCACATCTGCAAAAAATTTCTCCTTTAATCTTTATTTAAATTTGTTTGTTTTTTTCTAAAATTGCTTCCACACCTTTTTTAGAACAGCATTTATTGGCCACGGTTGAGCTGGAAAGATTTTAGAACCCCTGGCGCTTAGCCATACCAAGCAGAGTGATCAGACCCCAACATTTTGTGCCCCCATCTTAGTGTCGGGCCTGAAAGTGAAATTCCCACGTCTCATAAACGACACTCCTGAACTGCGTGCCACGGGGGTTCTCTCTCGGCCTATCCCGGGCACGACCACCGTATACATCGTATGACGTTCATAAAGTTTCCACGCAAGACAGCGCCTCTCTGCGCATGTCACGGTCTATTCTAAACAGGGTCTGTGGCATGCCGTTCGTTTCTGACCGAGAATATTTCTAGACTCTCTTCCCTCCCCCCCCCCACACCTCTCACCCCTCCCCCACCCCTCTCCCCCCCAATCCCACATATTAATATTACAGTCGATTCCGCTTAATTGGGACACATCGGGACCGAGGCTTTTTGTCCCAATTAAGCGGCTGTCCCAATTAAACATACACATTTACTGTTGACTTCTTGGTTTCGTTTCTTTGAGATCTGTCCCAAATAAGCGGCTGTCCCAATTAAGCGGTGTCCCAATTAAGCGGAATCCACTGTATTACTAAGTTAGTGTTATTAAATAAGCTGCCATATTCATCCACACAAGCGTCGTACAAGTTGACGAGTGGTCGACCAGAACTCCTATAGTTAGAAAGTTTGAAAAATGTTGGGTTAGTTTAGTAGTTTACTGCGACGACACGAAACTCAATGCTACCGAATCGCAATGCAAGATCTTTAATGATTAAATTACTGAATGGTAATAATACATGCAGCAATCCAGGTTATGAAATGTGTTGAATGACGTCAGTGTGTTGAATGACGTCAGTGTGTCAAGACCTTCAGCTGTAATGTGCTCCCCGATGCTGTGTTTGATAACCTTGACATTGTGGAGTATAATTGACTTGATGAGCTTATCAGCCACTGGGGGCTTGCTTGGTGGGCTGGGGGGTGAGGGGGGGTGAGAGATTGGTGAGGGGCGGAGGGAGGCGTGGCTTGACCTGTCAAAGTTTATTTTACAAGTGATTCGTTTTTTTATTTACAAAATCCTGTTTTTAATTTTTTTTTTATTTTTTCCCTTCGAGAAATGTTGATTGTGGCCATTGGCTACCATATAATATGCTACAGCCAAAACTTGCAGGATTGTAGCGAAATCAGACATTTAACACTGTAGCACACACCGGACATTTAGCATTGTAACAACAATACAACAATGGCGTCGTAAAAAACGTGTGTACTAAAATTGTTACGACCTGTTCAGTGGAAACCGCTGCGATATTACATCGTGCGATTGATATTCGGTAAACAGCTGCGAACAGATGCTGCACGGTGTGCAACAGTTATAGTACAGTCCTGATCCTAATGCTGTTCATACACATACCGTGCTTGGGTCAGCTATCGTACAGCCCTGTTTCTAATGCTGTTAGTACATATGCTTTCGGGCAGATGGGGTTCGTCGGCCTGGGAGGGCAACCCATCCAGGGGATGGAAAACCCTGAATCCAAACCGCTGCTGCCTTGCAGGCTCACCCATCCATGGGAAAAGCTTCGGGAGTCAACCCCGAGGAAAATTCCGGAGCCGGAGTCCCTAAGGCGGATGAACGTCACTCGTGATGTACCCCGGCAACTCCTGCAGCCAAGTCGTCCCCAAGCGTGTTGCTTTGCACCCCCTTGGACCCCATCGTCAAAGCCGAGTGGGAGGCCCTGTTGTCTGGGCAGCGCAAGGCCTCCACAATCTTCGCCCAGGTCTGCGCTCTGGAGACGTTACCTAGAGCGCTACCATCATCTTCCGAGATGGACGGATGCCTACTACTACTACAACTAGTACACATGCTGTATCTGGGTCAGCTGTCGCATAGCCCTGTTCCTAATGCTGTTCTTGTTATTCAGTGACCCATAACACACGTTACATTCAGCAATAAGGCTAAATTTTAACCCCCACCACCCACCCCCTTTCCTCAGATATTTTTTTTTTATTTCTTCAGCACGTGGCGCAACTGGTTGCCCGAGAAACTGTCCACCGATTTGCGGTGAGAATAACGCACATCCACCCGCGCGCGTGCGTGTGCCGCGGTGCGTATCGAAGACGAACAAACGCATCGATGGATCCGCGAACTCCTTGTCGCATAGATAGTGTCTCAAAAATACAGCAATAAATGTACTATTTATGATTCGACCTAACACCAGACACGTGCTACTTATATTGTAACATCTCATGCACTCCCTTCCCCCCCCCCTCCAGTTTTCAAACTTTAAAAAGCACTAATTATTACACCGGTCCATCCTGCAGATGGCATCTAGTAGTACAATAATGAATGAATCAACTCTTTATTAATTGACTTGGAAATAGTTATTAATTGCCCTGTAATAATGCTGATTCAAGATTCGGATCAAATAATCACAAAAAAACTTGCTCAAATATTTATATCAGAAGATTGAACTCTCTAATCACTCTTTATTCAGAGAAGTTCAAACACATGTTTGCGCTCCTGCGCCACAAGTTTTGAATTATTTTTTTTTTATCTTTTTCTTTTGTTTATGAATTATTCAGCGCTCCGGAGCAGACGAAATTCACAGCCGCCATCTGCGCTCCGCAGCCGACTCCCACCCTAAGACTCCGACAATTTTCTTAACGATGATAAAAAAAAAATGCTGCGCATTCGTACTTGTGTATGTAATTGTCTTCAGGTGTGTTTTATGTGGCTTTGCGTGCGAGCGCGTGCGTTTTTAATCACGTGCCTAACCATGCATTAAGTTCAATAGAATTAGTAATTTTCGAAACCGAGCGTTTCTCAAAAGTTGTAGAACGCGTACCCCCGGGGGGGGGGGGGGGTTACTGGAAGAGTTTTGGCGTTGGTACGCTGCAGCGGACTGAGAACATTTTTGGGTAAATTTGCACGGCTATAGCGAAAACGATAAATTAAGGGGAAAACATGACTGTAAATACTATATATATATATATATATATATATGCATATTTTTTTACTAGGGGTACTCGGCGGACGGATGGTCGTGTGATAAATCGCTCGACTATGGACATGAGGGTCTCTGGTTCGATCTCTGGTGAGGACCAATGTATATTTCATGTCATCGCCGATATATCTCCCGTGGTGCCTCCAAGGTCAATGCACTATCGCCTATGGTGGGGGATGAAAGAAGGGCACCATAAAAAAAAACCGTCTCAATAGTGGTTTATAGGATCAAAGAGATTTCATCCCATCCTTACAGGGCGTCACACACACACTAGGGGTACTCAGTATTTCGAAATTTAAATAGTTGGGTACACTGATGTCGTAAGTTTGAGAAACACTGTTCTGAAACTATAAATTAAAAAAAAATAAAAAAAATAACCAAGTAAGCTAAGATTCCACATGCAATCTCTACTAGCCTGGTAAATTTTTTTTATATAAAAAATTATTTACTTTTTTTGTTTTGGGCGTGTTGAAATATAAATGATAATTGGAATGAGCAAAATATGTGTTAATTAAACCCTCTTTTTTTTCCCCTTCTAATACTACATGCTGAGCTGTTCGTAATGAAAGTGAGTACTTATAGCTCCATTTAGGCCTTGAGAAGTCTTCGGGGCTGATTAAGTATTGCCCTAAACTCCAGATAGGACAGTGCCCAGATGCCCTAAAACCCAGCTAGGACAGTGCCCATGTGTCCTAAACCCCAGCTAGGACAGTGCACAGATGCCCTAAACCTCAGATGGGACAGTGCCCAGATGCCCTAAATCCCAGATAGGACAGTGCCCAGATGCCCTAAATCCCAGATAGGACAGTGCCCAGATGCCCTAAACCCCATATAGGACAGTGTCCAGATGCCCTAAACCCCATATAGGACAGTCCCCACTCCCATATACCCTAAGCCCCAGATTATGTTAGGTACCCTTTTGAAGATTGGGAACCTTTAGCAAAAAAAAAAACAATTAAAAAATGACAAGGTTCGAACCTCAAGGACGACAGTCGGGCGCCATACATCACACGAACATTGGTTTCCCGGTTCATAAAAACTTTACTAAAATATAAAAAAAAAAATTAATTTATTTCTATTATTAAAGATGACCAGGTTGTCGTATTTATTTATTTATTTATATGTGTGTGTTCTTTAAAAATGTGTACTGTAGCGTGTTTATAATTAACATTGTATATAAGTATATTCACATAACAGACTACACCAATGAAATTAAATAATAGTTTAAAATACATATTGCTGATTTAACGATACCCAGTAATCCATGGCGCGCATTTCTTTGATAATAATCATTTTTGCGTTCTTGTGACGATGTATCTATTTGACCTTTGACTTTTTTTTTTTTAGACATTTTTGATTGGGAGTTTGATTATTTCTTCCCCCACGTGCACCCATGAGCGAACACGCAAAGATGTTGTGTTTTTTTTTTGTACTATTACCAAAAAACTTGGCAGCATATGTGATGTACACATTGAATACTTGTACCACATTGAACATTATTGTACACACTGAAAACCTGTACCACATTGAACAGTATTGTGCACACTGATTACCTGTACCACATTGAACAGTATTGTGCACACTGAATACCTGTACCTCATTGAACAGTATTGTGCACACTGATTACCTGTACCACATTGAACAGTATTGTGCACACTGAATACCTGTACCTCATTGAACAGTATGGTGCACACTGAATACTTGTACCATATTGAACATTATTGTGCACACTGAATACCTGTACCACATTGAACAGTATTGAGCACACTGAATACCTGTACCTCATTGAACAGTATGGTGCACACTGAATACTTGTACCATATTGAACATTATTGTGCACACTGAATGCCTGTACCACATTGAACATTATTGTGCACACTGAATACCTGTACCACATTGAACATTATTGTGCACACTGAATACCTGTACCACATTGAACAGTATTGTGCACACTGAATACGTGTACCATATTGAACATTATTGTTTGACATTTGCTGCAGTTACCGCGACGCTATCAAATACTATTACCTATTACCTATTACATAAGGTTTTTAGTTAGTGCTGCTACGCTTCCATTTTTTAAATCTTTACCACCCGCCCCTTACCTTGCTCTTAATTTATAATTTACAAGGACAGCCCATAGTCCAGAGTATATTATTGACCATGTCCGGTGGGACAGGATTAAAGACCTCAACATAAGCACCCCCCCACACACACACACACACTGAATTCAATCATTTAATTAAAAGGGGGAATTAAAATTTACATGAACTAGTGGGTTCATGCACATTACACCCTCCCCTCTGTCCGAGTGACAGGAAAAACAACAACTTTGCCTTGCCATTCTGGCCGATCAGCAGTACACACACACCCCTGCTGGTCTGGCCATTTTGGGCAAGTCTTAAAACCTCTTTTTCTGCCATCCCGGCAGATGATAGCGGGTACACTCACCCCGCCGCTCTGTAGGGATGGCAGACGTGCATCAGCGCCGCCAACAATGCTGGTGTGGTAGGCACACTACACCCTACCATGCTGGCAATGGCGGCGAAAAAAATAATTAAATAATAATAAAAAAAAACAATTTTTGTCTGCAATGTGCTGTAATCATATAAATACTTTAATCACATATGTATGTTAGCTGTATATGGGTCTCATGTTATCCTCTCTGTATATCTTCGTATATTAATAATCACTTATAATGCTCTGCCCTTCCCTATCCCCCCCCCCCCCGAGAAACTGGAGCGTGCGATCACGTGATTTGATTGATTCGAACCCCAGGGAGTCACTGCCCACCATCCCCAACAATGAAAACTCTGCTCCATAGGGAGCCCCCCTCCCCCCGCATGGCCACTGTCCACCCTCTCCAACAATAAAATCCCCGACCCCACGGGAATCCACTAGTCGTACAGAATAGAGTCAGACCATCGGCCATAACGTTTTTTTTTTGTTCATAAATTGTATTGTGGGAAGTCATAAATCTTTAATGCGCAGCGTTGTATGGAGCCGCCTGTATAATATAATAATAGTGATGGGGCTAGTACAATATATAAAAAAGCGATTTCGGTTCTGAATTAATACAACAGTATTCTGGTTTAAAATACAATAACTAAAAAATCGGATCTGCCCAAACCCAAAAATAGCCTAGCCTACCGATCAAGCCTAAGGGGATATAACTCTATGCAAAGGTTTTGCAGGGTACAGCTAGTAATATAATAATAGAGATGGGGTTAGTATAATATTAAAATAGTGATGGGGCCAGTATATAATATAATATGATATAAACATAATGATTCATTTATTATGGACCAAAAAAATTTTTTTTAAGAAATCGAGCAATAAGAGTTGTGGTCAGTTCTTGGAGATGGAAGTGATAGAAAATGTAGGTCAAACAGGAGCAGCTAGATTGGGGGCGGGGGAGGGTGCGCACGAGGGACGTAGTTAAAATTTCATGGACATGAAAATGTCAAAGGGAAATGAAATCTGGATTAAAAGAAGACCAAACACACTCTCAGACACACACACACAAACACACTCTCAGACATACACACACACACACACGGCAAGGTCTACACATAGAATCAAATAAATTTTAAAAAAAAGGTTCCATAACTCAGAATCAAAGGGAAGTCATCAACATAAATAATTTGTAAAGGGGCAGTGGTCGATACATCATTGCTGGTCAGTTTAATGATTGTTTCCCCTTGGTTCATTGTTGATGACCATTGGGATACAGTCTACTCAGCGTACACGATAACACACGTATTGCTCAGATAGAAAATATCATATATGGTTTATAGATAGATAGATAGATAGATAGATAGATAGATAGATAGATAGATAGATAGATAGATAGATAGATAGATAGATAGATAGATAGATAGATAGATAGATAGATAGATAGATAGATAGATAGATAGATAGATAGATAGATAGATAGATAGATAGATAGATAGAAGTAGATATGTAAGAACTTACATTCACATATTGTTGTGTTGCTGGAAAAAAATGCGTCTATCACTCAAATACCTACAACCACACACACAAATACTCACAACCACACACACAAATACTCACACACACACACACACACACACACACACAAACAACACAGTCTCACACAACAAGTTACTGGCTCATCCGTCACGAGCTGACTTTCAGTTTCACACGTAAAAAAAAAAGAAAGAAACAAACAAAAAATTCAACTGGAAAAACGTAACATCGTCATACAGGTCATCCGACAAGTCATGCGGCAAGTCATCTGACATCTGCCCAGCTTTATCAATCAACCAGGTCCACGTTGTGTGACGCTTGGTGTCCAGAGCGACATTCGATCTCAACAGGTGCGAAGAGACAGACAGACACCCCCTCCACCTCCCCACCGCGCGCTGATGTTATAGAGAAAAATGTGTGAGCCCATTTCTGTCGAATTGTGACGTTGCGTTGCCATGGAGTCATCACAGCGGCGTCGCAAATGACTTTCTAAAGAGCACCCCTTACGCAAAATGATTGAGACCATCTTAAAAAACAATCATTTCCCCTATGTCGGAAACCCACAATTTTCTTTCATGGGTTGACGAGACCAAAATAATTGAAACCCCCCACCCCGTGTCCTCCTGGTAGCCCACTTCGTCAGACCTTACCCCTGCTCCCTCGTTCACAATTAAATAATAGCGATGTTTCGTAGTGTGTGTATGTGGAAGGGGGAGGGGTATTCTACACCACATATATAGGTGAGCACCAAAATAGAATGACTGACATGTAGCAGGAATCAGGGGGTGGGGGTGGAGCAAGCCTCAATATGATTGAAAAGGGGGTTAAAGACACCCTGGCGGCAGGTAGGCCTCGTGCGGCACTGCGCGTAATCAGTGGGGCTTGAACCCGTGGCCCTTCACCACGTCCACAGAGCTCAACGAAAAAATACCTTTAAATCTCTCCCCCCCCCCGGTCACCTGGCTCCCAGATCGACGCTGCACCGAATCACACGGCCCACAATATAAATGTCACTCGCAGGTTTAACAAATGACATAAATCCGAGCTTTTTAAACCCCCCCCCCCCACCCCATAAACAGTGTCTCTCTCTCTGTGTTCAGTGCTGACGGATGACTTAACTTGGTCACACATAGACGCGAACACACAAGGTAAACAACACAACAACAACAACGACTGTTTTCACCTGTGATGTCGTTGTGGTGCCACCTCCCCCCCTAAACCCCCAACCCCCCCACCACCACCAATCCCTCAAATTTCCCGTCCCGCAGGCCGGTGAAGCCGGATCTTGTGCGTCTGGTTGATTTAGCTAGTTTGGAGAACCTAATTATTTAAGGCTCGCTCAACCAATTTTGAAATCTGCTAGGCCCTTCTACAGCGTCATTCACCTGCCAGTTGTCATACTGTCATCTGTCAGTTGTCATACTGTCTTTTACCTGTCAGTTGTTATACTGTCATCTAACTGTTAGTTTCCATACTGCCATCTAAACTGCCTGTTGCCACACTGTCATCTGTCAGTTATCATACTGTCATATGACCTCCAGTTGTCATACTTTCATCTAACCGTCATTGTCAAAATGTCATCTAACTGTCACTTGTGATACTGTCATGTAACTGTCAGTTGTCATACTGTCACCTAACTGTCAGTTGTCATACTGTCATATATCTGTCAGTTGTCTTACTGTCATAAAACAACAATTTTTCGTCTTTTCTTTTTTTTTTCATTGTTCTTATTGTGTTCTAAAAACCTCTTTTGTTATTCTCTTCTAAATCTCCTTTTTGTTGTTTTGTTATATATCTCTGTTTTGTTTTTGTGTTATAAAAATCACATTTGGTATTTGTCATATACCTGTCAGTTGTCATAATGTCATCTAACCGCCAGTTGTCATACTGTCATCTAACTGTCAGTTGTGATACTGTCATCTAACTGTCAGTTGTCATACTGTCATCTTGGGGGAAACGACACTTTTGACTAGCTCAATTCCTTGGACTTAATGCAGAATCTACTGATATAATATATATATATATATATATATTAGGGCTGTACCGGAATCCGATTCCGGTTCCTGTTAAGCCGGATTCCGGCAGTTTTAACAAATCCGGTTCCGATTCTGGTTCCGGTTAAAATGTGCCGGATTTAAGCCGGATTTCTTTGTTTGAGGTTTGTAAGAAATTTTTTTGGCGCAACATAATTTTGAAATATTTAGCGCTATACAATTAAATTAAAACAATAACTTCCTTTGCTTTTTTAAAACTACAATAACGTCGATCGCTTTTAGTTCTGTATGTAAGTAAAAATATATTAAAAAGAAAGATTTGAATCGTATTTAGTGTAGTAGTAATATGACACCTTACCTTTCGCTACTTTTGATTCCGTATTTTCTATAAACTATATTTAGCTATAAAAGTTTAGCTTCTTTAAAGAGAAGACAACGATTTACAGTTTAAAAATAGGTCAATAATTTATTTTACTGCCAATTTTTTAATTTAGTGGATTTTGTCACGTTTTTTGATAAAAAATTCATCGCATATTTAGATAAATAACTTGAAAATACATTTTTAATTGAACATTAAAGTGATATTGATTTAGATTTGAAATGCATTTTAATTTGCGTTTTTATGGGAAATAGTCAGATAATGGTTTAAACTTTACAGGAAAGTATGAATGAAATAACAAGGTTTGGTGACGTCATTATGGAAAACTAAAGAAAAATAAACTATCGGGTGGTGCCACAGTATATATATTTTTTTTGGAATTCACTTATTAATAATCATGTTTATTATACTTTCTAAGATATGTTACCCATTTCTTTGTTTGATTGTAATAGAAGTCAAGTTAGATGAGGTACAGCTTTTTTAAAACAAAGAACCTGTTATTTTGAGAGTTATCTTTCTTAACTCAAGATTGGGGAAGGGGTCTTACAGTCTTCAAGATCTAAATGGTTAATACTGTTTTTTGCTAACTAGAACTTAAAAACTAAATTTTTATTCTATTTTTCATTCTTATATCTTTTTTATGTTAGGCGAGAAATTATTACTTCTTTGCAAGAAAAAAGGAAATCACCATGCCTGTGACAATCACCGCGGCATTTCCTTGCTATTTATAGCAGGGAAAGTCCTCGCCCGACTCCTCCTCAACAGACTCAACGTACACCTGGAACAACAAGGTCTCCTGCCTGAAAGTCAGTGTGGGTTCAGAAAAGAACGGGGAGCAGTTGACATGGTGTTCGCTGCCAGGCAGCTCCAAGAGAAGTGTCAGGAACAGAACACTGATCTGTACTCTACTTATGTTGACCTCACCAAAGCATTTGACACCGTCAGCAGAGATGGCTTATGGAAGATCATGGCTAAATACGGATGTCCCTCAAAGTTCGTCTCCATCGTGCGACAGTTTCACGATGGCATGCAGGCCAGGGTGCAGGACGGCGGTGAAGCATCCCAACCATTCGCAGTCACAAATGGAGTGAAACAGGGCTGCGTCCTAGCGCCGACCCTATTCAGTCTCATGTTCTCCGCAATGCTGACAGATGCCTTCAAAGGCAGTGAGATGGGCATTGACCCCAACATCCACGTTAACGGCCAGAGACTGAACACGGTGGAGAAATTCGCTTACCTTGGCAGCACTCTCTCTCGTTGTGTTGTAATGGACGACGAAGTTATCGCACGAATCGCCAAAGCCAGTGCAGCCTTTGGTAGACTTCACTCCAACGTCTGGAACAGAAGAGGTATCAGCCTACCCACCAAGTTGAAGGTGTATCACGCCATCGTCCTCCCAACACTACTGTACGCAAGCGAAACCTGGACAGTCTACCAGCGCCATGCCAAGAAACTCAACCACTTTCACACAACCTGCCTCAGGCGCATAATGAGGATCAGATGGCAAGACAAGGTTCCCGACACTGAAGTCCTTGCCAGAGCCAACATGTCCAGCATCTACACCATACTAATGCGCTCTCAGCTTCGCTGGGCAGGCCACCTGCCTCAGCATGCCAGACCACCGACTGCCTCGAAAGATCTTCTACGGAGAACTGCAGCAGTGGTAATGCGCCCCGCGGAGGCCAGAAAAAGCGCTACAAGCATCACGCTGAAGTCCTCTTTGAAGGCTTTCAACATGGATCCTGATTGCTGAGAGGAAGATGCCCAGGACAGAGCTTTGTGGCGTCACTCTGTTCACATAGGCGCTGGGTTATGTGAGGCAAATAGAACTGTTGCTGCTGAAACGCGACGCCTGGTTCGCAAAGCTCGCGCTGCCGACCACCATCTGACAGCCATTCCCTGTCCCCACTGTCATAGACATTTCCACTCAAGGATTGGACTAGTCAGCCATCTGCGCACACACCGACACCCACCAACCAACACTCCAACCTCTGATGACTAGATGGTCTTCATCGAATACGATGGACGAACTATATATACTTCGTTCGGAAGAGTTACTATTTAATTTGGTAAAATCCGGTTCCTGTTCCGATTCCGGCAGGATTCAAATGTTAAATCCGATTCCGGTTCCGATTCCTGCAGGATTCAAAAATTACAATCCGGTACAGCCCTAATATATATATATGTGCTGCAATTTTTTAGGGAGCGAAGGGAACTGACAGACCCCGTTTGCATAGTTCAGTGTTTCCCAAACTTTTGAAATCTGTGTATCCCCCATCTATATTCGTAATACTGAGTACCCCTAGAAAAAGGAATAACATACGTTGTTTTTACGATCATTGTTCAACCTCAAATTATTGTTTTTACTTCAGCCGTGCATGTTTACCAGCAGTTCTCAGCTCTTTGCAGCGTGCTCACTGGCATAGTATGTCAAAGGACCTCAGAAATCCTGGCTACGGCACTGTCCCATCACATCACATTTGACCCATCGTGGTGTGAGTGAATACACAAATGTCACATTCCCCCTTAACAATGTATGTGTGTGTGTGTGTGCGTGCGTGTGTGTGTGTATGTGTGTGTGTGTGTGGTGTGTGCAACAAGTGCAAAAACTGTGGCATGCCATCTTGAAGTAAAACTAGTCACAAGAATATGTCGTGACTGAAAGGAAATAGAAAGAATTGTAACCATCAACGTATCAACTTAAAGAAAAAAATATGTTTGTTACAAAAATTTATTTGAAACCATCATTATTGTTTGTTGGTTGTTTGATTATATTTGTTTTTTGTTCAAATGTGAATTTAATGTTAACAAAATACTGTCCCCTCATGACATTATTCAACACATACGAAGTTCATTTACCTGAGAGTGTGAACAGAAAAATTCCGCCAGTCATTGTTGAAACAATGATACACCAAAAAGGTACACATTATTTCAAATAAAGTAGGTCGTGGTGCTTTTGTGACGCAAGACAGGTCATTTTACTGAAGTCACGTATGGAAAGTACAGCTTATGAAACACACAAAAAGTCTGTCATTCTTGACCCAGGTTTTATTTTCTGTCAGTCAACACAGATTCTCTTTTCATTAAGACATCGAACTTTCTTGAAAATCAAATGTGGTTACGTTTTATTGATACACAGTTCGATATGTTTGAAACAACTATGATGATGCAGTTTTACATGAATGATTGGATCGTAAGTGCGCGTACAATAATATGAGTAGACTGTTTTTTACAGCAGTCCAACTAGCAGACATACAGATTGAAGTTAGGTGGTAAGACAGACAGATAGACTGAAAGACAGTCAGACAAGGAGACATACAGACAGGCGAACGGCCGTACTGATGAACAGACTGACAGATAGACAGATAGATAGACAGATAAATAGATAGACAGACAGACAGACAGACAGACAGATAGATAGATAGATAGACAGACAGACAGACAGACAGACAGACAGATAGATAGATAGACAGACAGACAGACAGATAGATAGATAGATAGATAGATAGATAGATAGATAGATAGATAGATAGATAGATAGATAGATAGATAGATAGATAGATAGATAGATAGATAGATAGATAGATAGATAGATAGATAGATAGATAGATAGATAGATAGATAGATAGATAGATGGTCGGAAACATGTACTCGACCAAAACTTTCGTCACATCTATGGTTTTAAATGGGAAGGGGTGGGGGGGTGCGGGGCAGGCATGGAGGGGGGCGTGCCATGGCACAAGCTGCAATCTAAATGCCCGAGATACAAGCGAGAGTATCAGTTAGGATAAGAAGGAACCGAAGGTGTGTGTGTGTGGGACGAGGGGTGGGGGGGGGCGGGCGATGTTCCTTCAAGTTCCATGACGCACACCATCTTGAGAATAAAAGGCCATAAATTAATTATCTCATCCGCTCGGCGGGTTGTAGGCAGTGAAACGACCATTTCAGAAACGATTTAGTTTATTTATGTGCAGTGAGGGTCGTTACTCAAAGGCTAGGGTTCACGTCCACGTGTGACGGAAGACTGAACGTGCGAAGGTAAAAGGGGGGAAGAAAGGGTGGTGGTGGTGGGGGGGAGGGGCATATATTTGAATAAACGGGGCGTGTGTGTGTGGGTGTGGGGGGTGCTGGTTAAGGGAAGGGTGTGGGAGGAGGTGTGTGGAGTCGAAGCATTACGGGGGGGGGGGGGTATCTTTTTTTTTTCTTGGAATTTTAAATGAGTTGAATTTACATGTTTAATTTTTTTTTTTTTTGTAGATCTATCCGAAGAGGAATTGTTTTGGTTGATTTGAGTCGTCGATACTATTGCCTTACGCTCCATGAAAGAATACAGAAAATCAGATGTGTATGACCTATACCGTATATATCGCATATATCACATATCGAAGACTTATATTTATCGATCTAATAATATGTATTTGGTAGTTCTGCTTGTCGCTCAGCGTCATACTATCGTCATAGTGTCGTCATAGCAGCGGCGTAGCGTGGGTATCGGCCGCCCAGGGCGGAAGACGACTTTGCCGCCCTCTCATTTAGGTATTTCAATTTAATCTATACATTTTTGTCGCCCATCCTAAAAAGTAATAAAATGTGCCGCCCGGTGCGGACCGCACCCACCGCCCCCCCCCCAGGTACGCCACTGCGTCATAGTGACGTCATCGTTTGGATAGAAAAACTAAGCACCCCCCACCCCTCTCCCACTTCCCAGTATACGGGTCTATTAGGCCTGGGGCTAAGATGGCCAAGTGAGGCACTTTTTTTGCCCCGGGGCCTTTATATTTTTCGCCTAGTTTCCCCTCAAATACCCGAAGAACGGCACTGCATACCATCAACAAAAATACAAACACACCATGGTGATACCATCAGTAGACATCTGAATGCCATCGGTTTAGATGCAATTGCGTCACATCATATTGATCTACGACGCTTCCTGTTATCATAATCTAAGTAGACAAACCACTAAAAAAATATTTTTTTTCTATAAAGAAACGTCTTTATAATTTTTTTTACAGATATATGCATTACACAATTGAATTTATAAACATTTCCAAAATTTACAAATATTTACACAAGGTCATACGGCCTGGATCACTTCCGCAAATCAACAACTGTTGGCTGTTATGTTATACATTTGTTATACACATTTTTTTTTTTGTATGCATCAGGTTATTAAAAGAAGTAGATGTTATCCCTGTGGACTAAGCCGAGGAGACATTGCGGAGAGGGGGAGGGGAGGAGTGGGGGGTGTATCCCTGTAGCTCTAACTATCGGTATGTTTGCCTAAAGGTTTGAGGGTTAGGGTTAGGGTTAGCAGCGGATTAAGATCGACTGGAGGCTCCGGGCCACTGCAGTTAATAGTGGGCCCCCCTTTCTTAAGGAAAATAAAACTAAGGGCCCTGGGTGACTACCACATGAGAAAGTTGGGGTAAGGGGGGGGGCGCTCAAGAGACTAACCGAAAAAGTAACTGTCACTGAACAGCGCCATTCAAACACCGGGCAAGCCAGTCTGCAATGCCCCCCCCCTCACACACACACACACACGCGCGAAAAAAAACAAAACAATTCAATGCATTCTAAGTGATCGATTAGCAAAGGACTGATACACACGTGACCCCATCCCACAACCTCCTAGAAAATAATGCCTGGGCTAGCCCCGTGCGTTAAGGCTGGCCTTGTCATGGAAGGAATTAGAGCACATCAAATTTTCCCACAAAAAAAAAATAATTAGAGGTAGAAAGCATAATTCTATTAATTATAATATAAATAGGCAAGGAGCATTTGTACCAACACAATTTTTTTTTTAAAAAGGGATTTTTGTATTAACTTAAGTTGTCAATGATCTGTCCATGTGAATTAAGGGTCAATTTACGCCTAATGACCTTATTTCAACAGAGCCGTCGGTTATACAGAGATAGTCAGAGCTGGATTTAGATTTGATAATGCCCTAAGCTATTTGCGGGTCCTTTTTTAAGCCCAGATATCATATGTCGATGCCGAATACTTAGTATATATATAGATATATGACAATTGCTCACTCGGACAGATTTTGCCTCCCCCCCCCCAAGTAAGTGGGGGCCCTAACCTATATTTTGCGTGGCTTATTCGTAAATCCTGCACAGGATAAGGCAAAATATGTTATAGACAGGTATAACTTTTCTGCAGATAACAATCTGAGCACGGACACAAAGTATCTACTTGAATTTCAGCTCCACATAGCTTCCATTGCAAACGTAACCGCCTCACCCCACCCCCCCGATAATCTCAAAAGAACTAAAAAAAACACACACATACAAAAACAAGCAAATAAAACTTTCTTTAACAAGTCCCTCCCTCCATCACCCCCCCTTTCCCTCCATCTCTCTCTCTCTCTCTCTCCCTTCTTTTGTGCGGTTCGCGTGAACACTGAATCATATTGTCTGCAAAACTTCAAAAACCTCCAACTTCTTTAAATCCATGATCCGTACAGTTGTGGTGCGCTATTTGATATCGTCCGCTGAACTCGACTGCCAGGGAAAAAAGAAGAAAACTCTTCAGAAAGTGTTCCGTGTTGAATTTATAAAAAAAAGTGGGGAACCGCCGCCATATCAGCTCGTGCCGCTTGTTTTCTCCCCTCGACCGACCCCCGTTCGGCTTTTGATCAAAATGCTTTGATTTTACAAGCGCTGTTTGCAGGGATGGGTCGTGACCTTTTGCATGGGATATCCCGCGCATTAAACAAAAAAAAGGGGGGGGGGGCGGGGGGGCGGGGGGGGAAGTAAGGTGATGTCGTTAGCGACCGCTTCATTTACCGCACACGCATTCCGCATTTCGGTGGCCCACCGCGACCACAGAACGTGTCTCCGTGGTGGTGGACCGGGGGGGGGATGTGGTCAGTGGAAGGTCAGTTAATGGTGCATTACTCATCCATTGAAATCAACAAAAGCTGACCGGATGTTTTATTGGGCTGCATGCGATGGAGGTTTTTAACGCGGGGACGTTCAAAGATAGAGAGAGAGATGAAGAAAAGAGATGAAATGTAAAATGCATTGAGGAACGGGGAGGGGATGAGGGGGGGTGAAAAGATGTAAGAGAGCTGGGATTGAATATATCAGGACAGAAATAGATTGTGATTCTTGGAGTGATAAATGTAATCTCTCTGGACCGTACGGAATAAGAATGGAAATTTGAAACATTTTTAGCGAATGTTGTATTTCGATGTGAAATTAAAGACATAATTTGAATTATGTACTTCGGTGATTTATTTATTATTAATTATAGGTATTTAGAAAGACAGACTTACAAACATTAAGTCAGACAGACAAATAGATAGATAGATAGATAGATAGATAGATAGATAGATAGATAGATAGATAGATAGATAGATAGATAGATAGATAGATAGATAGATAGATAGATAGATAGATAGATAGATAGATAGATAGATAGATAGATAGATAGATAGATAGATGTTCACGGCCAGTTATCATTGCTGTATCAAATGACAGATTTTGATAGGAAGCTGCGATTATAAAACTCTATGTATGTTTCTGACTAGATCTCCAAATATATATCTAAGTATCGGTCTAAGTATCGGTCTAAGTATCGGTCTAAGGAACCCGAAAAATTACTTTGGATACAGAGGCCTATGAAATGACATATGACATCAAGACATCACCACGTATGGTGACATCTCAAATGTCATTGAATTATTATCATTTATCAATAAACGCTGACCCACTTGGGCCCACGCACGTGCGCACAGACACAGATATTCCCAACACGTATTCAACCCATCATCATCATCATCATACAGTTCTCTCCACTGGGTCCAGTTCCAATCTAGGTCACCCCACTCTCGCGGTAATACAACGTTGTTTGCGCCCAGCTACGAGAGTAGAAATAGCGACAAGTTGAAAATTACATCAATTTGACGACCCCATGTTTTGTTCTTTTCATGTCTTCACTTACAGGGGGCGGGGCTGACTTCCTGTTTGTAGTTCATACAACCATGACGACAGAAGGGCCAGTATTTGTTCGCCACTGCCCCCCGAGGGCGTAGTAGTATCCCCCCCTTCCACCTTACGACACCCTCCTTCCTTTTGTTGGTTAACAAAGTTGAAGTGTGAATACGAGTACATGAATTGTGTAAGTGATGTTAGGGGGGCGACAGAGTGTGAGGGCGGGGGAGGGGGGGAGGCATTGTTAATGTGGGGTGGGGTGGGGGGGGGTCATACGTGTTTGTTTGCAAAGAGAAGAAGAAAAAAATTTCAATTTGATAAGTTTGTTAATGAGCAGTATGATGTGAAGATGAATAAAGAAATTATTAGGTGATCAAATTTAAAAAAAAAAATTGTTTTTGTTTGGCAAGTCTCGATGTACGGGGGGATGTGAATGGCATCAGGGCGATGGTTGATGGGGGTTAGCGGAAATACCCGCGCTGAACAATGGAGATTCCCGGTCAGATAATCCACACACAAACACACACACACGCGAACAAACTCTCTCTCTCTCTCTCTCTCTCTCTCTCTCTGACTCTCATACAAACAATCAGTTATGTCGTTATGCCAGAGAGTTATAATAGAGTAGTGCGTTGTTTGATGATGAGAAAAGGATGAGAGGGTGAAGGGCGCGTGGGGGGTGGGGGGGACGAACTCGTGTCGGTGGCTCCGGGGGTCAATTTCTTTGTTACCACATATCGGCACAGCACGTGTTGGGGTGATGTTGTTGGTGTTTTTTGTCCGATTAAGAGTGTGTTTTGTATTTTTATTTACAAATCTTAATACCTCCATCCCTACTTCATTCTCTCTCTCTCTCTCTCCCTACTCCATTATCTCTCTATTCTCCCCCTACTCCATTCTCTCTTTCTCTCTCTGTCTCTCTCTCTCTTCCCCCTACTCCATTATCTCTCTCTCTCTTCTCCGCCTACTCCATTCTCTCTCTCTCTTCTCCCCCTACTCCATTATCTCTCTCTCTCTTCTCCCCCTACTCCATTCTCTCTCTCTCTTCTCCCCCTACTCCATTATCTCTCTCTCTTCTCCCCCTACTCCATTCTCTCTCTCTCTCTCCCCCTACTCCATTCTCTCTCTCTCTTCTCCCCCTACACCATTCGCTCTCTCTCTCTGTCTCTCTCTCTCTTCCCCCCTACTCCACTATCTCTCTCTCTTCTCCCCCTACTCCATTAACTCTCTCTCTCTCTGTCTCTCTCTCTCTTCTCCCCCTACTCCATTATCTCTCTCTCTCTCTCTCTCTCCTCCCCCAACTCCATTAACTCTCTCTCTCTCTGTCTCTCTCTCTCTTCTCCCCTACTCCATTCTCCCTCTCTCTCTTCTCCTACTCCATTCTCTCTATCTCTTCTCCCCCTACTCCATTCTCTCTCTCTCTTCTCCCCCTACTCCATTATCTCTCTCCCTTCTCCTCCTACTCCATTCTCTCTCTCTTCTCTCCCTACTCCATTCTCTCTCTCTTCTCCCCCTACTCCATTCTCTCTCTCTTCTCCCCTACTCCATTATCCCTCTCTCTCTCTCTCTCCCTCTCTCTTCTCCCCCTACTCCATTCTCTCTCTCTCTTCTCCCCCTACTCCATTCTCTCTCTCTGTCTCTCTCTCCTCTCCCAACTCTATTCTCTCTTTCTCCTCTCACCCTTTTCTCTAAATGACTACACTATATCACCGGTGGATCGCAATCTGTTTTGCACTGGGTCGGTCGAAGTTTTCATTAACGTATATTTTATTTTCATCGTTAAGAATAGGAACTAATCATCTTAGGTTTTTACCATATTTTCCTATCACGAAAAACCTTGCCTTTTTATCAATGAGTTTTTGAATGACACGTGACCGCGATTGATGCTGTATTTCTTTTTTTTTTTTATTTCTGTCCATGAGTTACTATAGAACTACGAGACAAAATGACTTACACTGTTTCGCATCTCGGTGTCAACGAATTGAGTCATGTGACTTCGTGGATATTAGTAGTGAAACATTCAAATGCTTGAAAACGTAAAGGACGTTGATAGATAGCCAGACAGACAGACAGACAGACAGTCTTGTGTAGGACCCAATGATTATTTCTCCAACTGGGGTAGTTGATCGAGAGATTATGACGTTTGAATACATTTAGACGTAATAGTTATATTTGCCGTGTTTGTGTATATACGGGACACAATCAAACTATCTAAAAGTGAAAAGATGATTTCTACATGAGGTAAAAATATCGACTAATCTACCCTCAATGATCGAGCGATTTACCCTACACCACATTGGAGCAATTTACTCTACCCCACATTGGAGCAATTCACCCTACCCCACATTGGAGCAATTCAAACTACCCCACATTGGAGCTATTCAGCCTACCCCACATTGGAGCTATTCACCCTACCCCACATTGGAGCAATTCACTCTACCCCACATTGGAGCAATTCACTCTACCCCACATTGGAGCAATTCACCCTACCCCACATTGGAGCAATTCACCCTACCCCACATTGGAGCAATTCACCCTACCCCACATTGGAGCAATTCACTCTACCCCACATTGGAGCAATTCACCCTACCCCACATTGGAGCAATTCACTCTACCCCACATTGGAGCAATTCACTCTGCCCCACATTGGAGCAATTCATTCTACCCCACATTGGAGCAATTTACCCTACCCCACGTTTGAAACTATTGTGTTTTCGGCTAAATTATCGAAACAATTTATTTTTTTTTTAAAATCCCTAAATCCTTAACCCCCCCCCCTTTTCTTTTTTTAATATTTTTCTTTTTCATTTTTTGTCTTTAAATTTTATTTCAAATATTCATTGAACCAGTCACTGTGAAAACACGCGCACACAACAGGGGGGGGGTCAGCGTAATCCGATAGAATCTCCTCCATGTCAGGACGGGTGGAGGCGACCCGTCCACACAGTAAAGACGTCAAGTTGTGTCATTAGGCCAACTGTCTGACCCCGGGGTCGAGGGAGAGGGGGGACGGGAGGGTTAGGGTGGCGAAACAACCAGGTCACCCGAGGTGCTAATAGAATTATGAGGATCGCCTGGATCATAATGACGAGAACTGTGAAATAATGAGGCGCTCCCTGCTTCCCTTGGCCTCGCCCGCCCCCCTTATCCCCAAACATTGAATCACGGCACCCCCTCCCTCCCTCCCTCCTCTCCATCTCCCTCGTGACAAAGACCTCAAGATAGTCCTCACCCTCACACCGGACAATGGGCGGCATTCAAAGAGAGTTGTTTTCCCACCATTTGGCCGCCACTGTGCGAGTGTGACTTGTTATATGGCACTCACCCCCACCTGTCCTCCACCCCCTACGGGTGGGGGAGGGGGGTGGGGAGCGGGGGCGGGGGGTCAAATGAGCGGAGTGACACATCTGATGAGCAGTGACCAGCGCCGTGAAATGTTATGTGGGTCCCCGCGAGTTGGGGGGGGGGGCAGGGGGGCGGCTGTGGTCTCGTATTTCTGGGATTGAAAAAAAATTTTCTATGATTATATCATGTAACAAGAAATGACCTAATTGACCTCACAACGGACACTCATGAAAGTAGCCAATGGAAGTCATACAGATGGTCTGGCTGATAATACAATCCAATTGTGATACCCGATGCTTTATTTTTTAATAGGTCATATTCTGTTGTCAGAATGGTGTGATTTTTACCACTACCACTATCTCAGTGGCCCACATTCAGGGCCGGATTTAGACCTGATAAGGCCCTAAGCTATTTGAAATATGAGGCCCTTTTTAAGCCCAGATATTATATGTCAGTGCCAAATACTTAAGTTAATATGAACATTGCTCACTCGGACAATTTTTGGGGGGTCCCCCTAAAGAAAGTTGTAGATTGTATAGCTTATACGTCAATCCTGCACTGTCCACATTAACTTTAGATTTTAAACAAACGTAGTTTGAAAGACATGACAAATTAAAATATTGCAAAATATTCAGCTCAAACAAAATTCATTACAGCGAATTTACCATTCAGTAGCATTCTGTTCTTTAAAAAAAAATTAAAAAAAAAAAGAACCATTTTGAGAAAGTCAATCGATCGTCTGAAATGGACACAAAGTAATTCAATCGTTCAACAATAGTGTACAAATACATGTGTTTTTCCTGTAATTCCATTCAGTTTGATGTATTACCTTGTAATTTTATGTTTTCTAGTATAATATTTACAAACAAGATAAACCACTCAATACTTGACAACATAGGAAATAAAAACATATATAATGTGCATAGAAATGTTTTTAATTTTAAACATTCTATAATTGTCTTTAAGTTATCAACAACGTCTTGATAAAACAAAAAAAAGATGTATATACAGGGATGAACTTTGAACCCGTTGTTGTCCCTGCCCAGCATCTTTCGGCACAAAGATTTAAACGGAACTTTGCCCCCCCCCCCCGCTTCCCTCCCCACCCCAACCCCCGGGACCATTCTGATACAAAAACAAAAAAATGCGCAGGGCCTACGATGACCACGTGATGAGCTAATGTTGGTCTGTATTATTTCAACATACTTAAAAGTCTGAAGGCGCGGGGGGGGGGGGGAGGGGTAGAGAGAGTCAATCCATAGAGCCTAGTCTTTGGTTACTGGGACATCTAACTCCGGCCTTGCATTTAGTAATGACGTGATCTCCCACAATGGAATCATCACACCTCACAAAGATAATTAAGAAAAAAAAAATATTTTTTTTTTAATTTAAATTTCTGCGAATAAATATTGCTTCAATTACAGCCCTATTCATGTGCTCTGTTCTGTTTGTATTATTGTTCAACCTGTCGTACGTTAATCTGATGGGTTTTTTTTTCACAAATTGATAACCAAACGAATTAACAGATCGGCTTCACAAACACACACAAAAAAAATACGTTTGGCCAAACAATTCTTTGGATCAATATTCACTAATACACAGAACTGGCCAGGTAAGCCGACACAAATTCATATTTGCTAGTTAATAACTTTTAACCGAGACCAACAAAGAGAAAGAAAGAACGAGAGAGAAAGAGAGAGAGAGAGAGAGAGTGGGTAAAGGTGTAGTGGTGGTGGTGGGGGGAGGGGGTCCCATGTAACGTCAGAGATCAATAAAATGACTGTTGCCAAGATTTGAACTATCACATTCGGTATAAAGGACAGAAATAATAAAAAAAAAAAAACACAGGGATGAAAAACTGCAAACATCTCTTGTTGACGCCTGGTGGTGGATCATCCTACATCATGATGTTGTGTGGCCGATTCTTCCTATCTGTTTATGAGTGAATCGCGTGCGGAACTTTTTTGCCAGAGTGGAGTACTGACTTGTGTGTGTGGGGGTGGGGGGGAGGAGATATAGGAAAAAGGGGGTGGGTGGGTTGAGTTGAGTGTACGGGGAAAAGGAGGGGATGTGGTTGGCTTTGTCGGATGCTAGTGTTTTAATATTGGATAACAGACAGTAGCGGGACTCGTACCGACATATTTAAATAAAATGTATTGGGTCATACATCAATTTTAGCTGATTACATTCGATGTAAAGGGCGTGGGGGGGCGGTGTTGGGATGGAGGGAGCTATATGGGGGGTGCGGGGGGTTGGGTGGGGAGGAGATGTGTAAATGGGGGAGTCGGGGGGGACGTTATTTAAGTGTTTTGGTGAGTAAATGGAAAGTGTGTGTGTGTGGGGGGGGTGTCTGTGTGTGTGTGTGTGTGTGTGTGTGTGTGTTGATGCTTTCATTAGTTTTTGTTTCGTTTTTTTGCACATGATTGATTTATGTCTTACAATATATTGTGTGATGGCTGACCGGTGTAGAGGTCAAGGAGGGGGGGGGAATGGTGAGATGTGTGACGAGTGTTTGAATGAACTATTCCTTTAGTTGTTCGGCGATCACTTCCCATATCGGCTTTGATGAATTATTTGAACTTGCAATATATTTGTTTTCATTATTTTAATAATTTTTTTTCATCGAACTTCTGATTTATCGTGCGGATGTTGTCTGATGGAATATGCTACGTTTACTTCACAAATATGTCTTTGTTGATTTATATTTATATGGCTTAGGGGTACTATTATCGATATGAATAAGTTTCATTTTTTTAAAACTGTTGGTTCTCACCCCTCCCCCCTGAAATCTCCCCTCCCCCTCTTTATTTAATGAGTACATGGGTGAGTACATGGGTGAGTACATGGGTGAGTACATGGGTGAGTACATGGGTGAGTACATGGGTGAGTACATGGGTGAGTACTATGAAATCAATGCACGCAGACATACGGATTAAATTATATCTACGAGGGTTAGGGCAGGATTGCTGCAGGAGGAGGGGGGGCGTTACTAGCTAGGGGCGCAGGGACGTTCCGCTTAGGTCGGCACCTACTTTTCCAAACAGCCATGTGTTGGTATCTGCCGTACTTTAGTGTTGGTATCTGCTGTACTTTAGCGTTGGTATCTGCTGTACTTTAGCGTTGGTATCTGCTGAACTTTAGTGTTGGTATCCGCTGTACTTTAGTGTTGGTATCTGCTGAACTTTACTGTTGGTATCTGCTGAACTTTAGTGTTGGTATCTGCTGTACTTTAGTGTTGGTATCTGCTGTACTTTAGTGTTGGTATCTGCTGTACTTTAGTGTTGGTATCTGCTGTACTTTAGTGTTGGTATCTGCTGTACTTTAGTGTTGGTATCTGCTGTACTATAGTGTTGGTATCTGCTGTACTTGAGTACTTTCTGGCAGATTAATGGAGAAGTATTTCCATAGTCTATCTTTGGGCCCCACACTCACTTAAGTTACGCCTCTGAACCGCAGTCAGAACTTGGACCCCCACCTCCCCCACCACCCCCTACCCCCTTCATGCTATTTTAATACTAAAAAATGTGAGACGGTCACTGAGGTTCAGTTCTCATGACTGCCAACTTTTTTTCACGAAGAAAAAAAAGATTTTTTTTTTGTAATACATCGAAATGAACATTTATTCAACTAAATAACACAAATTGACAGCATTTGTTTATAGCTAGATAGTTCCAAAAAAAAATTCATCTAGATGTAGTTATAATTCCGCAGAAGTTTTTATTTTTTTATTTTTTAATGCTTACTGGGGAAAATAGACCTGAAATAGTCCAATTGTTCCAAGTTCTCAAACAGAGCCTGTCAGGATAATTCATAAAAAGCAATTAAAGCTGTGACCTATTAAATCTGCGCCCAACGATGTTTGAAAACAATTTATGAATACCAACGGACCCAACAATGAAGCAGCGCTGAATAAATAACTTAAAATAACTCATATCAAACAAACAATGGACGACGATTCATAAACATTAAAACTGTTTTTTTTATTTTTTTTTAAATACAAAGTATAAATACTTTTATACAAAGCGTTCAAAAAATAAATACAAAGCATAAAAATAAAATCTCCCAGAACTAATTACAATCGACGATTGATTTTCAAAAAAAAATTTTGTATTTTTCCAGGCGTGCCAGATTTTTTTGCGTGTGTTATTGTTGGTAAATTGTTGACTCACTTGCCATCGTGGCTCTAAAGAATTTTCAACAGATGATTATGATGATAATAGCCGTGGTGGTGGCGTGGAATCTATTGACACAGACTCGGGCAATATGGAGGCGGTAATTTCCCCAGCATCGTCGCCCGTCAGGCCCTGAAATATCTATTTTAATTCGTCTGTTTGTTGTTTTTATTCCATCCCCGGTTATTGCAAAAGAGGGTGGGGTATGGTGGTGGAATAGGAGAATGAGAGAGAGACAGAGAGAGAGAGAGAGAGAGAGAGAGAGAGAGAGAGAATAGAATGATTGTGAAGACTACGACATTAAAAATCAAAAGTTTTTTGGATTTTTTTTTTTTGTAACTCAATGGAAGATTAACAAACACAAATAAAAAGCAGAGATGACTAGTAAGGCGCACCATAAATCGATTAGGGTTGTGTCCCGGGCGGCGGATGTTGAACTTAATGGAGGCCCGGCCAAGCATTAATTAATCATAAATAGCGCTTGCTTTCAAATACATAAGCGTGGCGACGTTATTAGCGACAAAATAAATAACATGAAAAGAAGAGGAAAAAAAAATAAACGCTGGAGATAATGAACGGTGTAAGGGTAGGGCGGGGCGAGGGGGTGGGGGAGGGGAGGAGGGGATGGGAGGGGGAGGGGAGTGGAAGTAAAGTGATGACGACTGTAAGGAAAGTGGTGCATCAAGGTGTGGAAAGGAGGGGGGGGGGGCGTGTAAGCTTTGGGTGTGTGTGGGGCGAGGCGTGGGGGGTAAGGGAGAGTATTGGGGGGATGGGTGGGGAAAGGACATGTTCGATGATGCGAGATTTATTCGCCCGACCTGTACCGTGTTTACAACAAATAAACCCCCCTCCCTCACACTCCCTTCCCTCCTCCCCCACTCTCCCTCTTTCCCCCCCCCCCCCACCGTGGTCTGAAGTAATGATGTTTATTTGCCAGGGACACGGACATTTCCCCTTGGGGCGATTTATTAAAATAAGTCCTCAAAATAAAAATAAAAAAAATTAAAACAACCAAACACACGCACACACACACACATGATCTATAAGCCCCCCCCCCCCCCAATACCTAACTCCCCCCAAACCATCAACACCATGAAATAACGGATTGATTCATGTTCCGGCGACGTTATTATAGAGCTTTTAGTAAATCAGGGGACAGTTGCTTTGATCTGGGGGAAAGGAAGGGGGGGGAGGGGAGCGGGATGCTCGTCACTGCACACACCCGAGTCTCCAGGTGTGGGAGGATGGTTGTGGGTGGTGGGGTAGGGACGGCGGAAAAGGGGGGGTGGGGGTCAAAGAAAGAGAGTTGGTAATAATACGTGATGTTGAAAGTGAAAGTACGGATGGATGAACAAAAGATGGGATGAATTTTGGTTAATCTCAAATATGGCTGAATTCAATTAAACATAGGCAGCATATGCACCATAGGCAACATAGGCAAAATAGGCACCATAGGCAACATTTGCACCATAGGCAACATAGGCAACATAGGCACCATAGGGAACATAGACACACTTACTTGTGATCTAAATAAAAACATGGCGTGTGGGGCGTCGAGGGGGAGGGGGCGGTTGGGGGAATAAAAAGGTATTGACGGGGGATGGGGAAGAGATACGGAGCTAAAGGAAAAGGGTATAGATTAATAAATGAAACATTAACCAGCTTCCAAACCAAAATGAATCCAGTTCAGTGCAGTCTAATGAAACTTTGCTGTGATGCGTAGGGGGTTGGGGGGGGGGGTGTTCGGTGGGCTGATTATCTCTAGGTGGGATATCCCCCGCGGTAGTTGCAAGGGCGTCGGACCCGGTGGGTTGGCATTGGAGTGGGGAAACTATTTCAACCGTGAGCGAATTTCAGGGGTGGGGTGGGGGGGAGGAGGGGTCGTCACAAATTTTTAATGTATGATTAAAGGAACGAGAATATGTGGTTACAAAATGTTAAGTTTTACAATCAACGTAGTAAAATGGGAAATGTATGTACACAATTAATGACACAATCACTGACCAATTTATCTCCTCTTAATGTTGTGAAAGTGGGCCGCGAAAGCGTACAAATTTGAGAGCCACTGAGCTATTGTAAAATTGTGTCGCGTATTATAGATTGTTGTTGCTTTGTTACTTGTGCAGTGTTTAAGCTTAGGTTGAAAGTTCTATCATAATTGGATGGTATTTCGGAGGGGTGCATTGGTTGTCAGTCCGAGGGACGTGATTCAGAGTGTGGGTTCGGGCCCCTAGAGACACCAGTCTCCCCCCTGTGGTGCCTCGAATGGCAACTACAGAACCTGTTTTGGTAAGGGTCGAGGAAGGGCGCTATAGAAATTGTCCCAACATTATCTACAGACGTGAAAAAAAGTATGATATAAAAGTATGATATAAAGTAGGATATAAAAGTATGATATAAAAGTAGGATACGAAAGTAGGATATGAAAGTATGATATAAAGTATGATATAAAAGTATGATATAAAGGTATGATATGAAAGTATGATATGAAAATATGATATAAAGGTATGATATTAAAGTATAATATAAAGTATGATATAAAGTATGATATGAAAGTATGATATAAAAGTATGATATAAAAGTATGATATAAAGTATGATATAAAACTATTACTTGATAGTATGATATAAAAGTATATGAAAGTATGAGATAAAATTATGATGTATTGGTCAATGTAAGACGTGTTAATGAAACCGGTTTGAAATGAAAGTGGTGTAAATGTAACCGATGGATGTGCATGCACGATAAGTAGAGGTAAGTGCGATAAAATCATTTGTCATGATTCCATAAGTCAAGCTGTTCTGTCATACTCCCTCTGATTGTGGTGACTCTCTGCATGGCGTGCCGGTACAATCGCTTTGTGTGTTTGAGTGTGTGTCTGCGTTTATTGCTGTACGGCAGCACAAACCAAACCAAACTAACAAGACAACCAAAAGAAATGAGAAATGGGGGTGGGGGGGGGAGGGAAAGGGGGGATCATCACGCGGCACGCGATCTGGATTACCCGGAATATAGCGGCCCGTTTATTGACATTTCCCCCCTCCCCCCCCCCCTTTCACGGTGAACAGATCGTCAGCGACCTATACTTCTGGAGATATAATAAAGATATATCCGGTGCAAATGATGCTTTTAGCCCCCAGTACAGGAACGCACGGGAATAAAGGGAGCGGTGTAAAACGAGTCTTTCATATTGGTATCCCAGTTTATTTTTTTCCTTTTTTTTTTTTTAATTCCTCTTGTTGACTTACGATAGTGGTTCTCGGGTTATAACGCAGAGAACTTTATTTTGTTTTTTTAATTTTGCTAAGAAAAAGGGTGAGGTATTTTTTTAACGCTGCAGAAATATTTACAGTATTTTATAAATGGTATATTGTTAACTTGAATCAGAAAAATTATGTAATGTAAAAAGAAAAATAGTATTAATATACGGCTGTTCAAGAGCATGATTGTTTAAGCAAATAAATCCCTATTTATTGGTATAGATATTTATAGAACGAGTTACTGTCACATGATCAGCGTGAAACTTGGCGAGTCGTCTGCAGGCGTCCACAAAGTTACGAATGCCATAACTTGACAAAATACATTTAGTACACACATGACTAATAGGGTGGATATTGAAGACCCTAACTTACAAATATATTTTTACTGGCCTGATTTTCTTTTCTCTAAACTAGCTATAGCGATTCAATTCGCTATTCCGTTTATGATACATAGAAGTAACAGATTTAATGGAGTGTTCAAAAATATGCCAAACTGGCGGTCCAGTGAATCGGATAAGAAATCGGAAACAGAATTAAAAGTCTCCCAATCTGACCCCCCCCTCCCCCCGATATTTGTTGGTACAATGAATCGTTCTAATGCCAATTGATTATGTTTTCTTTATGCTCTTTCAATTTCAGCTGCAGACTGCGGCAAAATTCTGGAGCGGGAACCAAAATAACAATATTTAAAAAATAAAAAACCTGAACCCCCCACCCCCCCCCTACAAATCGACACAAACAAAATCCAACGCATCCGTTTCCCCGGACCCCCTAAAGTGTGTCTCCGCTCCTGCAATGGAGATATCTTGTATGTGATCATAAGGCCAGTGAGTTTTATTTATTTTTATTTTTTTTTGGGGGGGGGGGGGAGAGGGTCATGTTTTTTTTTATAATGTTTCATTCGCGTGCTTCCAGACGATAACATTAGGCAGCGAGTCGGAAGACCGGAAGTGACATTGTCCGCGCTTGTCTATAAAGCTAATTACCCTGACTTTGCATTGGTTCGTCCTGTTCATTATTTTAGTTCATTTTATTTGATTTCATTTTTTTTGTTCCATTTTTTTTATATACTTCTGTCGAGGACTGTGTTTATTTCAACTTAAAATAAAAACCCATTCTTTCACAACCTTTCTGTTAAACCTAGGTTTTTTCTTTGTTCCTTTTTTTAAAGTATTGTCTGTATTATTGTTTTAGATTTTTTTCTAAGTGTATTTTTCCTTATTCATTGAGTTTATTTGTATGAGAATAGCAATGGCTTTCATCAATGGTGCGATTATTTAAAAGATTTTTTTTATTTGTTTCGTTGCTTTGTTTCAAGTGCTATTTATAACTTTTTTTTTGTCGTCTGCTCCGTCGGTCTGACTCGGTGTCCGCCATTTCCTTGTCTATAACGTTGGTCTTTAAAAAAAAATATAGATAGATCGTTGTCTGAAATGCAGATAAACAACAATTAGAATTTTAATTTATATATAAATTCATACATATATAGAACAAAAAAACATATAGTATAGGTTTTAGTAGTATAGTGTAGAGGAGGTATGAAACGGTGAGAAAGTTTTTATAGTGAAGTTAATTAAAACCTAAAAGCAAACATGCAAGTAACTCGCAGCGAGTTGCTATAATACATCGGACAAAAACATAATTATAAATTACGCCAAACCAAAGTAAATGTTAGACAGTATTATAGTTGGCAAGTAATGAATAAAAGACGTTGAGATAGATTCAGAAATGGCTAAAAAAAAACTTAGAATATAACCCAATACACGTTCTGGTCTTGTCTGTAGTTAACACATTTTAAATATAACAACATTAGCACACACACACACACACACAAAACAGAATCCCCCATGAAGTCAATTGGTCACAGTTTCAAGCTTTGAGTCTGTTAATCCATTAAGTATGCATACATTACATTTACCAGTGAATTAGACTCGTATAAACCAGAACTGTTTCACAACAAAACCCAAGCGACCCCCTTCAAACCCCTTCAAACCCCTTAATCCTTCTCCCCTTTTTTTATTCCCCCATCCACCCCCCTGTAAGGAAACAAGCAGAATCCCCCCACCCCCCGCCACCACCATCACCATCACCATCACCACCACCATCACCATCACCACCAACACCACCCCAACCCTTTTTCCTTGTATTGTCCCCCCCCCCCTTTTTTTTTTGGTTCGTGCTACAGCATAAGGCTCAATCAAAAGGACACCGCTCAACGATGGACAGTGTCCAGAGATGACCAATGGTCATGACACTCACGCTCTGCTTGTTTAATCCAGAATTTTAAATTCTGCAGGGACAACTCCAAAGACACCAACGACAAGAAGAAAAAAAAAAAAGGAGGGGGGCAAAAGAGAAGGAGGAAGACAAAAAAATAGGGGGGGGGGGGTTTGCAGAAGGTCACGTCTGTACAACATTTACATGTGATCGACTTTTGCCGACCCCTCTCCCTCCCCCATGTCCCCCTTTCTTTCTCCCCTGGACTTCGATCATTTAGGAGGTCAGACACGGCTACATATGGCGTACGTCGCCAGCTCTGTCCGTTTTTTAACCCAGCCAGATAGAAATAAAATGAGGGCTTGTATATTTTGTTACAAATCTTAATGAGATAAGTCATCCATGTTTGTCACACTATTGTAAAATAGGTCTCTCATAATGTTAACGTTAAGCAAACGAAAACCAAATAAATAATTCAAGTTAAATCTCAAAAAAAGCTGTCAATATTAGGAGCAAAATAAAAATTAAAAAAAAAAAACAAACAGAAGAGATTTGAACGTAAAAGATAATTATGTGGATAAAGCAAACGTCATAAAACTGAGAAACTAATTTAAGTAACAAGGAATTGTTTATTGTTGGATGAGATGAGGCTATCTTTAGAAGAACAGAGTCTAACTCAAAGAAAACACGTTATATATATATATATATATATATATATATATATATATATATATATATATATATATATATATATATATATATATTCGTTCTTGTAAGACAGACTGTTGTTAGATGATAAGACACTGTGATTAGATAAAGTGAGGTTGTGGTAAGGCCGAGATAGAGTAAGGCCGCGATAGAGTAAGGCCAGGATAGAGTGAGGCCGCAATAGAGTAAGGCCACGATAGAGTAAGGCCACGATAGAGTTAGGCCACGATAGAGTCAGGCCACGATAGAGTAAGGCCACGATAGAGATGAACCACAAAAGTCGAAGCGCGACGTAGATAGAGTCGGTTGCATTCTATGATTTATTCAAAGAACATTACACAACTGTTGAAGTAGCTAAACACCTAAACAAGGTGAGTACAGCCATCTCTGTAAGGTGAGTACAACCGTCACCATAAACGTAAGTAAAGCCATTAGTATACAGGTGAGTACAGCCATCACCAAACAGGAGAGTACAGCCGTCACTATATAGTGAGTACAGCCGTCACTCTATGTTGAGTACAGCCGTCACTCTAAGTTGAGTACAGCCGTCACTATATGGTGAGTACAGCCTTCACCCTAAGTTGAGTACAGCCGTCACTCTAAGGTGAGTACATCCGTCACTCTAAGGTGAGTATGGCCATCACTCTAAGGTGAGTACAGCCATCACTATATGGTGAGTACAGCCATCACTCTACGTTGAGTACAGCCGTCACTCGAAGTTGAGTACAGCCGTCACTCTAAGGTGAGTACAGCCGTCACTCTAAGGTGAGTACAGCCATCACTATATGGTGAGTACAGCCATGACTCTAAGTTGAGTACAGCCGTCACTCTAAGGTGAGTACAGTAGTCACTCTAAGGTGAGTACAGCCATCACTATATGGTGAGTACAGCCATCACTCTAAGTTGAGTACAGCCGTCACTATAAGGTGAGTACAGCCATCACTATATGGTGAGTACAGCCATCACTCTAAGTTGAGTACAGTCGTCACTCTAAGGTGAGTACAGCCGTCACTCTAAGGTGAGTACAGCCATCACTATATGGTGAGTACAGCCATCACTCTAAGTTGAGTACAGCCATCACTCTAAGTTGAGTACAGCCGTCACTCTAAGTTGAGTACAGCCGTCACTATATGGTGAGTACAGCCATCACTATAGGTTGAGTACAGCCATCACTCTAAGTTGAGTACAGCCGTTACTATATGGTGAGTACAGCCATCATTCTAAGGTGAGTACAGCCATCACTATATGGTGAGTACAGCCATCACTCTAAGTTGAGTACAGCCATCACTCTAAGTTGAGTACAGCCGTCACTATATGGTGAGTACAGCCATCACTATATGGTGAGTACTGCCATCACTCTAAGTTGAGTACAGCCATCACTCTAAGTTTAGTACAGCCGTCACTATATGGTGAGTACAGCCATCATTCTAAGGTGAGTACAGCCGTCACTATACAGGTATGTACAAACGTCAAAATACATGTCAGTACAGCCGTCACTATACAGGTATGTACAAACGTCAAAATACATGTCAGAACAGCCGTCACTATACAGGTGAGTACAGCCATCACTATACAGGTATGTACAAACGTCAAAATACATGTCAGTACAGCCGTCACTATACAGATGAGTACAGCCGTCACTATATGGTGAGTACAGCCATCACTATAAGTTGGGTACAGCCATCACTCTAAGTTTAGTACAGCCGTCACTATATGGTGAGTACAGCCATCATTCTAAGGTGAGTACAGCCGTCACTATACAGGTATGTACAAACGTCAAAATACATGTCAGTACAGCCGTCACTATATGGTGAGTACAGCCATCATTCTAAGGTGAGTACAGCCGTCACTATACAGGTATGTACAAACGTCAAAATACATGTCAGTACAGCCGTCACTATATGGTGAGTACAGCCATCATTCTAAGGTGAGTACAGCCGTCACTATACAGGTATGTACAAACGTCAAAATACATGTCAGTACAACCGTCACCATACAGATGAGTACAACCGTCACTATACAGGTATGCACAAACGTCAAAATACATGTCAGTACAACCGTCACCATACAGATGAGTACAACCGTCACTATACAGGTATGTTCAAACGTCAAAATACATGTCAGTACAACCGTCACCATACAGATGAGTACAACCGTCACTACATAGATGAGTACAGCCATCACTATAAGGTAAGTACACCCGTCATTATACAGGTGAGTACAGCTGTCACTATACAGGTGAGTACACCCGTCACTATACACTTGACGCAGCCTGAAGACGGATGTCTCTTACAACGTCTACAACTGAAGTCCTATAAAAGCATTTTCGGTCCTTTCAATGTTCTCCAATCCCTTAAAAAATGATACAAATAAAAATAATTGTTTATGAATAAATTTATGAAATCGCTCGAATAGTCGTGCCACAAATACACAAAAAAGAATTTTCCCTATTACCATAATTCCAAAAACATCTGTCAGCCGAACTGTTTCTATGAATGATAAAGAAAAAAATAATTTCTACGGCGTTTCAATTTGTTTGTGATATGGAAATATCAGCAGACGTCGCGCGCCGCACAAGGAAACAAAAAAAAAAGCGGGAAAAATGAGTAAACTGCAATCTCCAATTGAACAGTTCTATTTATAGTTTGTACGCAGACGTCGCTGCGATCATTATTCCATATTATAAATTATCATCACTGAAAGGCTCGGATATTTGTTTTTATCATATCTATTCAAAGAAAAATGATTTATTTATTTTGTCTGTGTGTGTGTGTGGGTGCGACACTCTTGCTCATGTAACGCGGCGCAGCTGTTGTAGTTCACGCTTTGAAACAAAAACAACACACACAAAAAAAACTAGCTTGTACCGGTAATATTCATTTGTCAAAAGGGATTAAAAAAAATCTTTTTGTTCAGGCCATTTCAAAAGAGACCGGGTTAGAATTCACGGGAAGGAAGAGTACAGTACCACACAGACATGATGAATAAAAGTTAAAAAAAAAAAAAAAAAACACGATAGTTGAACGATTTATTCTTTCGATTTCTGCACAAACTTTTGACATTGTGTGCGTGGAATTTAATTTTACAAATCTACTTGTCAAAGACATCTCCTTGACTTAGTTTCACCCCCCCCCCAGTGGTTCCCCTAATCCTAGAAATACGCCCATTCAAGTGGTTATCAAACTTTTTTTTTTGCGATTAACGACCCACCAAGAATCTTATTTCGGTGTACGTGACCCGCGTGTAATAAATAAATAAAAGGTTGGCATCGACTGTTTACATCCTTTAATTAAAGCACATTTTCGGCGACCCACTTCATTATAGAGATCGCCACCCATTTTGGTGGTCGCTTTGAGATCCATTGGCTTACACAGTTTTAATAAACTAGTCGATGGGGGTTTGGTGTGGTTGGTAGCAATATGAAATATAAAAAGTGTGTGTGGGGGGGGGGCGAGCTGTCTCGTACATACAAAAAAGAAAGAAAAGTAATTTCTTAAAAAAAAAAAAAGAACACCCCCCCCACCCCGCCTTGTGTAGCAGACGTCTTTCCAGCCAGCAGACGACTTGCCTTGTTATCAGCCTCTTGTAAAACTACAGTCTCCAAAGGAAAGCGATCCGCGGTTATTAAATTCTTCCTTGCAATGACTTTCATTCAAATATTTCATTTATGTACTGTTCTTGTCTCTTAAGTGCAACACTTCGCGACTATCATCAAAAAAACACCTCAAAATGTACCTCCCCCTCCCTCCACCCCCCTTCCCTACCCTCACATCCACACAAACTCCATTACAAACAACACAAAACTTTATTGCATTGTGGGGGGGGGGGAAGGGACGTCTTCCCCCCCCCCCCGCCCCCGCCCCTTTTTCTTTTCTTTATTTCTATTTCGTCATTCTAATACAAAAAAACCGTTCGCGCTTAAAAAAAAAACAAAGTTTGTTCAAAAACAACAAAAGACGACAGGAAAAGTTTTGACAAACTTTTGAACATTTTCACATTCATATTATTTAGTTTGTTCAAGTGAACAAAAAAGAGAGAGAGAGAGAGAGAGAGCGAGAGAGAGAGAGAGAGAGAGCGAGAGAGAGAGGAAAAAAAAACCGTTTTCTCCCTTGTCGGTGACAGTTCAAACATGTGACAGTGTACAGGTGATTGTTAGATTGAGATTGAGATGTCAATGGAGTGGAATGATTGAAGGATTGTCAGGTAGAGATTGCGTCCATGCTACGAAATAGATTCAAAACACAGCAGCTCGTTAGCATATTTATGTGTATGTGAGCGCGTGTTTGTATTTGTGTTTGTGTGTGTTTATATTTGTGTTTGTGTGTGTTTGTGTTTGTGCGTTGGACAAAGTTAAAATGAGCGCCTCAATGAATAACGTCTCGAGGTGAAATTCTACTGTTCAAATGATTGGAAAAAATATATACATGCACGTCATTGTAATCTCATAAAAAGATCGTAAACAAATCTTTGTCACAACTCTATGTCATAACTCATATGTCACAGCTTTATGTCACAACTCATATGTCACAGCTTTATGTCACAACTCTATATCACAACTCTATGTCACATCATGTCACAACTGTGTGTCACATCATGTCACAACTCTATGTCACAGCTCTATGTCACAACTCTATGTCACAACTGTGTGTCACATCATGTCACAGCTCTATGTCACAACTCTATATCACAACTCTATGTCACATCATGTCACAATTGTGTGTCACAACTCTGTGTCACAACTCTATGTCACGCCTCATCTGTCACAACTCATCTGTCACAACTCATCTGTCACAACTCTATGTCACAGCTCTATGTCACAACTCATATGTCACAACTCTATGTCACAACTTTATGTCACAACTCTATATCACAACTCTATGTCGCAACTCATCTGTCAGAACTCACAAGTCACAAATTATGGCACAACCATAATGCACAGCAATATCTCATAACTGCTCTGTTCTGTCCTTAATATCTGTCACAACGTGTTTCATAACCCCTAATGAAGACCCACTTCATCTCCCTCCCCCTCCCTCTCTCATCATCACCGTTAGTCCAACAACCCCCCCCCCCACCACAACTCGAGAACACCTGACAACATAGGTACAGTTAACCCTTCCCCCCCCTCTCTCTCTCTCTCTCTCTTTTTTTATTCCCTACAAATACTAAAAATTTTAAAAATAATGGTAAAAGAGCGAGGTTAGGACTTAGGTTTATGTCAATTCAGAAAAGATGGTAAAATATGAGAAGCACATAACTGAAGTAATCCCCTCTCTCATGGATACACACATCCAATGACCATTTTGTCAAAACAAATACAACATTTTCGGGAGTTCTATATTGACATAACGCTCTTGCGGTAAGGGTCGAAGGCGAATATGGGAGGGGGGGGGAGGAGTGGATGGGGGTGGAGCTGGATGAGGGGAGTCTACTGAGTTGACGCAGGGGTGGGGGTGTGAGGAGGATGGACTCATGTACAGGGAAGTTGAGCTATTTTAATCTCCACCCCCCCCCTCCCACTATGTCTACACTTTCTTTTTTCGTATTATTTTAATTTCATCTGTAATGTACACTGAGCTGAATGGGGAGAGGGGTCCTACTTGGAATGTTCAAGTAAGTGACGTCACGCTAAGTAAAATGTGTCACAAGGGGGACATTTGTTCAACTTTTATAATGAGAACATTTTACTTTTTGTAAATTTTTTTTGTAAACCAATGAACGGTTTGTTGGTTTTCATTAATACTTTTCGACTCAGTTTAACTATTGCACCTGCACCGCCATAACCTTCCCATCTCTGTCTCTCTCTTTCTCTCTCTGTATCTCTCTCTCTGTTTCTGTCTCTCTCTTTCTCTCTCTCTCTGTGTCTTTCTCTGTCTCTCTCTCTCTCTCTCTCTCTGTGTCTCTCTTTTTTTCCCCCCCCCCCCCCCCCCCCCCCCCCCCCCCCCCCCCCCCCCCCCCCCCCCCCCCCCCCCCCCCCCCCCCCCCCCCCCCCCCCCCCCCCCCCCCCTTTTTTTTTTCCCCCCCCCCCCTAAATATATACATATATATTCGTTTCTTTAACTTTAAATGTTTTAATTTTCGTCAGTGATATGTCTTCCCTAGTAATGAATTCTTGCAGGCTGAAATCAATGACCATCAAGTTTTGAAAGTGAGTACACATGCCGGGGACCAATGGGGTAACCCGAAGTAGATTTTATTTTTAGACCTCCACGGGTTAAACGCAGATATTTTTATTCAAAGATATTATTACAGATATTTTAGACTGAAAAAATCAGTTTCTGTTTTATAAGCCCGTAAATACCTTTTCTACATTTTGTCTAAGACTTATGCACATTTCTAAGACCACCAAAGACCTCTGCCAGTATCTGTCTAGGACTCCCCCCCCCTCCCAAAGACCTAGGAATGGCTCTGCATCAGTGGTGCTTAACTGGCCATTGCATCTTCATCTAAGAATATGTCAGAGGCAGACCAAACTATCACAGCTCCTCCTTTACTGGCTGTACTGAACTATCACGAGATAAACACTTTATCCTTAGAAGGACATTACATTAAACACTTTATCTTTAGAAGGACATTATATTGTGGTGGGCAATTGCCCCTGGAATAATGTTGGTCATTTTTGGTCTGTGGTCAAATTGTCATTGCTGGCCTCTAATGACTGCAGGCATATACATCATATATCTTGAATTTAAAAAAAAAAGTCACCTCCACAAATACATCTCGAGTCTAGACCAGAAGTGTGCGGATCTTGAAATTTAGCATCCGCGTCCGTCCGCGGATTTCTATCAATGACCCGCGTCCGCAGAATCTTACAACATTGGTCCGCAGTCAGTCCGCGCGTCCGCATTGCTGAAATTTAGCTGTTTAAATGACTCGAAATTTTTTTATGGTAACGCTAAAGAAGATCCGCGTCAGTCCGCGAGTCCGCAACTTAGCCATACGAAGCGTCCGCTGTCAGTTCCGCGGATTCGGAAAAGTCTGCGGATCTGCGTCCGCTGTCCGCTCATCTCTGGTCTAGACACCACCCAACATCTCCCCCCCCCATGAGCCGCAGATATTATTAACACGTGGCAGAACTTTTTGACTCACCAACACATGTCGCAGCGAGTCAGAGAGAAAATATACAAAAGCAGTCACGCCCCGAATGTTGCCCATCATTTCCATCCCTGGGTCTAAATAAATTATTTTCAGCACCCCCCCACCCCCACCTCCCCACCCCACGCAAAAAAAAAACAACAACAACTAAAGAATAAATAAAATAATAATACTTTTAAAAGGGGTGTTCTCAGAATGGTTATATTGGGATCTGGAAACGGTTTCACAGCGAATCAAAACGTCAAACAGTTCAGTGGGTTTTGTTGCTTTTTAGAAAATAATGTAAAGGGGTCGTATGAGTGGGGTCATTTTTATTTAAATTTTGCAGTTCAAGGCTGCACACACACACACACACACACACACACACACACACACACAGTCCATGACCTTGAAGCAGTCAGACACACGTAATTCGAGAATCACTATCTCTCTAAGGGATACCTCCTGACATAACCAGGTGAGAGATGATGGGGGGGGAGGGGGGAAGTGGGAGTGAGGGGGGGATGTGACAATGACGTCATCAAGACGGTTTTGACAGTATAGGAGAATGGGATTTGGGGGAAGGGATGTGGGGTTGGCCCCCGGGGTAGGGGGCGGAATGGGGGGGGCAGTGTTTTCATGGCCACTGTCAGAAATCACATGATAACTGAACGCACTCGTACACGTGTGTGTACACAGATGGTCCTTGGAGGGCCCTATTGCAGATGGCATGTACACACACTCCCAGGTCTAGAGAAGTGTCGAGTGTACACCCCCACCCCATCCCACCGAACGATGATGGTCCTATAGGTACGTGTATATATATATATATATAGATA
Source organism: Bulinus truncatus (assembly GCA_021962125.1). NCBI lineage: Eukaryota > Metazoa > Mollusca > Gastropoda > Planorbidae > Bulinus > Bulinus truncatus. The sequence continues at coordinate 7,963,067 of JAGDYQ010000014.1, read as the reverse complement.
GATAGATACATATATAGATAGATAGATAGATAGATAGACAGACAGACAGACAGACAGACAGACAGACAGACAGACAGACAGATAGATAGATAGATAGATAGATAGATAGATAGATAGATAGATAGATAGATAGATAGATAGATAGATAGATAGATAGATAGATAGATAGATAGATAGATAGATAGATAGATAGATAGATAGATAGATAGATAGATAGATAGATAGATATGATAGATAGATAGATATGATAGATAGGTAGAAAGATAGACAGACAGACAGACAGACAGACAGATAGATAGATAGATAGATAGATAGATAGATAGATAGATAGATAGATAGATAGATAGATAGATAGATAGATAGATAGATAGATAGATAGATAGATAGATAGATAGATAGATAGATAGATAGATAGATAGATAGATAGATAGATAGATAGATAGATAGATAGATAGATAGATAGATAGATAGATAGATAGATAGATAGATAGATAGATACTCTAGTCTTGTCACCAAGTAGTGGCCAATGTGCGGGTGGCCCCTGGCCATCAATGGCTCAGCCCATCTCCCCTGAACATGAAGTGAATATTGGAGACTTGTGATGGTGTCGGCCATCAGGGTCCCAGATAATACAAGAGTTAACATAAGGCTAAAATAAGATTATTTATGGTTTTTGTTAAGTTGAGATTTGTTGGTGGTTCTTTGTGTAGGTATCATAATACCAGACAAAACCAAAACAATAGTAAGAAATTGTGCATATCTAAGTTCTGTATATAATCCATCTGTATCTAGAATAGATTAATGTGGGTAGGGCACGTAGAAAGAAATGAAAACAACAGAGGTCCAAAAGCAATACATAAGGCAACACCCAATGAGAAAAGGCCTAAAGGCAGACCAAGTAGCAGATGGTTGGAGGAAGTGGAGAAAGACCTTAAAGCCATAGGAGTGAGAGAGTGGAGGAAGAAGACCATGGATCGGAAAAAGTGGAGAAGAGTAGTATGGCAGGCCAGGGCCCCTAAATGGGCTGTAGAGAATAATGTGGCAGGCCAGGGTCCTAAATGGGCTGTAGAGCCCAAATGAAAAAGAAGAAAAGAAGTATATCTAAGTTAAATGTAACTTTTTATATTGAACATGGAGGCTTGTATGATGGGCAGAAGGGTTGGGGGGGGGTCAATCATTTCTCCTGCATGATCTTGGACATACACTAAAATAAGGACTGTTGTCCGTATACAAGGAACATTATATATGTATAGACCTCTTGGGTAAAGACTACACTTGGCCCAATGCATAGATCTCTTAGGCCAACATACAGATCTATAAATTAGGCCAACATACAGATCTATAAATTAGGCCAAACATACAGATCTATAAATTAGGCCAACACACAGATCTATAAATTAGGCCCAACGTACAGATCTATAAATTAGGCCCAACACAGACCTCTTGGGCTAACATGTGGACATACTGGGCTAAAATATAAACCCCCGTGGGCTACTGGCCTTTGTTATTCAGGACCTGTTATCAAGTTTGAATAGATAAACTTTAGGGCAAACTGTATAAACTACATGATGACACTAATTGACCTAATTAACATCCCTTCCTGGCTGTCCCAACCAGTGCTCGATTTAAGAAAAAAACAGAGTTAGGGGGGTGAAAAATATCATTTTGGAGCGGGGGGGATATATGTATATTTTTGTTCTCCCCTGGGCTATATAAAATCTAAAAGAGCGGGAGAGGTCACGGGTCTGTGTTTCGGGGGATCCCCCCCGTCCTCCCCAGTAGTTAGTACTGCCCCTGGTCCCAACTGCTGAACATTTGTACGTGTTGCTGCCATCTTGAAAAAAAAAAGTAAAAAACCAGTCAAAGAAAAACTCATCTTGATGATGATTACTAGTTGATAAAAAGAGCAGCCAGGGCCGCTTTATCATATAGGCACAGTAGGCACTGTAGTAGGCACTGTGCCTAGGGCCTACGGACTTTTCAAAGGCCTACGAAAGCCAGAATGGCAAATAAGTGCCTCTGCATTCTTTGAAAAATATTTAAAAAAATGAAAATCGGGGAGGGCCTACGACTTTGAAAGTGCCAAGGGCCTAAGATGACCTTAAAACGGCCCTGAGAGCAGCGCATGCGCGCGCACACACACACACACACACACATATATATATATATATATATATATATATATATATATATGTATATACATATATGTACATACAGTTATCAAAAAGTATACTGATTGAGAACAAAACACCCAGACTGAAAGTCTACTCCTAAGAGCATCCACCCGAAAACAGAATTAAAGCCTTAAAACGGTTCATCACTAGGTGTATGATGTGTACATCACTGCTTCAGTCGCTCCATCTTATGGGTGTAGGGTGTGTACATCACTGCTTCAGTCGTACCAACATATGGGTGTAGGGTGTGTACATCACTGCTTCAGTCGTACCAACATATGGGTGTAGGGTGTGTACATCACTGCTTCAGTCGTTCCAACATATGGGTGTAGGGTGTGTACATCACTGCTTCAGTCGTACCAACATATGGGTGTAGGGTGTGTACATCACTGCTTCAGTCGTTCCAACATATGGGTGTAGGGTGTGTACATCACTGCTTCAGTCGTTCCAACATATGGGTGTAGGGTGTGTACATCACTGCTTCAGTCGTTCCAACATATGGGTGTATGATGTGTACATCACTGCTTCAGTCGTTCCAACATATGGGTGTATGATGTGTACATCACTGCTTCAGTCGTTCCAACATATGGGTGTATGATGTGTACATCACTGCTTCAGCCGTTCCAACATATGGGTGTATGATGTGTACATCACTGCTTCAACCGTTCCAACATATGGGTGTATGATGTGTGCATCACTGCTTCAGCCGTACCAACATATGGGTGTATGATGTGTACATCACTGCTTCAGCCGTACCAACATATGGGTGTATGATGTGTACATCACTGCTTCAGTCGTTCCAACATATGGGTGTATGATGTGTACATCACTGCTTCAGCCGTACCAACATATGGGTGTATGATGTGTACATCACTGCTTCAGCCGTACCAACATATGGGTGTATGATGTGTACATCACTGCTTCAGTCGTTCCAACATATGGGTGTAGGATGTGTACATCACTGCTTCAGTCGTTCCAACATATGGGTGTATGATGTGTACATCACTGCTTCAGTCGCTCCAACATATGGGTGTATGATGTGTACATCACTGCTTCAGTCGCTCATCTTATGGGTGTAGGGTGTGTACATCACTGTAGCTTCCCAGTCGGCCAAATTTTAACATATGGGTGTAGGGTGTACATCACTGCTTCAGTCGTACCAACATATGGGTGTAGGGTGTGTACATCACTGCTTCAGTCGTTCCAACATATGGGTGTAGGGTGTGTACATCACTGCTTCAGTCGTACCAACATATGGGTGTAGGGTGTGTACATCACTGCTTCAGTCGTTCCAACATATGGGTGTAGGGTGTGTACATCACTGCTTCAGTCGTTCCAACATATGGGTGTAGGGTGTGTACATCACTGCTTCAGTCGTTCCAACATATGGGTGTATGATGTGTACATCACTGCTTCAGTCGTTCCAACATATGGGTGTATGATGTGTACATCACTGCTTCAGTCGTTCCAACATATGGGTGTATGATGTGTACATCACTGCTTCAGCCGTTCCAACATATGGGTGTATGATGTGTACATCACTGCTTCAACCGTTCCAACATATGGGTGTATGATGTGTACATCACTGCTTCAGCCGTACCAACATATGGGTGTATGATGTGTACATCACTGCTTCAGCCGTACCAACATATGGGTGTATGATGTGTACATCACTGCTTCAGTCGTTCCAACATATGGGTGTATGATGTGTACATCACTGCTTCAGCCGTACCAACATATGGGTGTATGATGTGTACATCACTGCTTCAGCCGTACCAACATATGGGTGTATGATGTGTACATCACTGCTTCAGTCGTTCC